>CM062805.1:642772624-643136319 GCA_031772625.1 Pinus tabuliformis
AGGATTGTACAGGCACAAAGAAAACAACTCCTAGAGGATCATACATCACCTGTGCCCACAAAAGAAAGGGTGATTGTATCAGATGTTAGAAGACATCCAGTTGTCATGGCCGAGGAGTCTAAGGCTTATGCAGAAGCCACAAGTTCAATGGTCAAGTTCTTGATAACAAAGAATGATCGAATGGTGAAGAACTTGCAAGAGGCAAGGCAGAGAACAGAGTAGTCCGCAAGATCCACCATGACAGAGATGAAGAAAGAAATAGTGGTGGAGATATCAACTTTAGAGGCCACCATGGGGATAATGTATAGAATATTTGTCACCGTGCATGAAGCAGTTGTCCATTTACATGGTTTTCAGCAATAGTGCACACAGATGGCCCAAACTCTCAAAGACATTCACACTGTTATTGCGCACATGCAAGAATGGACAATGAGGTACAAGGGAGACTTGCTTTACTTGCACAAGAAGATGAAGCCACAGGATGAGGTAGAAAAAGCATGGATTTTGATTCAGATCTGGAATTATGAGCATCTACCTCTGCTCATCATTAGCATTGAGGCTTCCTATGCACGGTTATTTAGGAATTTGGATGTCATAGTGTGAACGCACAAGATCCCTTCCATCAGATCCCTCACCCAGGCCATGAGTAAGAACCAAGTCATGCTAGATGTTGACAAGTACACAGAGCAGTTGATGTGCATAGCCACCACCGATGACTTGCAGCTCAACGGAGAGAACATGCAAAGGTACATCAATGGTCCATCCACACTCATGACAATGTTGCACATGCTTCTGCATGATATAGACAAAGGTTTTATAACCATATACCTAGAAGCCATGGAGGCAAGGGTCTGCTTTAACAAATATTCCATCAAACAGTATGGGGATACAATAGAGCAATACCAAGCTTGGTATCAGTTCATCACTGAAGATCACTACAAGGAGGTTACCATGTTAGTCTTTCCCCAAGACCTTGAGTGATGTTATTTGTCTTGTTAGGCTGACTCAAGGCTATTTTTGTCCCACATGGGTATATGTGGAAATTGTATTATTGTAAATGTATTGTAAGTGAAATTCCAAGTGTCATTAGTGGAATGTGAATAGTCACTACTGTAATGTGAAGAGTCATGAGGGTAGTCCAAGAGTCAAAGGGGAATGTCAAGGGTCACCCCACACTTTACTATATATAGAACCTCATAACTCATAGTATGGTCTTTTGGAAGCCAAGATTTTGGTTAGGCATTGCTTAGAGAAGGCTTGGAGAGTACTATGACGAGCCTTGGCTTCTCCATAGTGAAAAGCAAGTACGTATCTTTGGAGGAGTAGGCGGTGTTGACTGTAATGTTCCACTATTGGGTCTAGTGGTTGTCAATAGTGTATGTATGGATGGAACATTCACTTTATATAATATAACAGAGCCAACATGTCTTCATGCATATATTTTTATTATACTTGGACTATTCTGGTTTCTTTAGCAATTTATGTTATTTAACTTATGCATTCGTGTATGAACTATTTTGTATATTATTGTATGAATCTTGTTGAAATCGTGTTGTTGGTTTAACCCGTCACTTTGCATTATGGACTATTCTGCTTTCCAGCTTGTGACGTCATTCATCTCGTGTGTTCCTTTCAAGCTGCGTATTATTACAAGCTTAGGGACACACTTCTTTTTTCCCTCTGTGTGTTAGAATTCCCATGCATCTCTCTTAACTCACCACAAGGTCACACACTTGCTTCTGACAAACATATCACACTTACCTCTGCGCGGTATTGCAGTCAAGGCATAGCCTTACTACCCACTGTTGGGACTCCTACTCCAAACGATCTGAGGTCTAGTTGGGATTTCTTACCGAGGAGATCCCCTGACATGTTGGTGGGTCCAATACCGTCAACGCAATAGAAAAAATAATTTGAATTGTTCATCAATTAAAAAAACAAATCACTCATTTTGAACCTAAATCAATCTAATTTTTCAAGTCATCACAATTCTCTAACAATTCTCTAATCTTTTTAATTAAGAAATAATCTACATTTCAATGATGACTTAGGATTTGAATTATTTATTTATTTTAGATGTCTTGTTTTCAAGTTTCTAATTGTCACTTTATTCTTTTCCGTATTGCAATAAAGTGTTTGAGAAATATATATATATATATATATATATATATATATATATATATATATTTCTCAAACACTTTATTGCAATACGGAAAAGAATAAAGTGACAATTAGAAACTTGAAAACAAGACATCTAAAATAAATAAATAAATCAAATCCTAAAACATTATCATTTGTGATTAGAGTTGTTTCTTTTCATAGAAATACATTTCAAATGCTTTCTAGATAAAATTTACAAGCTTTCACAGATTAAATTTACTCGCTTTAATTGATTAGAGATTTCCATGCTTTCATAGATTAAGTTTACATGCTTTCCTAGATTAAATTTTCAATGCTTTCCTAGATTAATTCTTTAATGTTTTTCTAGATTAATATTTCATTTCATGTCATTTAATTTGTTTTTATAGAGTAGAAATTTATTTCATTGCAATTTATTTCTTTTAGAATTGAAATCTAAACTCCTAGCATATATTGTGTCGTATACTTCGTAAGTTTACGATCCCGGATTGATAATTTAATGTAAATAATTTAAAGGGAAATTGAATTAACCAACATTTTGGCACTATTGGCGAGGAAGTATACATAGGATTTAGTTTTCAATTTAGATTGTTTTTTTATTTATTTATGCAACTTTGGAAAAGAGAGATGGTAATACGAGAGGTAAGAACCTGTGGATCACCATTATGAGGTCTTTCTTAACCTTAGTTGTTGAATTGAATCTCATTCTTAGTTGCATCCATTTTTAGTTTCATAGGTTTAATTTCATTCATTTTATAGTGAATTCTAGAGGTAGATTCATTAGAGTTCAAACTTCAAAAAACAAAAATCAATATCACAATCACCTACAATTCCCACTATATCAAGTGGTGCAGTAGGAACCAAATCACTATGCACATCATAAGTTCCTACTTTTGCAAGTAGAAGAAGACTGCCTCCTGGAGGTGGAAAGGTGGTAGAAGAGGTAGAAGAAATGGATGGAAATGATGACAACGAAGGAGATCCCTTTGGATTTCCCATTCAGGATACTAATATAAATGTTAAAATGAAAAACATCTCTCCATATGTACTTCCCAACTTCCATGGTATGAGATCAGAAGACTTGGAAATATTTCTTTTTTAATTTGAAATACTTTGTAGATCTTATAATTACTTATTAGATGCTCAAAATTTGAAATTGTTTCTGGCTACATTGAAGGATAGAGATCTTAAATGGTTCATGTGTTTAGGGACTAATTCAATAAGATCATGGGATGATATGAAAATGATATTTCTAGAAAAATATAAATACTATTGTATACATCATGATATTAAAGAGGAAATATTTAAAATGAATAAAAAATAAGATGAGAGCCTTAAGGATATGGTAGAGAGATTTATGTATAATGTTAAGAGGGAAAAATTGCATAATTCAAGATTTGATACATTAAAAACCCTCTTACTTAGAGTAATTAAGGATGAATGGATTGATCTTCTTAATCTCATGGGAAAAGGAGACATTTCTTTATTATCATTTGAAGAGATTTGTGAACTATGTAAGCACATATCAAGAGGAAAATAAAAATATGGTAGATCCCCTCAAGATTCAGTAAGTATGTCAGCATCAAATTCGGTAAGTTGAGTTGAACTTGGAAATTTTCTTGATAATTTTAAAACAAATATTCTTGGTAATTTAAGTGAACAAATTGATATGCTAAGAATGCAAAATAAGCAAAAAACTGAGAATGTTTCTTTGTCTATAATTTTCCCTAAATGTAGAAAGAAACATGCTTTGCTTGAATGTCCAATTGATAAGATTGAAATTTGTGTCATATGTCCATAATCACATGCTACTAAGGAATTTCCATCATTACCATGGTTTAAGACAATTTACCAAAACGATAATGGATTAAAGCAAGCACCAAATCAGCTCTATTATGTAGCTCCAAGAAGGCCTTGGCAACCTTGTCAAATTGGTACGATGCAAGATCTTAGTTCAAAATTTCAAGCTTATGCACAACAATCTCAATGTAATTGGAGCACATCTTGTCCTTGCAAACTTTGGCCATCTCAATCCCAACCTCAAAATCAATATTGGCAACAAGGTTGGCAAGGGCCTTATGGAATAAATCCACCATATCCTCAATATTTTCCTCACTATCCTCAATACCAATCTCAATGCTATCCATACCATTCACCTCCACCACAAACTCATTTTCAACCTCATTTGACCTCAATTCAACCTTTCTCATTACCACCTATGCAAGCACCCCAAAGACACATTCCCACTCAACTACCTACACAACCATTTCTAATCCAAAACAATAAAATAACTCAGTCCACTTACAATTCTGAGGTACAAAATCTTCAAACAAATCCTCTTGATCTAAATGATATTCATCTTAGATTAGGAAGAATATTGCAAAAAAAAAGCTTCTTCAACTATCATTGAATAACAACATCTAGAATAAGAAGATTCAGATGATGTCAAAGAATCATGGATGCCTGTTGATGAAGAGCAACTGTTGGAACCTAAGATTGAAGAGTTTCTTGCATGCCTATCACCAGATTCTATGAACGAGGATCACATCTCTAAAGACTTGGATGGAATGATAGCAAGAATCCAAAGAAGACAAGATTACATTGAATCTTGGTTCAAAACAATCATCGGATCCTAGTTCTTAATTCTTCAATATTTTCTAACATCATCCCAATTAAGGCGATTGGTCTCTCATAAATTGGTATATATCAAAATGTATCTTTCAATCCTGCATAAGGGTTTATTTGTCATCATGTTACACACATGGTTCCGTTGGAAGTATTCTTATACTTGAAAGAGATTTTCTTTTTCAAATTAGAGTAGGATAGAACTAAAAAAAAAAAGAGGAAAAAGGGAAAAAATATATATTAAAAAAATAATAATAAATAAAGAGAAGAGAAGAAAAAAATTCTTGTTGTGAAAACTAGTTTACTAGCACAATTAGGCACAAGCTTTACTGAAAACCAAAAAACTTATGAGAAAAGTTCACAATAAGTTATGTGATTTCGTGTTGGTTCAATCTTTCATTATGGTTCTTCAAATTATTTTTAGTTCTATGCTTGAGTTGGTTGATGTGGGATTCCTTAAGGCCCACCTTCCAACAAACCTTGTTCCATCGACTTCAACACTTTATATGGGACCAAGATCTGAGATTCTTTTAAGTGCCTTGGACCTTGCATAGATCAATGGCAAGCCTCTTTGCTGAAAATAATTGGAATACAACAATGTCTCTTGATTGTTAGATCTTGTTGTTGACTCGACTTCAACACATTTATTCGTACCTGTCAAGATGCACACTTGTAGCTTGGAACTCATTTACATTATTGGTAATTTGTCTCGCATTGGTTAATGATTGACATTAGTGGTCGGTAATCCAATGAATTCTTTCTATGTTCGACTTCAACTAAATCCATTAACATAGATTGAATTGTACTAATCAGGGTTATATGTGAAGACTATATGGTTTATGATATCAACAACAACTTACAACAGTGTTCCAATAAATCAAGGTTTAGTTCCTAGTTCCAGTAATAAGAAGGCACAAAGGGTCCAATTTCATATTTCATCCTTTTTCATACAACCAAGAGAAAAGAATAATCATATCACATTATTTCACTTCATATTCCATGATCGACAATAACAGCCAAGATCTCCCAAATTCATAACCTATGGACTTTTTAGGTAGGTGAAGGTATGTTGTTTTCTAATCTTTAATCGATGATTCCTTAAATGCTAAAAGACATGTATTTGGAAAATTTCCCCTATGACATTTCTTTCGTCATTTTTTAAAGATAAAAATCACCTTTAGTTGGGGGGATATTCATTACCATTTTTCAATTCCATATTCCATAACCTCATATATTGTTGACCGACATGTTTTGCCCAACTAATTGTTGTTGATTCAAAGATGAATATCTTTTGGAATGATTCAGATTTGGATCAAAGATCAATCTATATGTATATAAATGGGTCTTCATTTTGAATGTATTTTTAAGTATTATTTGTTGCAGCAAGAAGAAAAGTAAAACAAAAGTGTTGCTACACAAGAACCAACACTTGCAATACTTGTGGTTGCCACACAAGAACCAACCACAAGAGTTGCAACTTAGATATCGTTCAAAAAGGATTCCACAATAGCAAGCTCTAGAGAAAAAGAAAGAAATCAATAAGACTTTCCAAAAGATGCAAATCTTCGAAAAGTATCTCGAGTCACAAAATGACTTATTGATAAAACATAATACTTCACTCTTGAAGGCTACAAAAAATGAGATGAATTTAGTTCATAAGAATCAATGCAAGGTTGCATGAGGACATGCAACATTTTTAGTTGGGGGGAAATGTTGGGTCTCCAAAATATCAACTTTTTCATCATCTTTTCATTCACTTTTAACCATATTCCAATATATTGTAATGTTACACTAATATCATTTTCATGATCATATATGGGTTTATTAATTATTATTTTTCAAAGCATTATTTTAGTATTTTGAGTGAATTTATGGTTAAATACTAGAAAAATAACATGTATTCACTTATATATAAAGGTGGGATGAGTTTTGTGATGTGTATAGGCATATTTGAAGATTCCAACAAAGTCATATTTGGAGTCTAAGTCTCAAATTCGATTTTCCTCTTCAAACTCTTGAAGATTTAAGAAATATTTGAGATAATCATTCAAGCACATTTGATGGAAAAAATCATGAAAGTTTTGATAAGATTTCTTATCAAATATTTTAGAAATTTGTGAGAGGATATGTAGCGATGTTACTCGTTGGATGTTAACACATGGTTGTAACCACATGAGATATGTGTGGATCTACATTTATTAATTAGCTATGTTATTTTTTATATAAATAGGAGTGTCTTCTTCATTCAGAAGGAGGAACCCTTGGAGCATAATTCCAAACTATGATCAAGTAAAATACATTTGATAAGTTCTTGTATTATTTACTTTAGAGTTTTATATTCTTATTTTGTTGTAAGATATAGTTTTATAATTCATGTAGTTTCATAATATAGGTTTTTTATATTAATTTTATTATATTTTAATTTATTTTCTTTTGCAAATCAGTGGTAGCACTTTATTTAATTTTGCAATTGTGAGATTTCAACACTTTATCAAAGATGGTGATTTAGATTAACAATAACTTTTGAGTATCCAACTTCTAACGTAGTTTCTGGCCTAAAATAAGATAGATCTTGAAACAATAAGACATGGGTTTTGTGTAGAATGAGCCAATTTAGTTGCAGTGAGGAAATTTCTTCAAAAAAATGTACAGTTTTGGAGATATTCGAGGATATTTAAAATGTAATTTTTCAAATTTCAAGATGCGACCATAAAATATATCAATCGATAAAAGAATTTGAACTGTCCATCAAATTAAAGAAAGCAATCACTCATTTTGAACCTAAATCAATCTAGTTTTTTAAGTCAACACAATTCTCTAATCTTGTTAATTAAGAAATAAGTTACATTTCAATGATCACTTAGGATTTATTTTAAATGATTTATTTTCAAGTTTCTAATTGTCACTTCATTCTTTTCCATATTGCAATCAAGCGCTTGAGAAATATAAAAATACAAAAAAAATAAAAAAATCTAAAACATTCTCATTTGTGATTAGACTTTTTTTCTTTCATACAAATAGATTTCAAATGCTTTCTAGATTAAATTTACAAGCCTTCATAGATTCAATTCACTCACTTTTATAGATTGGAGATTTCAATGCTTTCATATATTAAGTTTACATGTTTTCTGTGATTAATTTTTCAATGCTTTCATAGATTAATTATTCAATGCTTTTCTAGATTAATATTTCATTTCATGTTCGATTTAATTTGTTTTTATAGAGTAGAAATTTCTTTCATTGCAATTTCTTTCTTTTAGAATTGAAAGTTAAACTCCTATCATATATTGTGTCATATACTTCACAAGTTTATGACCTCGGATTGACAATTTAATGTAAAATAATTTAAAGAACTATTAAATTACCGGACAATTTTATTGTGTTTCTATTGCACTCCTGCATTCTTCACAATCAAAACCCTCTACCCTGCATATGATGCTAATTTGAAATATCATAAAAAGTGAGAATGGAGGGAAAATAGTACAACATGGTATTGAACTAGTTAGCGAAGAAAAATCGTTTTAGTTAAGACAATCATAGGAAATGATAACTTTGTTGAGAGATGTTTTCTATGTACTCTCTAATTTGTAATATTTTATAGAGTAAGCACAAAAAAGACACTTAAAAACCTAAAATAAATCTTGCAAAATATGTACAACTATGAGATAGGCATCAAATCTTCGATTTTCTCTATTCACACACTCAAGAATAATATTCTCCAGTATTTTGGTTCTCTGAAACCTGCTTTGAAGTTGTGCTATATCTACATCTCCTTCTTCACACTCATTTGTCTCTAGACATATTCTTTCACCTATAGATCCTTCACTCTACATTGTTAATGCATCTATCTATAGTCAATATGAAATTCTGAACCGACATACAATATGATGCCCCTCCTTCAGATATGTAATACCTATTTCCTTTGCGTATATGAAACAAAGTAGGAGAGTGTACTAAAGATCCATATAATCTTTAAGCACTTTGCGCAATGTATCAACATTTCTTGTCCCACACCTTAATATAATCACATTTACGTAATTCATAATATGATATAGATTTTGATATAAGTCATGTTATAATTTCTCTTACAATGTTAAGTTAGCTTTATGAAAAACACAGAGAAAGAAAGCTTTATTCGGTAAGCGAATATCATGATCAAGCATTCTAGTTATCGTTTACTAATTTTTCTATTAACAACATGATGCAAGTTTCTCAATGCTTTAATGTGTAAATTTTTAATATTCAGTAATATGCATTCTCAAATGTTACTATGTGTAGATAGGCAACTTATACGAAAGTGTAAAAAACAATGAATGAAGATTATTTCGAACATATTTCTTTCTACACATCCCTTTACTTTGTCATAACATATATATGCATTATTTAGTATTAAAATATTGCCAATATTATATAATAACATGCGAAAGTGAAAAATATCGTCAGACGCTATTGTGCGGAATGCAAAAGATATGCAAAATTAGCTCTCCTCTACATTGGCATCGCCATTTCACAGGAAGTTCATGGTGAAATATTTAGAGTGGGGAGTAATGGGAAATTATCATTTAGCAAATTATGCATTGAATATTATATATGGATGTAGCATGATCATTGAATCATTACAAAGGAATCGTTAAACAAGATGTAATATAGCTCTAGTTGAGGACACATAAATTATTTATAAAATTTTTGTTGACCAGGTAATTGCTTCACGCATTCAATTTCTCAAAATACATGCAAATCATGCGGTGCCAACTAGGATGATATTTCATTGTGTCGATTTTCTTTGCATTCCTCACAACCTTTAATAAGATAATTAGTTTCGTTGGCTAGTTATGTGTTGTGCGAAAAGCTTTCACTATACAGATAGATTTCACTATGCGGAGAGTTTTCATTATGGAGAGAGTTTTGTGCAAATATATTTCACTATGTGAAGAGATTTCACAATGCAAAGAGATTTCACGATGCAAAAATATTTCATTGTGCAAAGAGATTTCATTATGCAGAAAGCTTCCATTTTTCAAAGTACACAACCTTTAATCAATTAATTAGCAGTAAATCTTTGTGCGAAAAGATTTCAATGTGCAAAGAGATTTCATAAAGAATAAATGACAAGTTTTTTTCACAGATTGCTTTCAGCACATCCCTTTACTCTACCATAACGAACATATGCATTATTTAGTGTTAAAATATTACCAATACTACATGGAGTATGGAAGTTATGAAAAATTAGATCTCCTCTGCATCTGCATTTCCATTTCACGAGAAGTTCATGGTGAAATATTTAAATTGGGCAGCTGTCAAGATTTCTACAAATCTATCTCTAATACCATGTAGAAATTTCTACAAATCTATCTATTATACCATGTAGAAAATTCCTTGTAGATTCAAACGGCAAATTGTAATATGCTAAAATAATTGACTTGAATCTATTGTACTCATTAGCATAAACAATAAATGATCGATGAAAACATGAAGCATATAAGAGAAATAATTCAATCACATATAACACAATGATTTTCTAGGGAAAGCCACAGCTAAAAACCCCTGCTATCTGTATATTGAATTAGTCAAATAATTTGGATGAATACAATATGCTCTGCTCAATATGCAAAATTATTTTCTATCCCCTGCTTGGCTGACTACCTTTTGCCAATACTTAGTCAAATTTCCAAGCCTCCAAGCTCCTAATTCCTTGCATTGTTACTCGAGGAATTAACCTCTATTTAAATAGGAAATTCCTCAATTATGAATTGCGCAATCCTCATAGGCCTTTTTCTTATTTCATGCACCATCAATTTAATTTATATGATTTTACAACTGATAGTACATTGTCCCTGAACTCCAATATCGACTAGGTCTTTCTCTGATTTGACATGCATGATTTAATTATGAGTGAATCTTTAGTTTACTAGTTAATCAATGGAGGAATCACCACACTACACTTTAGGCAACACCCCGTTGTTCGACAAGCAGCGCCAAACTAGAATGCAGGAAACACCCCACTACTGCAAGTTGCACTCCACTACTAGGCCTCCCACTAATTCCTCTATTAGTTGGAACTAGTTTAACTCAATTTAACTTAGTTAGACTGAATCAAATAATTACAACTCAAAATAAACTCAACTAGTGCTCCTAATTGTAGGAGACACTCTACATGACTCTAGTTAGACACTCAAATCGAATTAACTGAGGTAACTAAATCAAATTAACTTAGTTAACTATTACAAGTTTTCATGAGATGAGGAATTACAATTTTATTCTCAATTTAATGCAAGGACAAATTAAATTAGGATTTTTCTTGATGTTATTTTTAGCATTTATTGTTGTTATTTTCAACAGGAGCAATGAGCAATTATCGTTTAGCAAATTGCGCATAGAATAATATAGATGAATGTAACATAATAAATGAATCATTACTAAGAAATCATTAAATAAAATGTGAATTGGCTCTTATGCACAAGCTCTCATCTGCATTCATGGTGAAATATCTAGACTAGAGAGCGATGGATAGCTATCATTTAGAAAATTCCACATTGAATATTACGGATGGATGAATCTCTAATTGGGGACATGGAATTTATTGTTGAAATTGCTTCATGCATCTAATTTCTTGTACAACATGCAAACCATGTAGTGCTACCTAGAATGATATTTCATTGTGCAAAGTTTTTTCCGCACTCCACACAACCTTTAATCAATTAATTCATTGTGGAGAGAGCTTTCACTATGCAAAACGATTTCATTGTGTGGAAATTTTTGTGCAAAGACATTTCATTATGTGGAACACAACCTTTAATCAATTAATTAGCAATAGAGCTTTGTGAAGAGAGGTTTCTTTGTGCAGAGAGATTCCTTAAACAATGAACAAAGATTCTACCACACATATTTTTTTCCGCACATCCCTTTACCAATACTACACAAAGTGTGGAAGCTATGTGCAGTTAACTTTCCTCTGCATCTACATTTTAATTTCAAAGTAGGGAAGAGAGGCGACCCAAAATTCCTTCTATCAAAGTTTCATGCAGCGAGATAACATCCACTCCATCAAGTCCATGTGTTTATTGTTCCAGCAAAGTTGAACTACTAGACTTGTGTGGATATTTTCTTTTGCAAAGCATTCACTATCCAAAAATCTCCCCACATCCCATCTGGGAACTTGCTAATAAGCACCGCAACCACACTTTCTATTTTGATTATAGCAATGTTGCATTCAATATTTATTAAACACTCCTCAATTATTGATGATGTACTACTATGTTATATTAAGTTACAAAGTCCATTGTCATGATTGAGATGGTACAAATATATAAATTCATTGGAGCAATGGGAAATTATCATTTAGAAAATTACGCATAGGATATTATAGATGCATACGACGTGATTATTGAATCGTTACTGAAAAATCGTTAAACAGGATGTAGAATCAACTCTCATGTGCAAGATCTCGTCCACATTCATGGTGAAATATTTAGACTAGAGAGCAATGGGTAAATATCGTTTAGAAAATTCCATGTGGAATATTGTGGATGGATGCAACTCTAACTAAGGACACTTAATTGATTGTTGAAATCACTTCATGTATCACTATGTGGAGAGCTTAGTGCAGAGAGCTTTAATTGTGTGGAATTTTTTCTACAAAGGGATTTCACTATGTGGAGAGCTTTCACTATGGAAGGAGATTTCGTTGTGCAGAGAGTTTCATACAAAGAGATTCATTTTTTGGAGTACACAACCTTTAATAAATTAATTAGCGGTAGATATTTATGCAGAGAGTTATGTGCGAAGATATTTCATTATGTGGAGATTTTTGTGGAGAGTTCTATGCAAAAAGGTTTCATTGTGAGGAGAGTTCTATGGGGAGAAATTTCCTTGTGCAAAGTTTTCTCCACTCTCAGCACAATCTTTGATTAATTAACTAGCGGTAGAGGCAAGAACTATGTTGCATTGCCATTATTCCTCTTGTTTTGAATTGATTTAGCATTAAATTGTGTCCCCTGTGTCAAAAGTGTATTATATTAAATTCACAAATGTTATCAATTTAATGTGATTATTGCAATGTAATTGTTATGGATGATTTAATTATTTTCTTAATTTAATTATTATTAACTATTTAAATTTGTAATATTTCATTATTATTATTGTGACAAAAACAATCATTAGAGGGAAAGTTAATACATGAAGATTTAAAAAAGTCTTTGAAGTTTAAATCTGATGTCCAACAACTTTTTTAACTAAACTATCATTGATACATAGTTATAGACTTGATTAGTATAGCACTTAACAAATTGGATTAATAAAAAAACTACTTAAAAAAACATTTCTAAAAACAATATTTGCATGAAATCATGTACATTGATGGCTTCTTGTCTGACATCAACCTAAATGTTTATCTTTTTATCGCCTTGATCCATCTACTATCTATAATTTAGTATGTATCTTTGTTGCACCTTTTCTTTATCTTGTTTCCTAGAGATTACAAAGTGGAAGGAACCAATATACTGTTGTAGAAGAGGGGCCCAAGACTACAAAGTTTACTTAAGTGAGGACCACTAACTAACTTTGACACAATTTTCATACCTTTTTTAAAGTTCACCATGAAATCTATAAATTCATTTTCCTTACTCATGTTTTATTTCAACTAAGTGGGTGCATTTTCAATATTATAGATTTAAAATTGCGTTTTAATTTCTACTTCAAAATATTTGATCCAGGTGGATATTGGTGGCCACCTGCCAAGTCCACCTGGACCCCCACCATTGTTTCTCTTAGCATTTTCAGTTTCCTTAATTGTAGCACAACTTACTATTTTTAGCAGTTTTTCGGGTCCTGAACTTCTGGAGCCGTTTTGAGGCCCTAAATGACGTTTTTTTGGGAAATCTGGGGGCAACATGGGTCCATGGACTGATGTTGCCCTTCCCAAAGTGGTAGTGCTCGGATAGATCTTTCTAACAAGCTATTGTATGCGTCAAACGGAGATCGTATGCCAAAGTTACGACCCCAGGAAGTTGATGTACCAATTTACCCAAACGAGGCCCACAGTTTGGCTTTCATCTCCTAGGGTTAGGTTTTGGAATGTTAAGGGTTTTCCATTGTTTCTCAACAATAAATAGGCCTTCGAGCCTCATTGTAACACAGTTCAGAGGCATGTAGCCACCACATCTCTTCTCAGAGATAAGCTACCATCGCCCTAGCTGCTTTATTTCCATTTCTGGTTGTAAGCATATTTCAGTATTTTCCATTAATGAAATGAAGTATTATTTCCGCTGCATCTTTGTGTATATGGTTATCTCTGTAATTTGTTGCGTTCCTGTTTAAATCTGGATCAGTGGTATCAGAGCAGTCTGCTTTTTTCTCTGTTTTTCTTTGCATGTCCCCAACAAGGTCGGGATATAAGGAGTTAGGGCTTAAACTGGTCGAACCTTTGCAAGACCAGCCTCACAAATCCTGACGGCCTCCCATGGCAGATGAGAAGAAAGACGAGGGGGCAGGATATCCCATCAAAATCTTGCTCGAAGAAGCCCTCGAGCGACAACGGAACACGATGATAGACAACTATGCCCAGATCCTTCAGCGGCTACCCAGAAGCGATGCATCGGCTTCCAGCAACTACTCTAGAAACGCCACACCCTTTAAGGTACAAGTTAATTTTGAAATCCCCATATTCGAGGGTCAGATAGACACAGATGCCGTAGATAAATGGTTAAATCTGCTAGAGGGTTATTTTTCTGTTCATGAATTTTCGAGTCAGGAAAAGATTGTTTTTGCTCTTCTCAAAGCAGCCCCCCACGTCAAGAACTGGTGGGAAACCTACTGCGAGCAGAAGGATGAAAGTACTGGCTCACTATTTTCATCTGCACCCACCTGGAATTCATTCCAGGATGCCATCAAGGAGCAGTACTACCCTGTCGGAAGCTATGAGGATGAATACATAAAGTGGACCACGCTGCGGCAGGGAAGGGACCAAGATGTGCCGGAGTTCACCAATCTTTTCCATACCCTTCGCACAAAGTTGGGTATCAAGGATTCGGAGCAACATTTGATACTCAAATATCGTGGCTGCCTGCACAAGTACATCCAGGAAGAAATACAATTCCTGAACATCTCCTCGCTCGGCGCAGCATACCGATATGCCGTCAAGGTCGAGCAGAAGTTTAAACAAAAGAAGCGATACTTTGGATCTGCGAATCCAAAGCAGGGGAAAGGTGCCCCTAAACCATAGAACAAAGGACAAAGCCAAGGCGGGACAGCCCAAGACAACCCGCCGAAGCTGCAAGCAAAGAACAGTGCCGTGAAGCCGAAAAAGGACACTGGAAAATGGTGTGAGTTCCATAAGAGCTCCACTTACAACACAAGTGAGTGTCAGGCCAAGCAGTCACTAGTGGCTGAGCTAAAGGTTTCAGAATCAGATGCATGTTCCGACTCTGAGTCAGAACCCGATAAGGGGAATGACAAAGGGAAGCAGATCATTGATGCGGATCCCAATGCCACTGTTGCTACTGCCAAGATCCAGAAAAATGAACCCGAAGATTCAGAGGAAGAGGAGCGTCTCTTCCACTCCCAGATGTGGGTAAAGGGCTCCCCGATACAGTTCATTGTTGATAGCGGGAGTCAAAAGAACCTCATTTCGGCAGAGGTCATGAAGCAGTTGGGCTTACCGACCACAGCACATCCACAACCATACACCATTGAGTGGCTTCACCAAGGACGAGATCTTCGCGTGAGCCAGCAGTGTCACCTTCCATACAACATCAAGCCCTTCATAGATGAGGTATTGTGTGACATTGCTCCCCTTGAAGTTTGTGATGTATTATTAGGACAACCATACTTGTGGAAGCGACATGCTGTGTATGAATCAAGGCCCCGTGTTGTTATTATTAATTGGGAAATAAGTTGTACAGGATACCAGAGGTAGCACCACCTACCGCCATCTCTTTGATTACTGCAAAACAATGCAGTAAGATCATTTCCAAAACCAGGAAATTTGTTTTCCTGATGATACGCCCTCAAGGAAAGAAGAAGACGGTGGCTGCAGCCTCCAGACGGGGTCCCTCTGCGCGACAACTACAGATGGACAAGGTTGTGGAGGAGTATGAGGACATCTTCACCTCCCCTGCAAGGGTTCCTCTACACTGTTAGGTCAAGCACTCCATCGATCTGACCCCAGGTGCGCCGCTACCCAATGGACCAATTTATCGGCGCTCCTTTCTGGAGAACAATGAAATCAAGAGGCAGATTCAGGAGCTCCTGCAGAAAGGTCACATCCGTCCGAGTTCATCGCCTTGTGGGAGCCCGATCATGTTGGTACAGAAGAAGGATGGGACATGGAGACTCTGTATTGACTATCGGGCGCTGAACAAAATCACTGTCCGTAATAGGTACCCGCTCCCGTGGATTGATGACCTCCTGGACCAACTAAAGGGGGCGAAATATTTCAGCAAGATCGATTTGAAGTCAGGATATCACCAGGTACCAATCGAACCCTTTGATGTGTGGAAGACTGCCTTCAAATCCAAGGAGGGCCTTTTCGAATGGTTGGTTATGCCTTTCGGATTAACGAATGCTCCTGCAACCTTCATGAGGCTAATGGATGACATCTTGTGGCCATTCACCAACTCCTTTGTAGTAGTATACTTGGATGACATTCTGATCTTCAGCCAGAGTTGGGAAGAGCACCTCCACCACATTCGACAGGTTCTCCAAACACTGTGGCAACACAAGCTATGTGCCAATTTGGAGAAATGCACTTTTGGCATGACCCAGGTTCAGTATCTGGGATACATCATTGATGAACAGGAGGTGCATGTCGATCCAGCCAAGATCCAAGTCATTCGGGATTGGCCATCTCCAACCACTCTAACAAAGCTCCGCAGCTTTCTAGGTCTTGCCAACTTCTACCACAGGTTTGTGTTGGGGTTTTCTCATATTACTTGGCCCTTGAGTCAAGTCACCAAGGGAGGGGCGAAAGCAAAATTATTTTGGTCTGAATCTCAACAGAAGGCATTCATGGAGTTGAAGGATCGCCTCTGCACGGCACCAGTGCTCGCGTTACCAGATTTACAACAACCATTTGAGGTCGAGACAGATGCCTCTGACTATGCTATTGGGGGAGTCCTTACTCAACATGCAGATCCAGTGGCATATCATAGTGAAACACTTTCAGACACAGTTCGGAAGTACCCCACTTATGATAAAGAGATGTATTCCATTGTACAGGCCTGCCGACAATGGAAGCATTACATTTTGGGGAAGGAAACGGTCATCCACACAGACCACCGACCCCTGCAGTTCATACAGACCCAAGGGAAATTGCAGAATGATCGCCATCAGAAGTGGTCTACATACCTGCAACAGTTCCACTTGAATATCAAGTATAAGAAGGGCAGCACCAATAATGTTGCAGATTGCCTCAGTCGACCACTGATCATGGCGTTAACCACCGTGCTCAACTCTTGTGGGCACGAGACTTCTGATTGGCCACTTCTCTACAAAAGCGACCCAGAATTCGGCCACACATACCAGACACTCTTGGAGGGTCGGCATGTTCCAGATTTTCACCTCCAGGATGCCCTGTTATGCCACCTGGGTCACCTTTGTGTTCCTTCAAGCGAGCGTGCCAAGATGATTTGAGAAGCACACTACAGTCGGGCTGCTGGGAATTTTGGGGTCGAGAAAACAGTGGCAGTACTGCAAAATTATTTCTATTGGCCGAATCTTCGACAGGATGTTGGGAAGTACATCAGATCATGTACTGCCTACGCCATTGCCAAACCGACCACTAAGAAGCACGGCCTCTATACCCCATTGCCTACCCCTAGTCGACCTTGGGAATCCATCTCCATGGATTACATGTCAGGCCTTCCTTCCACTAAGCATGGAAATGACTGTGTTTTTGTGGTTGTCGACAGGTTTTCGAAGATGGCCATTATGGCGGCCTGCAAGAAGAATATCACAGCAGAAGCCACTGCTAAACTCTTCTTTGAACGAGTGTGGGTGCACTTTGGGATCCAACAGTCTATCATCTCAGATCGGGACAGTCGGTTTCTTAGCGCATTTTGGTCCAGTCTCTGGTCAATGCTAGACACCAAACTCACGAAGTCCACAGCCTTCCATCCTCAAACTGATGGCCAGACAGAGGTTGTCAATAGGATGATTGTGCACATTCTGCGCATGTATAACTCAAAGCATCCATGCACATGGGACGAGAGCCTCCCCTATGTTCAGCACAGCTACAACCGAGCTCTTCACAGCTCTACTGGCCATAGCCCTTTTCAGGTGGGTTTGGGATTCCAGCCACTATGCCCCATTAATGTGGCCATGCCACTTGTAGCTACTCACATAAATTCAGCTCATGTCCAGTCCGAAACAGAAAAGGTCACCAGCTTCATTGAGCGCATCCAACATATTCGCCAGCAGGTCCATGACATTCTGGAGAAATCAAATGCCAAGTACAAGCAGCGACATGATCAACATCGGGTGCCACACAAGCTTCAGGTGGGCGACAAAGTCTGGTTGCATTTGCAAAAGGAACGCCCTACTGGAGCCTATCGGAAACTGAGACCACTCCGATATGGTCCTTACACCATTACTAAGGCTATGGGAGACAATGCATTTGAGCTCAGCATTCCCCCATTCCTTGGCCTGCACCCAGTGTTCAATGTGGACCGCCTCCGGCCATACTTTCCACCATTGCTAGACACATCCGACATTGCAGAACAGCTCACACCCACAAAATTAAATCCAGATTGCATGGAACAAGCTACAACTGATCGGATCATGGACACATAGATCAAGAACACTCGCCAACAGAATATCCAACTATATCGAGTTGTCAAAGCAGGCCAACTCCTTCAGCAGGGCAAGTGGCTCACCAGGGAACAAGTTCAGCAAAAGTTTCCTCATCTCATGGAGGAACTCAACGCAATGGGGACCATTGCTTCCTAAGGGGGGAGGAATGATCCAGGTGGATATTGGTGGCCACCTACCAAGTCCACCTGGACCCCCACCATTGTTTCTCTTAGCATTTTCAGTTTCCTTAATTGTAGCACAACTTACTATTTTTAGCAGTTTTTCGGGTCCTGAACTTCTGGAGCCGTTTTGAGGCACTAAATGACGTTTTTTGGGAAATCTGGGGGCAACATGGGTCCATGGACCGATGTTGTCCTTCCCAAAGTGGTAGTGCTCGGATAGATCTTTCTAACAAGCTATTGTACGCATCAAACGGAGATCGTATGCCAAAGTTACGACCCCGGGAAGTTGATGTACCAATTTACCCAAACGGGGTCCACAGTTTGGCGTTTCATCTCCTAGGGTTAGGTTTTGGAATGTTAAGGGTTTTCCATTGTTTCTCAACAATAAATAGGCCTTCGAGCCTCATTGTAACACAGTTCAGAGGCATGTAGCCACCACATCTCTTCTCAGAGATAAGCTACCGTCGCCCTAGCTGGTTTATTTCCATTTCTGGTTGTAAGCATATTTCAGTATTTTCCATTAATGAAATGAAGTATTATTTCCGCTGCATCTTTGTGTATATGGTTATCTCTGTAATTTGTTGCGTTCCTGTTTAAATTCGGATCAATATTCCTTCATCTTTCCCATTTACAACCAAAAATAATAAATTTCTCTTGTACTTCAATATGTGATGCTTGCAATGCCTCACCCCCCTTCTCAACATTGCTACTTCAAAATATTCCTTCATCTTTCCCATTTACAACCAAAAATAACAAATTCCTCTTGTACTTCAATATGTGATGCTCACAATGCCTCACCCCCCTTCTCAACTCCTTCTATTTCACATATGCACATTTATCCTTATTGTGATAGTATTTAGACATGGTTTTGATGTGTTCAAACATGTGTTTGGATTGAAACCGCCCAATATCCTTCTAACCCCAATTGTAGAGATCTTGAACTCCTACGCTTTGCTCCACAAATTCCCATGATTTCAAAAGAGAAGGCCAACTTGCAACACCCATCTCAACAATGATGAAAAACCCCTAGAAAATTATCCCTCAACTCATGTAGACCTTGTAAAAACTGTGTAGAAGCAAAGAAAGGAGCATAATAAAGCCACATCCAAGCTTTCTTTCATGCATAATTCTAGGATTTACATATCTCATCATAGGCATTTTTAAATGAGGTTGTATGCTTTCTTATGGGATCCATAAATACATTTGTTTCTCCATCCCATTGTTATTATTACTTATCATACTTATTTAAATGCATGATAAGTTTGGAAATTACATGATACTCAAGGGAAGGGGGAATGAGACTAATCCCTCCATTTATCCTAATCTTTCTAGGTTCTAGGCCATTAACTTCATTACATTTTATGTTTTCCAAAGTATTAAGGGTCCTCAATACCTAAAAGCAACCAAAGCTTTCAAAACTATCCACCAAAGATTGAGTTCTAAATATGAGTCAACCTAAGTGAGTGGTGTGTGTAGTAATGTGATAATGCATCTTTATAATTATAACTAAGGATTAACCCCCCATAATAGCATTTTAAATCCTTGTATTTTATATAAAACGTAATCCTTGATATACATACTAAATATTTTCCTCATTATTTTTTGCAACTTTGTTCTCCCATGGAAAGCTTAGTTCCTATTTTCCTTCGGGATATAATACAATTCCTTTAATTTGTTTCTCCTTTTTTTTTAACTTGAAGGACATAGGATGGGCTTCAATATGCTTATGTGTGCATAGGTCATGATATCATTTAATATAATATCTCTATTTGTAACCAACATTAGGACACTAACTTAAGATGACCCCATGGATCCAAGAAAAAACTTCATGAGAATTGAACCTTTCCCATCGGTGAAAAAATATCACTCCTCATCAACAAATTTAATGCCTCTCAGGTTTTTAAAATTGAAAGACATGGGGATGAGATTTAATCAACTAATTTTATCCATGGATAATAAGATAATTTAATATAATCTCTTTAGATACAAATCAATGTCCAAACACTACTTGAAGGTGGCCCCATGGCTCTAGGAAGAAGCTGCATGTGAATTGAACCTTGCCTATTGGCAAAAATGTCCTTGCTCCTCACTAAGCGACATGACCTCTTTGGGAATTTATTTCATTTGATGTAGTTCTTCTAGGTCCATCACATTGAGAAATTTTTGGTCAACATTTCAACCAACTAGTGTGGTTCATCATTAAGACAATGATAAACTCTTTAGATATTTATTTCATTATTATTATTAATTTAAATATATTAATTACTATTTGTCATTAATAATGATTTAGTTAATTATATTAATTTAATACTTTTAAATTATTAATTATTATGAATTCTTTCATTATCATGATCAATTTCAATAATATTGATTATTTAAATATTATTAATTAATTTTTATAACATTTAAGTATTAGGAATTTTTTTCCCTTAGAAAAATCATAACATTTCATTAAATAGGAAGAAGTTACATGATGTAGATGCATACCATGCATTCTCAAAAGCTGACCCGAAACAAGCGAATGCCAAAAATCCCAATAAAAAATTGACCGTAAATATTAAAAAAAGAAAAGAAAAGAAAGAAGAGCCTGCACTTATGTGAAAGTGCATAATCCATAAACGGCTCTCATCATCCATCCATCTAAGTTGATGTTAGTGACTAGTGCTCATCATATAAACGATTGGACTATCGCCATGGATAGTTTGTACAAAGAGCACAAAATTATGTTAGTGTATACCAAAAAAGAGAAAATTGATGATTAATATAAGTCAATTTTAGAGCATACTAATTACAAGAACAAAAAAATGTGTATATATAAATTCAATTATGAAATTTTACTCCACTAACATCTAGTAGATTTCACATCACAAGAAATTAAAATAATAATAATAATAATAATTATTATTATTATTATTATTATTATTATTATTAAATGCAATTATAAAAATAAAACCATGTACATATAATCTCAATAATAAAATTTTAAATTAAATTGTAAAATAATCATTTAATTTCTTCTTCTTGTAAATAATTGATACACTACCACCTCATAGAAATGTTAATTTTGTATACAACATTTCATGAAAAGTAATATCCGCATATAAAAAATGAAATGAATTTGACATGAATTTAATTTCTTCTTCTTGTAAATAATTGATACACTACCACCTCATAGAAATGTTAATTTTGTATACAACATTTCATGAAAAATAATATCCGCATATAAAAAAATGAAATGAATTTGACATGAATTTGACATAAGAAGTTGATTAAACTATTGTTAATTCCCTCCTAGTCTTCATGCCTATACATAAGATAAGATGATATCAAATACGCTCACAATGACTAAAAAATTAAATAGTTCAATGGTACTTAAATATTAGATTAGTGAAAGACAAAGTTAAAACCATATCAAAATAAATAATTAAAAACATATTAAAATCAGTAACTACAATCATATTTCTTAACATATTAAAATCAGTAACTACAATCATGTTTCTTTATTAACGCACGTTCAACCTTCTTATAGAATCAACTGAAAAGTTATTGGCTTTTCTAATATGGTGGACATATATGTATTGGTCTATATCATGGGATATTTGAATAGAATTCTCTTTAAAACAATCATTAGAGATTTGGAAGACTTGTCAGTGAAAGTGTAAATTTTGGATCACAAAATTACATTATTAGTCCCTGCCATCTAGCAATGGCCAGGGACTATAGTAAACTGAATGGGTTGATTTAGCATTAATTTGAAGTGCTATTTTGGAGAATGCGGTGGTTAGAGCAAAGTTTTAAAATGCTCTGTGCCAGGATGACCAAAGTCTTCTGGTTTGCCATCTTATTTGGCCTCTTCCCGAGGTGGGAGAAGCCAGAGCTTAGGCTATTTTCCTTAGCCATGTTTATTATTGCTGACTGTCAGAGGATTTCGTATATTAATGTTAGCATTACTTAACATTAGTTTGGATTGTTTGCAGTTTGAATTATTTGCAGTTTTAGTTTGGGCGTATTAGCAGGCAGGTGTTCTGCAAGCAGGTGTTGTCGTTGTCTGTGCATGGCGGAGCCGAATTGACTGAGACCAGATTTTGAGCTGTCGACCTGAAAGGATGTCGGGATCAATTGCTTAATCTGGACCAGGTACCCGCTTTCGCTCTCGCTTTCTGCCTGCTTCACTCAACCCGCCTATTTCCCTCCTTCGATTGCCCTACCAGCAGGCCCTTCTGATTCAAAGAGATTCGAGTGCAGCTGGTTCTGGTTCAACTGGATCCACTCGACCAAGAAACACTCGTGCTACCGCGCCTCGTGGATGCAAATTCAGCACTCTTGCCGACGCCACGTTTTCAGGGAGCACAAGAGCTTCAATTCTCTTCACTCCCTGCAATTCTTTGAATCCCATTTTAAGTGCTGTTGTCACCGCTTCGGTGGTGAAGCCCATCCCCCAGTATCTTCTAGCGATGGCATACCCCATCTCAGCTCGGCAGTTGTGAATACCGGTTCCTTGCTTGAGCATGACGTGACCAATAGGCTTCCCTCTGAAACATATAGCCTTGAACCATGGATGAGGAATCACCACCTTCAGCAGAAACTCCCTGAGTTTCTCCTTGGATTTAAAAGCTTCCCATGTCATGAACTTGGTCACTTCTTCGTCACTAGCCCATTCGTACAAGTCTTCCAAGTCTGCCGGGCAGAAGTTCCTCAATTCGACTTGCCCAACACTAAAACTGGCACGCTTAGCTTCCATTCTTTCGATCTTCGATTCTCTCAAATGCTCAGTTGTGGCTCAGCTGTTCACAACAAACTAGGTAATTTGAATGAGTAGATGAGCTATGAGTCTGCAGGATTGCAACATCACTAAAGTTATTTTAATGTTCTGCAGCGGTCTCTTCTGTTGCTACTGGTTGTGCAGCTGCTTTCATCGTTGCCGCAGGGTGGGGAAACGGACTGGCACTGGGACTAGTGGGTTGATGGATTGATTCACTAATGGATAGGGAGTTGTACTGATGCATGTTTGGATACCGGCTGGGATTGATGTTGGAATTGATGCTGGCTGAGATGCGGGCTGGGCACAGGGAAGGAAGCTGGCACTGTTGGGACTGGTCGGAGAAACCACTACTGATGCTACGGGTTTACGGATTTAATCCTCCTGCATTCTAGGGCTGACAATCAGGGAGGTTAGACTATTAAACAGGCAACAGGGGATGGAGCTTAGACGGTTAAACTACAGGGCATGGAGCTTATGGCTGAAGGAATCTGTCCCGAGTCTCTATGAACTGGAAGGGTTGAAGGGGTGGTGCAGGTGTTTTGCTGACCTCCCTCCCTTGTTTCCTAACTGAACTGATTGGGTTGGCAAAGACTGAATAGGTTAACACTGGACTGCTGGGCTTAGGAAGGACAAGCATATGTTGTTCTGCTACTTGCTATGTGAAAGCTGCCTACACCTCCGTTGCTGCTGGTTGTGCAGCTGCTTTCATCGTTGCCGCATGGCGGGGAAACAGACTGGCACTGGGACTGGTGGGTTGATGGATTGATTCACTGATGGATGGGGAACTGTACGGATGCATGTCTGGATACCTGCTGGGATTGATGTTGGAATTGATGCTGGCTGAGATGTGGGCTGGGCACAGGGAAGGAAGCTGGCACTGTTGGGACTGGCCGGAGAAACCACTATTGATGCTGCAGGAAACCACTACTGATGCTGCGGGTTTACGGATTTAATCCTCCTGCATCCTAGGGCTGACAATCAGGGAGGTTAGACTGTTAAACATGCAACAGGGGCTGGAGCTTAGACGGTTAAACTGCAGGGCATGGAGCTTATGGCTGAAGGAATCTGTCCCAAGTCTCTCTGAACTGGAAGGGCTGAAGGGCTGACAGTAAGGGAGGTTAGACTGTTAAACAGCCAACATGGCATGGAGCTTAGATGGTTAAACAGCCAAGAGTTTAAACATTTGAGCCAACAGCTAAACATTTGAGCCAGCAGCTAAGGTAGCATGAAGAGCAATGGTGTTGACATCTGTTTGGGAAGCTATGACATCTGTGTTGGTTAAACAGCCAAGAGTTTAAATCCCCTCTGCACAACCTAGTTCGTTCAGCTGAGCCCTATCTTGCCTGTATCTATCTGCTCATACGGGAGTGTTGGTAGCTGGATGAGACAAAGCCGAGAATGTGCAGTGGGCAGTTGGATTATCCTTTTGCCTCCTGTATTCATGATACAATGTTAAGTGGCATGGTTTAGGCCCTGCATGCTATGCCATGGAGAAGGAGGTGAGGCATGTGGCGCTCATGGGAGGGCCCACATGGAGGTGTTTTTATTTTTAGTTTTTTAATAGCTTTGTTTGCTTTTAATGCTAAATTACATTACAAATATCCCTGGGATTGGTAGCTGCAGAGTTTGGCAAGCAGGATCTGATTCGGGATAATAGAGCGTAAACAATCAAGAGCTTATTATTATGAAGGCATGGCTTTGGCTGAAATTCTCGATGCCCTGAATAGGATCGGGACATAGAGCTTATTATTATGAAGCCATGGCAGAGCTTCACAATGGCACTAGTACCTATTTGCGGAAATACTCGACGCCCTCAAAAGGATGGGAACCACTTTGGCTGAAATTCTCGATACCCTGAATAGGATTGGGACAAAAATGGCGGATTCAGGGTCGGGACAAAAATGGCGGCTTCTGCAGCCAAGATATGCAGTCCAGTTGTGATAGGCATTATGACACTGTTACCTGATAATGATTTATAATTTTATATCTATAGGATCATCGACTGTTCCCACCCCCTGATAAAACAAAAGATGATATACTTTTGTTTTTCAAACTGTATGATCTAGAGAGAGAAGAGCTCAGGTAATAGATTTTGTTTATCTTGAATGTTCTAAATCACTTTGCCTTTCAATGCAATTCCTTGTGGGATGTTTTATTGGGTCTATATGATTAAGTGTTGTTGTCTTTCAGGTATGTTGGGAGGCTTTTTGTCAAGGCTCTGGGCAAGCCAATAGAAATTATTACAAAGCTGAATGCCATGGCTGGTTTTCCACTAGATGAGGAAATTGATCTCTACAAGGTTAGTTGAATAAAAGCTTTTGGATACTGTGACACTAATTAGTGACGATGTCATGTGGTGCTAGCAAATTAATTATAAGCATTCTTATTCCAAGGTATCTGTGGATCCTTGTTGCACCTAGTTTGTTGGTTGTCTATGATCCATTGGTTAATTTTTGATGAATTGGGTGTTGTAATATGTAAGAAACCAAATTTGAACCAAATGTCATGTGTGAACCCATTGAAAAGAGAATTACTTTTCGATCTAGCCAGGTTAGTTCAGTTTTATACCATTGTTGTCAATACTTGTTTTATCATTATTGTATCTCTATTTATTTTAGAAAGAGTCAGTGAGGGGATTTATTATTCGAAATTCATGCAATGCAGTTTGTTACTAAGTATGGTTCCCTCACTATATTATTTCCTATATTTGTGGTGATGTCAATCATGCAGCTTGAAGATGGGGACATCATTTGTTTTCAGAGATCTCTAGCTACATCTGAAGAGGATATACATCGATTTCCAGATGTTCCTTCATTCCTGGATTATGTTCATAATCGACAGGTACATAATCTACTGGTAGCCCTGTATTTTTTCACACTTGCAATTTCTTGGACCAGTCTTCTATCATTTAATTTGTTTGCAGTGCGTTTTCTAACCGATGTAATTAGTACTTTAGATTATATGGCACAAGCATGTATGTGGAACGCTCAAAAACTCAGTAAGAGATACCACTATGTATCTATGAGATGCAAAAACAGACTAGGAAGCTTAAGGACAGGTCAACATTTTGGCCAAAATACTTGCCGACCTAGATTTCACAATTTCTAAAGAAAATGATGTTTATCTTGGTACCATTCAGGTCGACTCACCATCCAAATAGATAGCTTTTCTGAATATTTTTGTTTTATCTAAAACTAGCAGCAAAACTGCATATATCTATGTCATGTTTTGGTCTCTGTCTGGTTTGTTTATGTCTGTGTATCGAAGCGCTTCCCTTGTGGGCCAGTTAGTCTGTCAAAGCAAGACCGTCTGTATCCAAGTCCTTGTCTTCTGAAATATTTGTTTCTATGCTTGTATCTAGGTTTATTGCTTACAGGTTTACCATTTCTCCGAAAATATTCACTGGACTGTTACGATTTCAGCTCTAGCTGTTGATTTATTCCCAGGGATAATGTTATCTGTGTATGTGTAATTGTACTGGTAATTCTATTAGCATAGGATTGTTAAAGAAAACATGCATTGTCAATGCGCAGGTTACTGTATTAAGGCTCTACAGTTATTATTATTTTGCATATTAAGATCTATGGTGGTGAATTGTTTGGGCCATAAGCCTTTGATTATGGAGCAGAGTTCAAAGCAAATATGTTATATGAAAAGAAGGCAATGACCATAATTTGGTCCTATATTTGCCTGAAGGTAATCCTCATGCTGATTTGTGTATAAGCTAAATTGAAGAGGGGAGAGGGAACACCCCTGTTCTATTTCAGTGGTGCCAAAAATGCTTTCTGTGAACCCTCTCATTTTGTGATTTTGCACTGTGATTCTTGTAGAGTGACATGATGGCAATCTGAATCCTGTCTGGAGCCCCCAACCTAATGCAACCTATCAAATAAAAGTTACCTAGGCAATGTGCTAGTTTCCTGAAAGGTCAATTGACAGTTGGAAGGCTAGGACCTTCTTGAACAGAGCTTCTTTAATAAGGGCTCTTAAAGTGAGTCCCATGAATGTTGTGGCAGCTTCTGTAGAAGAAGCCTGCTTGCCCGTTTTGCCAGAAGATTTCTTTTAGTAGTAAATTTCCAAATGTTTAGTGAAGGAGTGTCTTTTTATGCCAAATAACAAAATAATTGTGTTGCACTAAAATTTGAATACTTATTTTGCTGATCAATGGGTTAAGTTTTTAAGCAGTGCCTATATAACTAAAATGCAACTTATACATGAAATAAGGTGTGCAATTCTAAATAGGTGCTTTTCTTATGGATGGGGTGCATGACTTTTCTTTTCAAATTTATGCATCAATTGCTTTTTTGAGTATCTTTGTATGCTCCCTCTGTTACCCGTTTGGGATGAAATTTTTCTGTAGTTTTTTTGTTCTCTTATTTTTCCACATGCTTGTTTATCTTGCTTCTTTGTTGCCTCTCTATAACAGCTTAGTTCGCTTCTTCCATTAATCCTAATAGTGAGGAGTGTTAGAATGTGGTAAATAGGATCTGAGCAAGATGACATAAAATGGCTGTATTTGTAGATCTGTAGGTTCTGTCTGAGACACCTATGGCGTTTCTGATCTCATTCGTACCACTGCCGTTAGCACCTTTCTCAGTACTCCTTGAGCTAATCCCTCATTGTTTCCGCGCATCAAGCTTAGGAATACGTTTATCCGCTAATATGATGGCTGGTCATAGTTCAGTAAAGATCCCAAGTGGGTTCGCTCGGACTATGTCATGTATGAATAATATTATGTATTCCATTTGGAGACTGGGGTGGTCCTTGTTTATTTTTTTTGGGTAGGGGGTTTCAAGAATCCTTTTATCTGTACCAACCCACAGGGTGCTTGGGAGTTTCCTCCGCCGGGGGGTCACTGGAGGCGCTAGTGCGCTCTCCGGAAGTATCCCCGTCAATTGGGAGGACATTCTCGATAAGGTACATGATACTGCCGGGGTTTCTGCTCCAGGGGGGCTCTTGTACCTGAAGCAGACGCGGGCCCGTCCTGCCCCAGGGTAAGGGATAACCCCGTATTGCCGAGTTTTATTGATAAGTTCCCGATCCCTCAAAATGTAATGGAGGAACTCGATCGGGAACTTATCAATAAAACTCGGCACATGCAAGCCCTATTTTCTAAAGAAAGGTTGGGGGATCCTTTTACAAACCCTTCTTCAGGAGAAGACTTTCGCCAGGACTGCCTTGACCAGTGGAATTGAAATTTCTCATCCGGGAAAAGGTGGTTGTCATCTTACAGACTCATTTTGATATCAGCGAAGAAAATGGGTTATACGGGATGCTTGACAAAATCCTAACCCACCCGGAAATATTACTCTGGGAGCAGGACCTTTCATTTTCGGGTAATATGTACCGTCGCTTATACCATGATGAGACTGCAGTAAGAGACATGCTCGACCTGTTTCGGCGCATCCTGGGCGAGAAGTTCGATTCCCAACGAGTGAGGGCGGGCGTTTGACGAGCCCGATCCCACCCCCCAGGAACCCAAACAAAAGAGAATTTAGAATCAAGTCCCCTCCGTTCTACGTTCCCGACCGAAATGGATCTTGTCAAATATTCAACATTTCCTATGATCATTTCTCTCTCAAGTATTCGGGAATCTTCCTAAATAGACGAAATATTACTATTATGTCAATGCCAATTGAATCAATGTTACTAGCTGTCAATTCGAACCTTTCGGTATTTCCCGTTTATCCGGATGATATGATGGGCAAGAGCTAACCAGCCATACATTGGGTATTAAATGCCCCTATGCAGGCTGGCCCATCTATGTATGTCATGCATACTACAGACCCCGATTTGAAAGCCCATGCGGATCCATCGGCTATGACCCATACAACAACATTCACTACCGACGACGGAAAATCGATGGTCATCCCATTACAGACAAGCAGTTTTTAATGCATCTAAAGCCGAGCGCGAGGAATTTCCAGCCACCACCATACCGTAGGAATATGCGAGGGTATACTATACGGCCATACGTTGAATTTTAAGTTTGAATTTCACAATCCCGCTCGAAATTTGAATTTTGGATTTATATTTACCGCTCACGCAATATGTTTTACTCATACATCGCGGGAATGGGGTGAGCGGCACCGACGGTGTTTAATTCACAGCTGAAGCAACAAGGTTGAAGATATGCGTTCAGTTTAGAGTTACTGCAATTGGGTTCTTCGGCGGATTCACTATTTAAGATCTGCAAGAATCCAATCAACAGCGCAGAGTGGAGAGAATACATAAAACCTCCTCGCAGGGATAACCTGAAACCCCCTCGGAGGGATAACCCTCCCCTTGCGAACAGGAAGTCGTGCGCAGTTGGAAGCCTACGGAGTTCGCATTCTCTGTTTAGTTTTGACATATTTCTAGTCAAATAGTGCAGATATCTGGAATTGTCCATGAAATTTTCACCTCTCAGTTAAGAAAACATCAAAATTACCAAAACTATTGGTGACCTGTAACTCAGAAAATAGGAGAAACGCTGAGAGAGCCAAAACTGTTAAAAAAAAAGCAGACCTGAACTGTTTGCCATACAAACTTATCATAACATTTCTGTTCGGTATAAGTGAAGAGCTATACAAGACCTGCAATGGAGGTGGATCTTTGATTTTTCGAATGAGATTGCTTTTAAATGTTTGAACGGTGTGTTATTGCTTTTAAATTTTATGTGAAAGTCTTTGCTGAGTTCAACAGGGATGAATGTGTGCAATGGACTCGTGCTTTTCAAAGACGCTCTGCCCTCATTTTCCCCAGTGAATTCGAACTTTCCTTGGAAACGCTTTTATTTGTTTCCTCCCTCACTGTATTTTGAGGTAGTTTAAATTATTTTTGTATGATAGCAGGTTGGGAGTGAACTCGATAACGCTGTAAATAATTACTTCAAAAATTTCATTTTCACTGTGTTTTTGCTTTTACTTTGCTGGGTAGTTTTGATTTTGAAAACAAGATATAATAACCCAACAATATGTAATTGGTTATTAGTTTTCATTTTAAAAACAATATGTAATCTCATTTTCATTTTCCATTCATCTTTTGTATAATTCTTCCGGCATATAGATCGCCATAAAATTCGGGTGAGTAATGTTTGTAGAGGTTTCAAATAGCATTGTTCAACTTTAAAATTGGAGCCAAAGAGTTCGCAAGATGGTTGAACGCGACTTTGAGTTTGTGTAAAAATTAGGGGTTAATATGATGGGGTATGTGTTGTATATATGTTCGCCAAAATAGAAAGCCTTTCATGCATGCATTAGCCATTATCCATTCATGTATATTATATATATTGTGTTGTATATATGTTGATAAAGTGTAAATTATCAAGATTACACGCCTGTGTCGTGCATATCGTATCTGGTGATTGAAGATATTTTAAGGTTAATATATGTTCAAAAAGAATTGATTTAATATTTATTTTTTTTAAATTTTAATTTAATTTTTAATAATTATTAATAAAGTGGTAGAGATTTAAGTTTGAAATATTAAAAAAAAATAAAAACAATAAAAAAAATTATTAGTAGTTATATGAAGATCAGCTATAATATTTTAGATGTCATAGTAATAAGTATGATATAGATCATTGGTAGTATTTTATATATGTGGTAGTAATAAGTATGATATAGATCTTATAGTATTTTAGACATGGTATAATATTAATTCGTGGTATTGTAATAAAGTCTATTTATAAGTTGAAAAATTCATAGTAAAAAGAGATAAATCTCTATAGTTAAGAATATTGTTACATATTTTTTTAAATTATATATGTTTAATGATTATTATTATTATTATCTTTAAAACTGGTTTTTTTATCAATTTAGTTATATTAAATATATCATGAAATAAGTGTTTCAATGTTTATTTAAATTTATTTTATATAATTGACTAGTTATGAGGTATTTTGAAAATAATAATAAGACATTTAAATACACTTAAGTAACATTTAATTATAAAGTATTTTGAATGTGTGTAATAGAAAAATATTTTATTATGCATTGGAGTATGATTTAATTTTTATTTTTTTTACTTCACTAAGAGATTATTTGCCTTGGATGTAAGAAAATAAGTTAACAATCCATGATCTAAAGGTATCTAGTAAGAGTGAGAGCCTACCATGCCATGAACTAGACATTTCGAATCACATGGTTTTCCTTGGATAACAATAATGATGACATTTCCATTCTCAAATAGTAGTTAACTATGATTTTCCTCATTACTCATTGGACAACTAAATTATGATAAATTTTCTTGTTGTGTAAATTTTTTTATTTAACTATTAAATTATAAAAATTTAAAATATATTTTATTAAATATAAAATAATATTTAAATATAAAAGATAAAACATATTTTATTAAATATAAATTAATATTTAAATATAAAAATTAAAATATATTTTATTAAATATAAATTAATAAAGTGAAAAAGTCTTCTACATTTTCTAAATGAGATTAGTTTTTTAATGAAAAAACAAAACAAACATATTTAACTATACGAATTTTTTATTATTAACTTAATGGAATCGTTACATGTAAATAATATTAAGTTTACATAACATATAGAATTTATTCAAAATTAAATGAAATTAAAATTTATGATATATAAATAATATTAACTTTATATTATTGGAATTTATTAAGAATAAAAATATGTGTTTCTTAATTATATATTTTATGAAGGTAAAAAATAAGTACTCTCTAAATTATATATTTTATTAAGGTTGAAAATAATTTTTTTTAAATGATATATTTGAAATTGTAATAGTAAATTTTGAAATTGTAAAAATAAATTATATATTTTAAGGAAAATTTAATAATATTATTTTTAATAAAAATTAAAGATGTATATGAGTGGGGAGAGGATTTAATAATTTAATTAAATTTTATGTTTTGTAGGTTTTGGTATAGACTGCAAATTTTTGTGAGGCAAAAAAGCTCTACATATGGAGAACTTATAACTATTTGTGGATTGGATAAATAGAAACACTGTAATTTTAGCTCCATATTTTTTTAGATTGAAAGTGAAATCAGGAGACAAGAATGGTTCAACTCTCATCACATATATAGAGAGTTGAACAGTCTGGTTGATCCGTAGTTCATGATTGTTAGGCACTTTTGGAAATCCATGAGTACTTTGAGAGATAGGCCTTGGAGGTAGTAGCATTATAAATATGATGATATTATGAGTTAAAATGATGATGGAGAATTGATGACCTTTTTGTTTTGTGTAGATTAATCTTTCTTGATCTTTTGAAGCTTTATGCAAATATACTTTGCACGATGTATATTTCAATATGAAATATAACACACACACACATCTATGTATATATATATATATATATATAGAGAGAGAGAGAGAGAGTTGCTTTTTAATTTAATATGATAAATTACGATTGGTCATAATTGTAAAGATTAGAGTCAAAATCTTGTCCACCATAAATTTTTAATAGAGAAGGTGTCTACTGACAAAGATGAAATTCCTCGGGGATTTTCAGAGATACGTCATTACCCCGACACTAACTACCATGCACCTCCTCTTTGTAGATGACATTCTCATCTTTTACAATGGGTCTCTATGGGAGATAAAATACTATAGAAGACTCTCTCCTTATATGGAAAAGCCACAGGTATGTCCATAAACAACCTCAACTCTCTAATATCCTACCATCATTTGGAAGATGAAGAGATTTTCGATTTCACCCAAATCCTCCCTTTTGAATCTAAATTTTTAGGGGAAGGCGCGAAGTACTTGGGGTTTCAACTTAAACCAAATTGTTACAACAAGGAAGATTAGCATTGGCTCATTACAAAAGTGAAAAAACAATTGAAAAATTGGTGTCTAAGATGGCTTTCTAAGGTTGGTCATATATTCTTGATCAAATCTGTCTTAGAATCCTTCCCCGCTTGTTGGACATCTCTTGCATGGATTCCCGAATGTATCCTAGAAAAAATCAAAAGAATCTGATCAATTTTTCTCTAATTTAGGAAGCGAGAACATAAGTGTTGCCTTGGGTCAAATTGGATAAATTTCTATACCAAAACTCTTGGGAGGATGGCGCCTAAAGAACATCTTCTTATTTTCAAAAGTCTTGAGGTCAAAATATGGATGGAGGCTAATCCCAATGCAAAGTTTATAAATATTGGTATTCATCTAAAAATACATAGCCCCATGCTCATTGGAAGATTAGATAAGAATGATTGATAAGCCAAGAGCCAATATCTCAGTAGTCTAGAGGGTTATCCTCAATTATTTTGATATCATTGGTAAAGGGTTGGCATGGAGGGTTAACAGAGGCGACAAAGAGAGACTTAGCCTCGATCCCATGACTAGTAGATTGTGCCCAAAGTCACTCATTGCCACTCCCTCTAATAGAAATTCTAAGCAACAACCCTAAGATTGGATATATCTCCCTAATGGCTGATAGAGACTTAGCAAATCAAATATTGTGGTGGAAAGTGGTATGGAAAGCCAATTGTCCTACTAAATCCAAATTACTAATGTTGTGTCTAGTGGAGAAGAAGGTCCCCACTTGGAATGTCTCACAAAGAATATTTATGATCAAGTTAGGATGGTGTCCCTTATCTAAAAACAATGGTGAAAATGCATCATATCTATTCATGACCTACCCTTTCTATCAACATGTTTGGAAAAAATGTAGGAATGCAATGGGACACAAGTGCATGGGAAGGGGAGGACTTTGAGGAGTCTTGGAAGGCATGGCTCGCAAACCCCAGTTGTCATGATATCAAACCCCTTCCCCTAATCATATGTTGGAGGGTGTGGATGGCAAAAAAAAAGGCCATTTTTTAGTACAAACCTTTGGTACCTAAGCATATTGTTATTAAAGCCAGCACTATATTAAGTCATTTACCATAAGAAAAATTCCTAGCCCCCCTAGAGTGATTAGGATAGAAATCATTGATCAAACAAGGTCATGGGCCTACTTTGATGGAGCTTCAAACAATAATTGACAACATAGTGGAGGAGGCTTCATCCTCTTTCTCACAGAGGCTCACTTTTATTAGGTTAAAATTGGTTTTGTTCAAGGGACCAACAACCAGGTGAAGCTCCTAGCTTGTAAAAAAATGTTGTTATTCGCTTTATGCACTTAGATTCATGTTTTTGGGGACTCTATGCTCACTATTAATTGGCTTAACAAAAATCAAGTATGCGGGAACATTATTCTCATCTGATTCTATAGGAATACATGCGACTCATTGACGCTTTCTTGATTTTACATGTTCTCATATTTACATGGAGAGAAATAGGACAACAGATTACCTCTCAAAAGAGGGCCTTGAGATGGATTAAGGATTGTGGAGTATAATGGAGATATTTAATCGACAAGCATAAAAGTTATATCATAAGTCATTTAGGAACAAAATATTCGGAACAACAAGAGCATAATACCATAGGATCCAAATATTTGCCTCTATTTTTGTATTTATTTTATTTTTTAGCCACTCAGACAATATATATCTCATTGGATGGAACAATTATACACCTCACTTTGGTTGTAATTAACATCACTTATGTTTTTCTTCTATAAATTTATGGTTAACGGTTAGGTTTCTAGTTGTTGATGGTGTTGGACCTGCCAACATTTAGGGGATCTCCCCGATAAGAAGTCCCAACTAGGACTCAAACCATTTGGAGTAGGAGTCCCAACAGTGGGTGGTGGTGTAATACGTTGACCACAGTAGCATGTAGAGATAAGTAAGATAAATTTAGGTGAGAGCAAGTATGTGACCTTGTAGAGATTCAAGTGCGATGCATGTGGTTTCTAACATACAGACGGGAAAAGGAAGTGTACCCTTTAGAAGCCTGTAATAGTACACAGATTGAAAGGAACACACGAGTCGAATGAAATCACATGCTAAAATGTGGAATAGTCCATGAATTAAAGTGACAAGTTAATCCAACAACACACATTCAATAGGTTTCCTACAATTGCATACAAAGTAGTTCATAAGAAAATGTGTAAGTTAAAAAACATACATTGCTAAAGAAACTAGAATAGCTCAACTACAATAACAACATATGGATGAAAGCGTCTTGGCTCTAATATTATTTTTATAAGTGAAAGTTCCATCCATACATACACCATTGATAATGACTAGCCCCAATAGTGGAACATTACAGTCAAGAACACCTGCTCTTTCGAAGAAGTATACTCGCTCTACATTGTGGAGAGTCCAAGGCTCGTCATAATACTCCTAGGACTTTTCTAAGCCTAAGCCTAGCCAAAATATTGGCTCCCAAAATCCTATTCTATGAGTTATGAGGTTCTATTTATAACAAAGGGTGGGGTGATCCATGACATTCCCCTTTGTGACTCTTTGACTACCCTCATGATTCTTCAACTTCTTTACAAATAACTCATTACATAACATGATGACCTTTCATAATCCACTGATGACACTTAGAATTTCACTTACAACATATTTACAAATAATATTACATTTTCCACATGTACCCATATGAGACAAAATAAGCTAGAGACAGCTCGACAAGACAAAACACTATGATTCTGAAGGATGACTCTTTCCTCCATGGAATTCAGGTACATAGTCTTGGAACATGTATCCAACGCGTTTAGAAGTAAGTGCAGCATGTTGTTAACCTTGAACAAACCACCGATGTATTGTTGCATGTTGCATGTGTTCAACTCCAAGACTTCTCTTATGGCCTCTCGTATTAGCTGCTCCACATACTCATCGATCTCTAGCCAAAATTGGTTCTTGTGTTTAGCATTGGTGAGGCAACCTGCATCTATTCACTCTCTTCCTCAACTGCTAGTTGTTCCGGCTCACCAATCTATATTGGCGCTATTTCCTCTATTATTACGCCTTACATTTTTTCTTCTTCTTGCTTTTAATTATCTCTTGTTCTTTCCTCCTTAGCTCTCGTCCTTCCTTTGGTTCTTGTTCAGCTTGTTGTGATCTCATTTTTTCTACCCGCAAGCTTTGCTTTTATCTCTTCCTTCGCTCTGCTCTCTTTATCCATTGCTCCCTCTTTGCCTTCATTGCCAAAGTTTCTTTCTCCGTGGTAGGATCTTCTCTCATCTTGCATCTTTGCTTTACCTCTGGGTTCTCAGAAATCTTCCTCTTTCCCTTGTCCTGAACTTGATTGCTACCTATTGCGATTTTTGTTGTTGCTTCATGTCATGCTATTATCTGTAGAGAAGATTTCCAAGTTGTTTCTATACTAACTGAATCGTGGACTTTGGAGGCATTGTAAAAGATGAGAATGTCATCTACAAAGAGGAGGTGCATGGTAGTTAGTGTCGGGGTAATGACGTATCTCTGAAAATCCCCGAGGAATTTCATCTTTGTCAGTAGACACCTTCTCTATTAAAAATTTATGGTGGACAAGATTTTGACTCTAATCTTTACAATTATGACCAATCATAATTTATCATATTAAATTAAAAAGCAACTCTCTCTCTCTCTCTATATATATATATACATAGATGTGTGTGTGTGTTATATTTCATATTGAAATATACATCGTGCAAAGTATATTTGCATAAAGCTTCAAAAGATCAAGAAAGATTAATCTACACAAAACAAAAAGGTCATCAATTCTCCATCATCATTTTAACTCATAATATCATCATATTTATAATGCTACTACCTCCAAGGCCTATCTCTCAAAGTACTCATGGATTTCCAAAAGTGCCTAACAATCATGAACTACGGATCAACCAGACTGTTCAACTCTCTATATATGTGATGAGAGTTGAACCATTCTTGTCTCCTGATTTCACTTTCAATCTAAAAAAATATGGAGCTAAAATTACAGTGTTTCTATTTATCCAATCCATAAATAGTTATAAGTTCTCCATATGTAGAGCTTTTTTGCCTCACAAAAATTTGTAGTCTATACCAAAACCTACAAAACATAAAATTTAATTAAATTATTAAATCGTCTCCCCACTCATATACATCTTTAATTTTTATTAAAAATAATATTATTAAATTTTCCTTAAAATATATAATTTATTTTTACAATTTCAAAATTTACTATTACAATTTCAAATATATCATTTAAAAAAAATTATTTTCAACCTTAATAAAATATATAATTAAGAAACACATATTTTATTCTTAATAAATTCCAATAATATAAAGTTAATATTATTTATATATCATAAATTTTAATTTCATTTAATTTTGAATAAATTCTATATGTTATGTAAACTTATTATTATTTACATGTAACGATTCCATTAAGTTAATAATAAAAAATTCGTATAGTTAAATATGTTTGTTTTGTTTTTTTCATTAAAAAACTAATCTCATTTAGAAAATGTAGAAGACTTTTTCACTTTATTAATTTATATTTAATAAAATATATTTTAATTTTTATATTTAAATATTAATTTATATTTAATAAAATATGTTTTATCTTTCATATTTAAATATTATTTTATATTTAATAAAATATATTTTAAATTTTTATAATTTAATAGTTAAATAAAAAAATTTACACAACAAGAAAATTTATCATAATTTAGTTGTCCAATGAGTAATGAGGAAAATCATAGTTAACTACTATTTGAGAATGGAAATGTCATCATTATTGTTATCCAAGGAAAACCATGTGATTCGAAATGTCTAGTTCATGGCATGGTAGGCTCTCACTCTTACTAGATACCTTTAGATCATGGATTGTTAACTTATTTTCTTACATCCAAGGCAAATAATCTCTTAGCTAAGTAAAAAAAATAAAAATTAAATCATACTCCAATGCATAATAAAATATTTTTCTATTACACACATTCAAAATACTTTATAATTAAATGTTACTTAAGTGTATTTAAATGTCTTATTATTATTTTCAAAATACCTCATAACTAGTCAATTATATAAAATAAATTTAAATAAACATTGAAACACTTATTTCATGATATATTTAATATAACTAAATTGATAAAAAAACCAGTTTTAAAAATAATAATAATAATAATCATTAAACATATATAATTTAAAAAAATATGTAACAATATTCTTAACTATAGAGATTTATCTCTTTTTACTATGAATTTTTCAACTTATAAATAGACTTTATTACAATACCACGAATTAATATTATACCATGTCTAAAATACTATAAGATCTATATCATACTTATTACTACCACATATATAAAATACTACCAATGATCTATATCATACTTATTACTATGACATCTAAAATATTATAACTGATCTTCATATAACTACTAATAAATTTTTTTATTTTTTTATTTTTTTTTAATATTTCAAACTTAAATCTCTACCACTTTTTTAATAATTATTAAAAATTAAATTAAAATTTAAAAAAAATAAATATTAAATCAATTCTTATTGAACATATATTAACCTTAAAATATCTTCAATCAGCAGATACCATATGCACGAGACAGGCGTGTAATCTTGATAATTTACACTCTATCAACATATATACAACACAATATATATAATATACATGAATGGATAATGGCTAATGCATGCATGAAAGGCTTTCTATTTTGGTGAACATATATACAACACATACCCCATCATATTAACCCCTAATTTTTACACAAACTCAAAGTCTCGTTCAACCATCTTGCGAACTCTTTGGCTCCAATTTTAAAGTTGAACAATGCTATTTGAAACCTCTACAAACATTACTCACCCGAATTTTATGGCGATATATATGCCGGAAGAATTATACAAAAGATGAATGGAAAATGAAAATGAGATTACATATTGTTTTTAAAATGAAAACTAATAACCAATTACATATTGTTGGGTTATTATATCTTGTTTTCAAAATCAAAACTACCCAGCAAAGTAAAAGCAAAAACACAGTGAAAATGAAATTTTTGAAGTAATTATCGAGTTCACTCCCAACCTGCTATCATACAAAAATAATTTAAACTACCTCAAAATACAATGAGGGAGGAAACAAATAAAAGCGTTTCCAAGGAAAGTTCGAATTCACTGGGGAAAATGAGGGCAGAGCGTCTTTGAAAAGCACGAGTCCATTGCACACATTCATCCCTGTTGAACTTAGCAAAGACTTTCACATAAAATTTAAAAGCAATAACACACCGTTCAAACATTTAAAAGCAATCTCATTCGAAAAATCAAAGATCCACCTCCATTGCAGGTCTTGTATAGCTCTTCACTTATACCGAACAAAAATGTTATGATAAGTTTGTATGGCAAACAGTTCAGGTCTGCTTTTTTTTAACAGTTTTGGCTCTCTCAGCGTTTCTCCTATTTTCTGAGTTACAGGTCACCAATAGTTTTGGTAATTTTGATGTTTTCTTAACTGAGAGGTGAAAATTTCATGGACAATTCCAGATATCTGCACTATTTGACTAGAAATATGTCAAAACTAAACAGAGAATGCGAACTCCGTAGGCTTCCAACTGCGCACGACTTCCTGTTCGCAAGGGGAGGGTTATCCGTGCGAGGGGGTTTCAAGTTATCCCTGCGAGGAGGTTTTATGTATTCTCTCCACTCTGCACTGTTGATTGGATTCTTGCAGATCTTAAATAGTGAATCCGCCGAAGAACCCAATTGCAGTAACTCTAAACTGAACGCATATCTTCAACCTTGTTGCTTCAGCTGTGAATTAAACACCGTCGGTGCCGCTCACCCCATTCCCGCGATGTATGAGTAAAACACATTGCGTGAGCGGTAAATATAAATCCAAAATTCAAATTTCGAGCGGGATTGTGAAATTCAAACTTAAAATTCAACGTATGGCCGTATAGTATACCCTCGCATATTCCTACGGTATGGTGGTGGCGGTGACACTGGAGGTGGCTGGAAATTCCTCGCGCTCGGCTTTAGATGCATTAAAAACCGCTTGTCCGTAATGGGATGCCCATCGATTGTCCGTCGTCCGTAGTGAATGTTGTTGTATGGGTCATAGCCGATGGATCCGCATGGGCTTTCAAATCGGGGTCTGTAGTATGCATGACATACATAGATGGGCCAGCCTGCATAGGGGCATTTAATACCCAATGTATGGCTGGTTAGCTCTTGCCGATATGATGGGTCAATTATTTGCTTTATTGGTGTTAACGGTGGCAGCTGCGGAATCTGCTATTGGGTCGGCCATTCCGGTTATTACTTTCCGAATTCGAAGGACCATTGCAGTAGAATCTATCAATCGCATGAAGGGTCGAGCAGCACTAATTATTATATTATTAGTTAGGAAGAAAAAGTTGCTTGTTCCCCGCTTTCTCTCCCATACGGTCAAGCCAGCTTTCGCTTCCTCCAACCAACACACAAACATGAAGAAGTATACTCCTCCGACACAAGTGCATATTCCAAAGTTCCCATTACATTGGCTTCCGCCAACCCAACCAACAGTGAATTAACAGATAAAGCTAAGCCCCATCCATTATTGATTGACTAACTTACTGATGGAACCGACCTAGGTGGCTAGCAACACATGAAATTTTGAAAGTGTTGTTAGAGCTCCTTATTAGGAGTCATTGAAGCAGTAATCATTCGTTTTTTATTTATTATATACGTAATTAGACTTACTTACCGGGTTATACCTACTGGTTATACCTATAGTTACCTAAGTCTATAGTTACCCCCTCACTTATCGAAAGGTTATCCCTTGAGCAGGTAGAGCTCGAGTTCTAGTCCAAGATCAAGACCTTACGCAGAGCTCAGTCTTTGGGGCCAAGGAAATGATAGGCCAGGACTTGTACCTGCCTGGTTTCGGAGCCACCTCTTTTTTTCGGATGCCGGGGCATAGAATGGGAATGGTTTGGGCCAACTCCTTCCTATAGGTAGGTAGAGGTGTATCGGTTGTATCTGTTCACTTGTATCGGTTGTCTCCGTTCACTGCTATGAAAGAGAGAACCGCCCCTTCTTGCATATGAATCTGGTGTATTCGAACGGTACCAAGAATCGCCAAAAGCTAGCTGTTCCAAATCGAAGTAAGTAATGTAATTCATTTTGGCAGAACAAAATTTGGAAATAATTGGGATCCTGCCCTCACCTTCATGTTAGGCCAGCCAGAACCCACCTTCGTCGTTGAGGCACCCACCTTCGTCGTTGGATAGAGCAAGCATTCCTCCCAGCTTGAGTTACATATAAAGAAAGTCTTATCATCTATAATTGTATACCTTCCTTCCGAATGAAAGCATGCTCCTTCACCGGGGTTCGTCCCTATTGGATGGTCCCTATAGCCGGAGGATTCTACCGGTGATGCTAACCGGGGGTTCAGGATGGCTCCTACCTAGGCTCCTCACCCACGCTCTTAGGCCTGGGACTGAGACTGATTGAATGGAAACGAGCTATAGGGTTCATCTAAGCCTCACCACTCATTAGGCCAGCGCCTAACTCAAACTTATTAGGCCAGTAGAATAGAACCATCCAGTAGAAGAGACCTGTTCCTGGTCCTGATCCTTATCTTGAGGGAGTATAGTGGAGTTATGTCTTTCATTCACGAAGGAAGGGATAACCTTGTATTCTCCAGGGCTAGGACTGCACCCACCCATATTCGTGTATCATCGAGCGAGGGCCGTGAGAGGAAGGAGTTGTTGCGTTGCTGCGAAGAGAAGAGTTGGTTCGTTAGCAGGTGCATGCATGGATAGTGGGAGATACCATCTCTGCATTGGGAAGTGAGGGTAAGGTCTTCCTAACCGACTTTCCCCCTATCCTATCGGGATCGATCAATGAGCCGGGAACAACTACTTCGATGAAAGTAAAGGGCGGCCCCGTAGAGATCGATAAAGGGTATAGATAAAGCAAGCAAGCAAGTTGGGGGCACTATGTATAATCTAGATCAAGTTGTTCATTCGGAAGGCACTCACTAAAGATATCTTAGTTATGCAAGCAAGCCACTCACTCTATTATATATGAGTCAATCATAGAATATGAATCATAACTCACCAGTCATCCCATGTTCTTTTGGAACTAACTCCCCATTAAGTAATAAAGATGAGCGTGAGCCACCACCCTACTATATATAGTATGAAACTGGGGTGGGTTGCGTACTGGTAAAAAGAGATTAGGTTCGGGTATTCCCTTGCACTCGGAAGCGCAAGACCCTCCGGACCTTCCTTATTTCTTTTTCCCCTCAAAAAGCTAGAAGGGTGGGTTATCCTTGCCCCCAGAGGGACAAGCGGCTTCGCACCTTACCTTTCGCCTTTCCCTTAGTTGTTTCGTTTAAGGAAATAAATCCCTTGCCCTCAGAAGCGCAAGCCCTCTAAACCTTAGATATATGTTCCGACGATAGAAATAGAACCGGCCCTATACCACGAACTGACTTATTCCCTTAGGAGGATATGAGGTACTGCTATTCAAAACCCTTCTCTTATCAGGATGGGATGATCCAATGAACGGTGGTGTGGTGGGATTGCCGGAACTGCCAGATTGAGGAACTAAAGCAAGAACTTCAAAAACATGAATGGAGGAGAATTGTCAATTAGAGAAGAGAGAGCCTTGTTTGACGGATGGACATACTGCATTCACCAGCCTTACCATTACACTTGATAAATGATTATGGGTACCACCTATTACCTATTGGTTCCAGCCGAGCCTTGACGATACGATTCATCAATTAGAACCCACTCCATCGCCAGGAATAGACAGACCTACCCGCCTTTCATTTGTCCCTGCTACCTACCCACCAATAGACTCTTACCCAACCTTACTTCTCACCTATCGCTTAAGCCAGGAAGACGAGGGTCAGCACTAGGATATTCACCCTTTACCCCTATGACCCCTGATGACTTCTTCTGGGTAGGGTACACTCTTACCTTTTGTTCTCGCCAAGGAGCCCCAATATGATTCATCAATTAGAACCCACTGCATTGCTAGGAATGATTAGAACCACCTGCCTTTCTTTTCATGCCTCCACCTTCTAGTTAACCACCTGAAGATAGAACTAGACCTGCTTATCCCTAGACCACTTGGATTAATGAAGCGCTTAGGAGGTAGGTACTGCTTAGACCTTCGATTATTGGGTCGGGATTAGATCGGCCAACCTTCCCTTAATTAATGCCTTCACCCTAGGAGAGAGAGTGTGGATTCCAAGAAGTATTATTTTATTCTTAGCATTCAACCACACAATTCCAATTAACTAATACTAACATAAATTGTTAAATATCTTCAGCAATTTTTTCTTCATTTACATGTTTCCGTTGGTTAAGGGTTATGCGAGCTTTTATGCATTAATTCAACTATAATGCAAATGCATTAGGTCCCTATATCACATGGTTTGAGTTTTTGTTTGAGTTTAGAGACCAAGTTCAGCAGCGCAAAACTATAACATGAAGTTTGCAATGAAAAACATGTAATAAATTCAACATTAAATTTTAGAAACTCAACGTATAAAATTTTCAAAATTAATAAAGATATAATAAAATTACATTCTGGCATTTAATATATATATTTCAAAAAAGACTATTTTGTTACAAATTTAGGGATGTAGGTTTGGTTTTTTGAATTAGATTTTTTACTTCTATTAAAAATTGAATTTGAATAACTTAGGCATAAAGTTCAACTTGACATTTGTTTAGAGTTGAAGGTCTGCAAATTTCAAATTTCAAGCTTGAAATCACTGAATGCAGTGACTAATTTAGACCCAGCCTTTCTGTAGTGTTCACCCTCAGGTAGATATCCTATCTTCAATAAATTTGGCTGGTTAAAATGTTGTTCTTGTGGTCACAAGGGCCAAAATTAGATTGTGAAGCACAAGCCAATGTGGTAGGACATGTTAGTGCTCTTACTAAAGCTTATGTGAAGCACATATCAATCTGTCTCTTCAATGTTAAGTTGTAACATTAAAAGCATTTCTTCACCTTCCCCTTCATTCAGCTCGAGAGAATTATCATTTTTCCATCATCTTTAGTTGTTGTTATCAGGTAATGTGTCTAGTTACTTTTGCCTAATAACCATTTCAAGTGAGATGCTTTAATGATCTAATATTTTTCCCAAATAACTATTTGACCAGCTGCCAGGCTAGGATGGTGCAAAATCAATAATGGGGGGTGCTGGCATAGTACCTAGGATGGACAGATGTTCTCTGCTTGTCTGGTAGAGCTCTTATCCTACTCAACTAGAAGTTAACCATATAGACTTCAATGGAAAATAATATTTACTCTTTCCACTACTACAGGACACACAGACAAGTGGATGCAAGTGTCCTCCTGGATTTAGGGGAGATGGTGTTGATAAGTGTGAAGGTATGTTGAGGCAGATACCTCGCCAAGTGATGAAAACAAATTTTGTTAGTGCAATTACTAATTTTCTTTTTGTTTTAATAACTTGCAGCTCAGATATAAATGAATGCAAAGAAAAGGTAGCTTGCCAGTGCTCAGAGTGCAGTTGCAAAAATACATGGGGCAGCTATAATTGTAGCTGCAAAGGTGACCTTCTGTATATTAGAGACCATGATACAGTCATCTGCATCCTATGTTTAACAATCTATTCATATGACTGCTATGTTATTCAAGGTTTTATATTGATTAATTTGCATTTTTTTTAAGCTGAAGGTAAAGTAGGAAATAAAGTATAGCTTTCTAGTTAACCAGGGCTGAAGTACACTAGAATAATTTGGTCATGTATTTTTCCATCCATAGCAAAGCCCTCCCTAATTTTATATCATCTATGTCTCTTGTTTTGTCAATATTGGCTATCAGTTATTTTATTGTTACAAAAAGAATGAAAGAAGAAGTCTTGTTGTTTCTGCAAGCTCTGGTAGGGGTCGTACATCATCAGCAAATCGGAAGCTATGAATAATTATATGAAAAGAAGGCAATGACCATAATTTGGTCCTATATTTACCTGAAGGTAATCCTCATGCTGATCTGTGTATAAGCTAAATTGAAGAGGGGAGAGGGAACACCCCTGTTCTATTTCAGTGGTGCCAAAAATGCTTTTTGTGAACCCTCTCATTTTGTGATTTTGCACTGTGATTCTTGTAGAGTGACATGATGGCAATCTGAATCTTGTCTAGAGCCCCCAACCTAATGCAACCTATCAAATAAAAGTTACCTAGGCAAACACTATCCACCATGCAGACTCACCTAGTTTGGCTGCTTAGAGTTTCTAAACATCTGTAAATCTCTACTATACTGTACTATAAAATATAGCTATAATGTGCATTAGTGAATTATTGATCTAAATCTGTATCTAGCCCTGTTTGAATAAAATTTTAATTTGTTCTGCAGCTATTTCAATGCTGCAATGTATATCAATGTTCTAATCTTTGCTATTGGCGTGGCGGCCTGGATCGCAAATCAGCCAACTTGTTAACAGTGCCCTTCTTATATGTAATTACTAAATGAAATTAGAAATCCCATCCATTTCAATTGTCTTGCCCGATGAAGCTTGCTCTAAGAACGTGAGGCTCAAGGTGAAAAGGCTAAAGGTTGATTCCATCTGTTGGACTTCGCTTAAGGCAAAGGCATCTGTATTCTTTCAAAACATTCAAGTTGAAAGGCAAAGGCTAGAGTTGAAAGGCCAAAGGGTAAAGGCATCTGACTTCTGGTTCCTACCTGGCTAAAGGTGAGAGGTTATAGGCTTCATCTTCTGCTGATAGATTACAGGCTAGCATCTGTGTTACTTGGTGATTAAGGTAGAAGTTGACAGGCTCCTTCATGGGTCAAGGCTTAGAAGCTCAATTGAATCAGCATCTAGGTCGGTTCTCAATGCAGGGACTTGCTGCCTCGCAGCCTCCCTTGTTTTATTTAATATTTTAATTTCTTATAGCATTTCTTCCCAAATCCTAAAAACTATATCAACTAAGGAATTGATACATAAAACATGGTTTCCCATTTGCATAAGGAAAGAAAAGTTTATGCATCTTGTCTACCCACCCTCCCTTAGAGTATATATGCCATATTTTGAGAAGTTTGAAACTAATCTTGGATTATCTAGTGAATCTAAGAAGGAAGTTTGTTTTAATATATTTTTAAATATCAAATATATTGATGGAATACATAATGAGTGTGCATGTAATGATTACTTAAAAACTCTTCTTCAATAAATAAAGTTGGAAAAGGTAAAGGTTTCTCAACTGTAAGGATTCAAATTAATGTAAAAGCTTTGAATGATGGATATCTGGGGTTTAGTTAAACAATTAGGATTGTAATATAAGGCACTTAGAGGAACAAGGATTCATAGGTTTTCTTTTTTTGTTCCAATGCAAATAGGTTGCACCATAATAATTTATTAATAGCTCTAAAGGATGGGCTTTAGATACATTCAAATATGAGTTATGTAAATAGCGTTTATCTAACAAATATAGTGAGCTATATAGAAGTAAGTGATATGAAATAATGATATCCCAAATGGCCTTCTTTTATAATTCCTCTTATGCAGTATATGAAACAAACATGGCATCACGTTCATAGCCATGCTAGAGCATTAAAGGATGGATTTTACCAACATAGGCATATATATAAAGCATGTTTTCCTTGCCCCTAATCAAAAATGCATAATTAATGGAATTCACATAAAACTTTAAGAGAATTAAAAAAAATGAGGCACAAAATTATAAAGTAGAAGGTTCCATGAATGAAACAAAAGTTATTTCATTCGATTTTCCCACTAATAGCATAGATTAGGTTTTGTATGGATGGGGTCAAAAATAATAAATTACTACATTCTCACTTCTCTTCAATTTTGACCCAACATATGAGGAAAAATAAAAATGTGATGATGTGATGCTCTTTCTTAACATTTTTTTATTTCTTTTTTCCTTCTTTTCTTTCTTTCTTTCTTTCTTTTTTAAACTTGTTATGTAATCAAATTAAAAAACAGAAGAAAAGATAGATCAACAACTTGAAAATAATCCTCTGCGAGGGGGAAACCTCCTTTGACATCACATAAATGAACAATTCTTGGATGATTCAAATGACAAGAGCTCCTTGGTATATATAGGATTCTGAAGGGTCAAAATACAATTAGGGCCTACATAACAATAACAATGTAGGGGAACACAATAATAATAGAGGGTTTCTAATGGGCACAATAATAATAATAGTGGGTTTCTATGGGGCACAACAATACTAATGTGGGGGCTACACTAGTATTATAGGGACCTAAAATGCCCCTTTCCTTCAAAAACATGTTGTTCTTAATTCTTGAGTAGTTCTGGATGCTTTTGTATAAAATATTCATCCTCCCATGTGGAAGCTTCAGAAGGTAAGTTCTTCCACTTAATGAGATACTCTGAAATTGGTTGATTTTGTAGTTATCAAATTCTTGTTTTTGTGATTGCTTCAAGCTCCTACATGATTTTTCCTTCCTTGTCATGTTTTGGAAATATACTTTGAACTATAAGTTTTTCACCTATAACCTTCTTCAAACATGAAACATGGAAAACTGGGTGTATTCATGAAGATGCAGGTAGCTCCAATTTGTATGCCACAATACCAATATTTTGCAATACCATATAAGGGCCATAGTATTTGGGTGATAATTTATTATTCTTATTAGCTTGCTTGAGTGGCATTTGTTTTGTATGGTTGTAGTCGTAAAAATACCCAATCACCCACGTCAAAACTTATTTTTCTACGATGTTGATCGGCTTTTTGTTTCATTTGATTCTACGCTAGAGTCAGATTATCCTTTAAGATTTGGAGAACTTGTTTTTTATGCTCAATGTGATATTCCACTTCTTGAACCTTATACTTTTCCCTTAGAGATGATGTGATGGATGGTGGATGATATCCATAAAGTGCCATAAATGGGGTCATTTTTGTTGTGGTATGGAAGGAAGTGTTATACCACCATTCCACCATAGGTAACCACTTGACCCATAGTGTTTGTTTATTAGATACAAATCAATGAAGATATCATTCCAAACATTTGTTCACTATCTCAGTTTTCCCATCCAATTGAGGATGATAAGATGATTTATGAGCCAATTTACTACCAAGACAAGGAAATAGTTGTCCAAAAAATTCTAGTGAAAATGGGATCTCTGTCACTTACAATAATATTTGGGTTTCCACGTAACTTTTTAACTTTTTCCACAAATGCAGTAGTGACTCTTTTGGTTTTCAAATGATGAGATAACACATAAAAGTGTAACACCCTCCTACCACATCTACCCAATTAACCGTCCAACCAAGGTAAACATGTGATGATAAGTTATTATGATATGATTTGACTCCCTATGTGTCAGTTAAGGAAGTGGAATCGACGAAAACCCACAACACAGACCTTCTATACCTACTATAGGTCTCCCAGAGACCTTCCCAGTCATCCCCATGACCAGTCCTTCAATCCCACTGAGTTTTAGACCAATAAACCCCTGGACGCTCCCTTGATATGGACAAGGATTTGTCTGGGAGGCTCAAAACGCTCGCACAGCAAGCCATGTGTGCAACTCGGGACTTTTCTCCTCAGACATGTACCTGTGACTCCGATATTTGTGCCACTTTTCAAGCCCATAATCAAGGTCATCTCCAAAAATCCTTTGTAGCTTTTAGAATCCATAATTTACATATGACAAGACTTACAAATCAAAAATGCCTCCAAGACTAGGCCTGACCATCCCCAACTGGGACTGACGTTCTTGCAAACACTTGGCATCAATGCAATGTTACATGAAATGAATGCAAGATAGAACATAAATGACTCGTAACTCATATGAGACTTGACAAGAAGGATCACCACCCTCTTCCCTAACTATTTTTACATCAATTAGGTCTTGCATCCATTATCCTTTCAGTTACAACTAAATACTTGAAATAACCATGACTATAATCAGTCATATAACCATGCTTATAACCAGCATTAAACCATGTAAACAAAAATGAGATAACAACTATTAAGGCCACATAATAACATGTACAAAAGAAAGATAACTTAGCTTTTATTAAACATAGGCAAGAGTCGACTAGGTTCGGGACTTCCACGTACCACCCAACCATAGACATGGCTTAACCAAATCTTTCTTTCATCCATTCACCCATGTTCCATATTCCAAGCATGAATGTGGGATATCATGGATAAACCAATCCAAAAACAACCAAGGGAATCCAATGGTTAAACTACCTCCACCCTCACCAAACCGTGATTTCACCAAAACCGGCATCGAGATCACAAAACCAAACGAAGCGTGGAATGCCTCCGAAGTCCATCACTATCCTTGAGGAATTTTTTGTCTCATTGTCTCTCAGGCTTTGCCACAATCAACACTAGATCATTAGGCCCTAAACAAAGACACCACCCTCAGTATTTACTGTGTATCTCATCAAAACCGGTCAAGGGATTCTTAGGCCTTTGGGAATTTTCCTGAGACCGCCTCTGCCTTGAATTCTGAAACCATCCGAAAATTCCAAATCTCAAAACTAAGAAACCAATCCCATCAAACCATGGCTATCCGAAAAAAAGGAAAGGCAAGGTTGAAAACCACTGTCATAACCTGACAAAACCATGCCACTAACAGCAATAGAACCATATATCAACATTCAAAGCCATGCATGTCAAAACTAGCTAGGAAATCACACATGCAATATGTTACCTGCAAGTATTCATGTTGAAGTTGCTTGATCCTGCTCCTCCTTGCTTGATATTTTCTTTCCTTTCCTTTCATTGTCCTTCCTTTGCTTGTTTTTCCCTTCCTTGCTCCAAAGCTAGAATGCTCCAAGAAAACTCTATGTTTCCAAGAGTGACAGAGAGAGAATAATGAGAAAGCTCCAAAACTGAATTGACCAAAAGCCATGAACTGATCCTCGGAAGCCTTTTTATCAATGAGGCCTCCATTTTCTTCATTTTCCATTATCTCCTTCAATTTACTCCTCACATGCAACCTATGACCTTTCACCTTGCTTTCCTCTTATTTCCTTTATTTTCATAAATAAATGTTCCAAAATACCTTTTTGCCTTTTTAATGCTTTAGCCATTTCCTTTGCCCATTTCCCTTAGCCATAGACACATCTAGTGATGCCCAGTAAGATATATTTTCCCAACATTCAGGTTGGAATAAGTGTCACTTAATTGTGGTCTTATTTTGCCTTTATTAACATTTATTACATGAACTTTTAACTAGGGGTTATTTAAAAAGTGTGCATACTTGGTAAGTCTATCAACTACCACCATGATGACACTCTTTCCTTTGGTCTTGGATAGACCTATGATAAAATTCATTGAGACATCCTCCCAACGCTGACTTGGAATGGCTAATGGTTGCAAAATACCTAGGGTTTTAATTGTCTTGACTTTATTTTGTTGGAAAACCAAACATTCAGCTACAAAATTCTGAACATCAGATTTAAGGCCATCCCAAGAAAATTCCTTCTTGACTCTATGGTAAGTTTTTAAAAATAGTAAGTACCCTCCTGTAGGATAGGTGTGCAATTCCAAAAGAAATTTTTGTTTGAGTTTGGATTTCTTACATAGATATAAGCGATCTTTGTACCATAGTGAATCATTTTTCCAAATAAAAGTATCAAATGCACTAGGATCTTCCTACAAATTTTGAATGAGTGTCCACACCTCTTCATCATTCTTCCATTCATCCCTTGCTTCCTTCTTCCAATCAGGTTGGATAATGGAAATGGCACAGAGAAATGCCTCCATGTCCTCATCCTTTCTTCAGAGTGCATCTGGAACAACAGTTTGCTTCCTTTTCTTGTAGATGATTTCAAATTCATAACCCAACATCTTTGTGATCCATTTTTATTTCTCTTATGAAGATAATATTTTTTCCAATAAGTATTTGAGACTATCATGATCTAGTTTTACGTTGAAGTGTCTTACAATTAGGTAAGGGCACCATTTCTAAAAAGGCATGTAGAATTTCTATCATTTCCTTCTCATAAATGGGATTTTGTAAATTCTTTCCCTTGCTTGGACGACTTTCAAAGGAAATGGGTCCTCCTTTTTGCATTAAAACAAACCAATTCCATTCCTAAGGAATCACATTCCACAATAAAGGTTTCTGTAAAGTCTGGTGTATCTAAGACCAGAGCTCGACACATTGACTCTTTAAGATGTTCAAAGCCCTTAGTTGCTTCTGGAGCCCAAGAAATTGCATCTTTCTTTAGTAATATCATTAAAGGTGCTACTATTTTCCAATAATTTCTAACAAAATTGTGATAATACCCTGTCAACCCAAGAAATCCTCGAAGATGCCTTAAATTTTTGCATATTTTCCATTCCTTGATGGCTTTAATTTTGTTAGGGTCTACCTTAACACCCTCATGAAATACAATATGACCCAAATATTCCACCTCTTATACCCAGAATAAACATTTGGAGGTTTTTGCATACAATTGTTTCTCCTCCAATAATTTCAGCACCCTATCAACATGTTGAACATGATCCTTCCAAGACTTGTAGATTAGTATATCATAAAAAAATACTAACACAATTTTTCTAAGGAAGGGTTTGAAAATGTGATTCATTAAACCTTGAAATGTGGAAGTTATATTAGTAAGGCCAAAAGGCATGACCAAAAATTCATAATGACATACATGAGTTTTAAATGTTTTTCCCAAATGTCTTTAGTGTTCATTCTAATTTGATGATATGTTGAATGAAGATCTAGCTTGGTGAAGTAAATTTCTCCATGTAATTCATCCAACAATCCATCAATGATAGGAATGGGAACTTTATCTTTAATAGTGAGTTTATTGATCTCCCTATAATCAGAAAACATACTCCATGATCCATCCTTCTTGTGTACTAATACTACTGGAGCAGAGAAAGAACTTTTTCTAGGTTGAATTAGATCGGCCTTTAGCATTTTTGCAACCATACGTTCAAATTCACGCTTTTGAGTATAGGGATATATGTAAGGTCTAATTTTTGGAGTAATACTTCTTGGAATCAAGTGAATAGCATGATCATGATCATGAATATGTGGAAGACCCTTGGGAGTCTCAAATACCTTGGAATGGTTGACAAGGACTCTTTGGAGATATGGAGAAATGGGAGACTTAGATGTTTGAACATCTAGTGAGCATAATTTTGCAATTACACCTCGTTTTTGCTTCCTCAAAAGATTAGTCATACCATTAGAGTTGATTATCTTACTAGGTTTCCCAGTGATGCCCCTTAATTAATTTTCCCTCCCTTCGTAGAAAAAATTAAAAAATAAATCTTGAAAATTAAAAGTTATTGTCCCCAAATATTGTAACAATTGGAATCCTAATACAACATCATCACCACCCATTGGAATGGAAGTCATTGGACTATTCAATACATATTCTCCCGTGGTTAGATTGATATTATGGCACTTCCTTATGAAATTTATAATTCCTCCATCGACAACCATCACTTGACACTCTAGTGTTGGGTATAGAAAACAATTCAAATCATTGGCTATCTTACAATGAATAAAATGATGGTTACTACCTAAATCAATAAATACTATCACCTTTTTCTTCTTGGTATATCCTTCTATATTGAGAGTTTGAGGAGTGATAATTCCCACCAATGCATTACAATATACGGTTGAATTCATTTCTTTTTTTCAACCCCTAGTGTTGGTTCTTGGTGCATATCTTCTTCTTTTGATGTTAATTGCTCCTTTTCTTCCTCCTCTTCATAATCTATGTAAAATAATTTCTTCTCAGCATACTTATGATATTTAGTGTATTTTCTATCACAACTATAACAAATCCCTTTTTCTCTCTTTTCCTCAAGTTTTTGTGGTGTCAACCTTGTAGGTTGTGGTAGGCTAGGAGCAACAACACTTCCATCTTTATAGTTGTGAGTGGTAGACCTTCTTAATTTCGTAATTTTTCTTTCAACTTTCCTTGCCACCCTGAATTCCTTCTCCAATGAATTAGGTTCCCAAAGATGAACCTGATGTAGGATGTTATCCTTTAAAGTCCCTATGAATAAATCAATCATCTGCTCCTCTAGAATATTTGTTGGCTTAGTGGGTCCTAACCCAGGTTCCGAGTTAGTTGCGCCAAACAAATCCCTACACTATTGGCCCTTTCGGCATCAATCCGCAGAGCGCACACTAAAGTCTCACCCAAAGCAATATGGGGGGATTCTGGAACCAAGTTTCCGCACCCCGAGATCAGTGTGATGTATTTTTATGCCCTAAATTTGCCTTTGCGCAAATCGATAAGACTTAAAGGCTTATCGATATAACTTCCTTGAATCGGCCTCTAGACTTCTGTGAAGGTCTACGACTGGCTTTTGTGGACCCTAAATAGGCTAATCAGCCACTTATGGGCATCCAATATTATTCTTAACCCAGCAATTATTCAACCCTGCTTAGGTGTTTGATAATTTTAACATACAATAGCATAATATTTGCGTAAACACTTAATGTCAATTGTGTTCATATAACAATATAAACCATGTAAAGTTGTGCATCAATACATCATTATTTCATACAAGAATTATTTATCACATCATAAAGCGCATTCATACATAAGTAAATGGGTCAGGAATTTCAGTAACAATCTTCTTTATTGATAATCATTTCAGCATACAGACTCAAGACTTCCCTGCGCACTTAGTTGCAGGGGTCCACGCACTTAGCTGCAGACTCTACTCTAGGCCTCTGTACACATAGCTGTAGAGCCTTCCTTCTTCTCTAGACTTCTACGATCTTTCCTTCTATTGACCCATTACATTTATCTTCATCTTTTGCTCTCTCTTAGACATCCCTAAGACACTTATTTATACAATCCCATGATCATTGGACCATGGGTAGATCTATAAAAAGCTGAATTAACTTACATAAAAGAGGGTAAAAACCATTTTTGACCCTTTAATTATATACGCACTTCACGACCACAATTTGCGGAGACTTTACATTGTACATGACAAAACTTAGGCTTTTTTCCCCAAAATTGACCCAGGGTACCCCATCCCAACAGGCCCCCAACACAAATATCGTGACTCACCCTCAAGTAACTCAGATGTCTTGGATATATTGCTACGAAGATCCCCTAGCCCCACTTTTGCAACCACTACTTCAATCACGCTCTACGCAGTTGCCTGCTTGATCTCTTCCACCAGCTGCTCTGTGGTTGGTCTTGCATTGTCTTGCTTCATCTTCTATTGTGTACTTTACAAGTTCACTAATTTTTCGTGAATATTGGCAAAGATGATGTAGGCCTCATCCAACCAAGTCCCCAATCTGGCCTTAAGGACGGCCTCTTTATTCTGCGATGCTTCCACCTATGTAAGCAACTGCTTAGCCTCCTAAAACTTGGCAAGGCATTGTGTTGTAGCAACAGTGTGCGTCGTCGCCCTCACTTCATCATATTGTTGTTGAAGCTCACAGACCTTCGTATTCACAACCTGCGATGTGGGATCTTCCTGCAAGGCCATGACTACTTCCATGGCTTGCTCAAACAGCGTGGTGTAGTCCACCACCACGGTATCCATCGTAGCAACTCCATCCCTAACAATGGCTTTGCATTGTTCCCTTACCTCTAATGGGGTTGAAGGTTGCGACTTGAGCTCCAATTCTATTATCTTCATGTTCAGCACAAACCAGACTCTAGCCACCTCTGCCTTGGTGTCACGCACGCCTGTAACAAGTTTTCTGATCTTTCCCTCCAACGGTGCTTCCTCTGGGATGCATAGTTCTGGCACCATCCTGCATGCTTCTTCCACTACGTTCGTGAGCTAGGCACTCTACACCTGAATTTTCTCATTTTCCTGCAACACCTCTGTCTTCTCGGTGAACATCTGCTCATTGTTCACCCTATATTCACTTATTAGGATTAGTGCGCACTACTCCCGAGCTCTAAACTCTACTGTCACACCTCCCTGTAGTGTGTGAAGCAACTCATTAGGGAGCGTGGCCAGCTTGAGGCCAATGTTATTCAGAGAACTTACGATGACATTATCATCACCCACCTCCGCGCTCAAGGATCCATCTAGCAGCGCGACTGCCCAGAGATCTAGTGATTGAACCATCTCTGCTGCCTGACTGGTTCCCAGTGTCAAGCTCGTATGTGGCGCGCTTATCTGCCCTACGCTCACCTAGATCCTACTCGTCTAAATATGAAACTCACACAGATCCTTCTGGATGATACTTAGTGTCTGTTGTTGATGTTGTTTGAACTGCTGCAGAAGTTCCACCGTGGTATCATGCACCTTGTCGACAATCACATCAAGGTTGCCTTCCGTTAGAGTAATTGGATCCAACAACGGCTTTTTCGCTTTTGGCTTCTTCTGCAGCCCCTCCTTCTATTGATCCCTGTATGTCTTTACACGGAAGGGAGTGCTTTGTTCCTCTTGACCGCTGCTTGTTAGAAAATTATATATTACAGAGCAATAGAACACATAAAATATTGCAGAAATATAAACACAGAAAACGCATAAAATAAGAGAGACACAGATATACGTGGTTCACCTAGTTTGGGCTATGTCCACAGAGAAATAGCCTGTCCTTCCTTTTATATTATCCAGCAAACTGAAGAGATACAACCTACAGTAGATCCGCTGTAATTCCCTCTTCGCTCTCAATCTCCTCTCTCTTCCTCACTCAGAATATAGATTTACATAGACGCAATACAATTCCCTCATATATAGTGAGGTTTTTCCTTCTAGGGAAAAAACCCTAAATTAAACATAAATTCTACCGTCAAATCTCTGCCTAATGAACGGCCCAGATTGACTACGAAATTACAACATTTTACAAGGCAATTTTACATCTATTCTTAGCTTCGGGGGCGTTACCCCTGATCCCCCCCACCAGGGGGGGGGGGGGGGGGGGGGGGGAAAAGGTTGCAGCCACCCCCCGTGGACCCCCCCTACAGTGAATATTTTACGGGCAGCGCTGCCACCCCATTTTGAACTGGGGTCCAATGTGTCGATACCTTTGAATACAGAAGATAATCAGGCTCCACACCCAACACTGCTACCCTGCTCTGACTGCTCCTCCTCCTCTGTTTGGAGTGAAGGAGACTTACCACTGTGCTTGGAGTTCACTCTTCTTGTTCGGCCTGATGCTTCGTGGCATGCTCCTATTCCACCTGGGCCTTCTCCTCGACCTCTTTTATGTGCTTCTCAGCCAACTGCTGGACCTTCTGCTTGGCTGCTTCCTTGTTTTCCTTCTCCGCGGACTTGCTAGTGCCTATGGCCAGATCAAATGGAGTATGCCAATTTGTTGGCCAACTCTTGATGGTTTCCTGGATGGCATCATCCATGGCCAAGTAAGGCAGATCAAACCATTTTTGTTGCAGATCCTTCCACGCCCTAATGTAGATGCGTGGAAATATGCCTTAAACTCTGCATGCTCTGCTATCTACTCAAACACGGTTGGTGACAACTATGGCTTCTAGTTGATGGCCATGTGAATTCTTGCCTCCATCAGCACCTAGAAGACTTTGGTCTCTATGACGCGTGCGGTGTCCTTGGTTGCCAGAGGGATGTAAACTATGTAGCCTCTGGTAAATCTTTCTCCACGGGAGCAAACTGACTATCCTCCAGCAAATCCAAGCCACTAATATGATGGAGAGTAACAACCACGAGTAGCGGAATGTTTTACTCTCATCTTGCACCTCTCGACAGTTTGCAAGGAACTCACTACAAAGATAGTGTGACTAATTGAACTGCACACCCTCCGTGCACTATGCAGTGAGTGAAATAACTAGCACTGGAACCTCGTCCGCGCGACATTTTCACATGACTTTGCTAGCAAAGATTTGCATGGAAATTTTTACCGCGGGATCAATGATTGAGGTAATAGATTACCTGTGTGGCTTCTTCACGAGCTTGAATTTGTCCTTCATTTTCTGTATGACGTCGTGCTTACTCGTCTTTCTGCCAAATTCCTTGGCCGGATTCAACCCTAAGTGCGGAAACCACGTGATCCAATGGATCAGCATATCAGTGATAGGGATCGGTGCACTTAGCCACAAGCATCCGTCATGTACCAAGGTTAGCAACTACTTGATAATAATAAGGTTGATGTTGGAGTGCTGGTAGTGGGGCACCCACAATAGGTTCATCAACCCTGACTGGTTCACTTCATGAATCCACTCCACAGGCTCCAACGCGGTGACACCTGATTCCTTGTAAAATACCCTTTTCATATAGTTCTCTATTGCAATGTGGGGGAACCTCTGGTGGTATGCAAAATCCTAGTCTTCCAGCTTTAAATTTGGAACCTGCGCCAAGCGCGGACCTTCAAAAGTGATGCTCTTTGGTAGCACGGGTGTATTGAGGAGGAATTTTCCTGTATCTGGGTCGCTAGTGACCTTCACTTTTCCCTTTCGTAGAGGGATATAATCTGCTAGTTTTAAGATAGGCTCCACCTGCTCGGAATCTATATCCTCCATGCCTTCTTCAGCCTCCAAATTGACCACTTCCCCTTATCCTTTGTTGGTTGTTTTTCCTTATTCTAAACCTGGGTAGTAGCTTGCTTCCTCGGTGACTCGCGCACCGGCATGGACTTCTTCTGCTTGTCTTTCTTGGGCTTGGGGACTTCTCGAACCAGTGAAGGTTTCGGCCTAGGCAAACTCAGCATCATAGGCACAGTAGCTAGAGCCTCCACGCTCACAACTTCTAGAACCGCTCCCTCAGAAGTGACATCTCCGCCAGTACTCATGGTTTCCGTGAGGCTTGGTCCTAGCATCTTCTCGAGGATGAATGTCTGATTTACCTCTGATAACTTGGCAAATGCAGGGCTTATGACTAGATCCTCCCAATATGAGTGATTCATACGCAATCGACAACACATCTCGATAAAAACTCTAAGGATGCAAAGTGTTTTTTTCTGGATGGCCATGCATAATTTATAGGCAAATTCAAATTCAAATTCGACCGTTCCCCCAAAAATCCATTTATAAATGCTAATTTTGCGGTAGATCTCCAAATATTTCAGCCTTAATTGCCTTAAATGCCACCCCACGCTCCTCTTAACTGTCTTTTGGCAGTCAAATCATGAATAGTGATTGTAACGGTCATTTTCTGGCTATGTTGTGTGGTCTCTCCCCTCAGAGCACAGCTCCCTTCGCACACCTTTGGATGTTGTGACATGATCCCTTTTAACACAAACCCTTTGTCACGTAGTTTCACCAACTGAGTAGTGTAGTTTATAGTCCCACGCTCCCTTACAACTGCCTGGAGTGCTAAGACTGTGCTACCGTCATGTAGTCATTGGGTTGGATCCCCCGTGTATGGCTTCAATTGGCTTCCATTTACCCTTCCCAGAAATGGATCTCCATTCAACTCGCAAGCTAAACTGCTCCACCGTCGATAATTTCTTTGATGACATATGTTCCTAGCCAGTGCATCTGAAACTTCCCTGGAAACTATCAAACTTATTGTCATATAATAAAACCAAATCATTTACCTTGAAGGTGCGCAGTTTGATGCGTTGATCGTGACAATATTTTTCACGTTCCTTTTGAACTTGCTAATGGAATCCAGCCCAAAACCTATCCTCCTTGAGCTCCATTAGGTGTGTGAGTCGTTCTTCTAAGGCTTTGTGTTACGCCATTCCAATGAAAGTCATTATGCATATACTAGGCACGATTTACTCCATAGGAATTACAGCTTCTACGCCATAGACCAACCTAAAAAGTGTCTGACGAGTAAGCTTTTTACAAGTAGTTCTGTAAGCCCATAATATTGTCGGTACGTGCACGTCCCAATCATTCTGCTAAGCATTGCAAACCTTCATCAATGCATTCTCCAATATCTTACTAAAAGCCTCAACCGTTCCATTCACCCGAGGATGATATGGCGTGCTCTTCTAATGGTAAACCTGGAACTCTTCTGTCAACGCGCTGATCATTTCTTTGAGAAAATGCATATCGCGATCACTCATCAAAACCTTCATGCAAACAAACCTAGTCAACACATATTCAAACAAGAACTTCGTTGTTGTTGCCCCTGTACAGTCTTTCACAGACTGTGCCTCCACCCATATGGTCAAATATTCAGTCGTGATGATGATATACCGTGCACTAGTTTTCTTGCCTGGAGGTTGAATCGGTCCTACAAAATCAATTTCCCATTTCTCTGACATGCATCGTATGCCCTACAATATTCTTTAGAGTCTTTATGCAACGTTGGCCACCATAATCCAACACTTAAAATCTTATGTTTTGTTGCTTTTCCCGCATAGTGCCCTCCTGTGGCTCCTCCATGAACTTCAGCGAGGATACTGTCCCATTCAAAATTGGGCACATAACGTCTAAGTGTCTCATCTGATCCCATTTTAAACAAATTCCCTGCAATTACATAGAAATTTGTCACGTGCACCACCAATTCTTTCTTCTGCTGACTGGTATATCCTTCTAGAGTCGTCCCTGTAGTCATAAAGTGGATAATATTCGCAAAGTGATTATCCTCTACGTGCACCGCGAAGAGCTGCGCTTCAGGCAGCTCTTCCTCCAAATTGGTAGGCTCCTCTCCTATTTCAATGCATGACAGATGGTATGATCCTGCGTTCAATCTTCCTAGCTTCACAATTACTTCAAAATCATATTCTTGAAACAACAATAGCCATCTGCATATCCCCCCCCCAACACAGGCTTATTGACTAGATACTTTAATGCAAAATGGTCTATGTACATCTTGAAATGTCCACCTAGCAGGTAATGTCTGAATTTCTGGAGCACGTACACCATAGCCAACCCTTCGCGCTCTATCATTGAATATATTTTTTATTCTTTTGACAACTTCCTGCTAGCAAATGCTATAGGATGATCCATCTCTCCTTCGCCAGCCTATGTCAGCACTGCTCCTAGCGCAATACATGAAGCATCCACATGCACATGAAATTCCTTCTTCCAATCCCGGAAGACTAGGATCGGCGCGGTGACTATTTTCTCCTTTAGTACATCCATCCTGCACTAACATTCTTCATCCCAACAGAATGTAGCATTCTTCTTCAATAGCTTTTCCATAGGCATGGTAATTTGAGCATAAATTTTTATGAACTTCCAATAATATTCAGTGTGTCCCATTGTTGTACGCAGTTGTTTAACACTTCTTGATGCCTCCAAATTAATTATGATAGCGACCTTAGTAGGGTCCATCATTAATCCTTGTTTTCACACCACATGACCCATAGAGATTTTGAAAGGGACGTAGAACATGCATTTCTTTAGCTTTAGCGCAATCTGATACCTTCGGCATGTATGCAACATCAAGTACAAACTAGCTACATGGCACTTTACTAGCCCAAACATTGTCCAATCATCAAAATATACCTCCAAGGACTTGTGAATGAATTCTTTGAATGTCGCGATGACTACGCGTGAGAAGATCGTCGGCGAATTCTTAAGTCTAGAAGGCATCACTATATACTGGAAACATCTCCACTCTTTCACGAATTTGGTCTTACTCCTGTCTTCTGGAGTGATCTTAATCTCTAGCCTTTCTACATTATCTAGTACTTCATCTGTGAACGGAGTAGGAAAAGGACCATGAACGCAAGCATTGTTAAGCTTCCTGAGATCTATGCAAATCCTTATTTCATCCTTCTACTTCTTTTCTAGAACTACCATTAGACTCACCCAATCAAATTCCTCCATCAGTTCAATAGTACTTGCTGAAAGCATCTTGTCCAACTCCAAGCAGACCTTTTCCTCGTATTTGGGATTAAGTTGATATGGCCTTTGCTTAACGGGCTTTGCGTCTGGTTTCAAAGTTATTTTCATCACTCCGAAATCGCCTATGATTCCTTTTAAGTCCAAAAATTTGGTAGGAAATAAGTCTTGATATTCGTGTAGAAACTCAGTGACTTTATCTATTGTGGCATCGTCCCAGTAATCTCCAATCTTCACAAATTTTGGCTCCACCTCTGTGCCAATATTCATTTGTCTAGTCTTCAATGGTGCGGTGATATCTGGATTCTCTATCTGTGGTCCCTCAACTTCGCGGTGGCCTTCGGCGTCTGGGATGTTAATATCCCTTGGATCCTCATTATCTTATTCAGCAGTCACATTATAGAACTCCAGCTCATGGTGCAACTGGGTGCTCCAATCTGGTTGAATCAATTCTAAAGGATCCTGTGTTATTCTGATGATTGTTGCCTTAACCTCCTATAGCGCTTCATCGATGCTTTTGAACCCATCATCAAAGCTTAAGGTCATCAAAAATCCTTCTCTTAAGATGTCCCACTCCCCGATACCATGGTGGAGCTCTGTTTCCATGTACCAATTCATAGGAATGATGTCCAAAGTGTGATAGAAAATATGCACCCACTCTGGCTGCGGCTTCATTCCATAAACCTTAGTCCATTTTGCTAAATGATCGCGTGGATCATTTCTTCCATCATATTTTTTAGTTAGATGAACTTTTTGGCAACCAAAGCACAATCTCATCATTCTTCTATACTCACGCCATTCTTCAAAGTTGTCTTTATGTGTACCGCACCACCGTGCAGGCATAGCGTGCAGTGCCAAATCCAACACTTGGAAGCAATGCTTTTCAGGTACTTCCCTTTCAAATACATCCAAAAATTTATCTACATCATTCAAACCATAATAATAAGGTAAATTTATTACCTCCGATGACACACAGCGCATTGATTTAGTCATCATATTACAGCGCAGCATAGATACTTCGTGCAATCTATTCTGCCAATGCTCCAACTCTTCATCTGAATCTGATGTACAGGAACTTTCAAGGTCCCATGCAATTCATCCATCAGTTGTAGGATTAAATCAGCCTTGATCTCGTATTGTTATCTTATAGATATGATCCAAATCATCATCACTTTCCTCATAATCACGGAACGGTTCAGTATAGCGTGGTTCTTCTGCAAGGTCCAATGGTACTACTACGCAGAGTGATTTTCTTTCAAACGGCATAGTTTGTTTCTTCAAATTGATAACCCCATTCATGTCGATAACCCAATCAATTCCTAGGAGCACAGGGTATGGATTGATGTCATCAACAATTTCTATTACTTTGAAATTGGCCAGTGCACTCGCACCTTCTATATCTACAGTCACTCCATGCAATCTCCCCATAGGGATAATCTTCTACTGATTTTCCATTCTTAATTGAATTGGAGACCACTGCAACGCAGGTCTCCCCATTCTTTCCCATGTCTATTTAGGCAAAACATTCGCATCCGACCCCAGATCCAAAATAATGTGATCCATCTCATAGTCCCCTATTTGCGTGGTAAGCCTCATCTCGCACCCTATTCTTGTCTTGTGTTTGCCTATCTTTCTGATAGCGCGGTGTCCTTCAGGAGCACCTTCCTTACCAGCACACTTATTTATCAATTCTTGAAGTCCTTTCACAGCCTTGCTATCATGCAATAGCTTCATACAAGTCTCCAAGAAGGTAGTAAGCATGGAGGGGTCAACCTCTTCAGATAGCTTGTCCTGACTTCTTGAGGGAGAGGCCTCAGCGAAGCTTTTCTTTGCTTCCATGAATGTTTCCTTCGCGCACTCCAGATCAAACCCAACCTCCTTTTCTGGAGCCTTGCAAACCCACTCACTTTCCTCAGGTTTCTTTTCTTTATCATCACTAATCATCATTCCGCTTCATAACACAATATTCACATTGGGATCCTCCTCATGGGGCTTAGCCCTCATCATCTCTAAATTTTGGGTAGATTGTTGAGGTTGCACCTTCTTCTCCTACATCTTAGCTATCAATATAGGGCATTCTTCTATCACATGGTCAAACTAAGTATAGTATCGGCATGATGGGCGTGTCTGGATCGTACACTCCCACGCGTAGTGTCATGGCACTCCATAATTATAGAAAATAACTTTCCCTCGACCTCTACCAGGTCCTCCTCCTCCTCGACCTCATCCATGCCCTGATATCCTCCATGCACCCCCCCAACACCTTGATCCAGAGGCTGAGCTTTAGTTTGCATATGATACACGGGCATTCTTTCCATCATCAATTCATAGCTTATTAGCTACGGTAGTTACACTCATCCTGGCCCACCGATTTATAGAAATTTCAGAATAATGGTTGCAGCGTCTGTATAAATTTTTGCAGAAAGTGACAATTGTTTGTTACATGTTTTTCAGCTACCTAATAGATAATGCACCACAGCGCTGGCCCTATACTTGGTCCTGCAGCAGCCTCCTATCTCAAGGGCATTAGCCGTCCCTGTGTAATATAATTCGCAAAAATAGGGCAGTGATCTTTATCATGCCCCTGGCTTTTACATTTAGGCACCAAACTTCTTTGTGCACCACCGTCCCAGCATATTTTCCCTTCTTCAATCTCTGCAACTCTAAGCAGAGGTTCTACAACTCTGCATGAATCTGCTGAACTCCCAAAGTAGTGTCCTAAATAGGCATTTCGTGCAATCTCATCACAATTTCCAGGGCTTCCGCCTAGGTCCCTATATTTTTCTGCGATAAAGCAACCCTTAGGTGGGGCAGGAGTGAGGCTACAAACCATTCACGGTGTTGGCTATCTGTGAGATTCATGTTAGCTTCATGGATCTAGCACTTGAGTCTCTGATCCATCTCCTAGGGTGTTTCACTGGGCCTCATCATGATTTCCTTGAATCCAATGACTGATTGTGATTCATACTTGGGCCTACTGAATTCCTTATCCATAGCAGTCTTAGTGTCCTCTAACGATGTCAATGGGTTATCGGTGCAGTACTTATTGTACCATGTCAACGTGTGATCTTGTAGAGTAGTAACCAACTGCACCTTCTTTATATGATCATCTGTAATATTTTGTGTCGTCCATACAACCTTCCCAACGAACCAAAACGGATCCGGGTCCTCACCTCCCAAGCCCTTGAAAATGGACAACTTCATGGTATTTGACATATTGAAAAGTGGCAGAGATGGTGGTGGTGTGGGTGAAGGTGTATTTTCTGGAGGTGAAGGTGGAGGTGGTGTGGGTGGATGAGGTATTCACGAAAAACCCTTCTTTATCCACTGTACAACGCTCCACGGTGAGGCATGTACCACTCCCTCATCGTCACTCGAAGGAGGTTCTATAAATGGGTTGTATTTAGGACTTGCTCTCTCCGAATTTCTAAAGAATCGTCCACTTCACGTAGATCCAAACATCAAGGCAATGACATAACCCGTTTTTCACACAAGAGGATTTTAATCCAAGTATTCAAATATTTCAAATACTTACCTCACGGTCCTTTGAAAAAGCATCACTCTGCTTCACTATAGCTGACTAAGGTATCAACTGTGAATTCTATCATAAATCCTCCTATAACTCGATCAAGCCAGTGATCGATAGCATGCACGATCTTATCTTCAAAAGCTTCCAACCTCCGCACTAGCTCCAAGGTCCACACTATTGGACCGTCAAGCCTCCACCTTCCTTGGTCGTCTACCAATTTAGCGATCCACTTGTATAGTTCGATCAGGAAGGTGCAAAAGAAGATATCATGTATTTCTGTGTGCATATATCTGTCCAACCACTATACTTTTGTTAGGTGTGGATTTATGTTTTCTTGCGCCGCGAATTCGTGGATCTTTCTATCCAACCACTTTTCAATTTCTTTCTTTGTCAGATTCCAATGATGTGACATCACACATCTCTTTATGCAGATCCCGGTCCTGGCAATGGAACCATTTGTTGGCTTAGTGGGTCCTGATCCAGGTTCAGAGTTAGTTGCACCAAAACAAATCCCTACACTACTACCCCTTTCGGCTTCAATCTGTGAAGCGGACTGAAGTCTCACCTAAAGTGTATGGGGGGATTCTGGAACCAAGTTTTCACACCCCGAGATTAGCATGATGTCGTTTTATGCCCTAAATTTGCCTTCACACAAATCGATAAGCCTTAAAGGTTTATCGATATAAATTCCTTGAATCAGCCTCTAGACCTCCGTGAAGGTCTGTGATTGGCTTTTGCGGACCCTGAGCAGGCTAATCAGCCACTTACGCGCATCCAAGATTATTCTTAACCCAGCAACTATTTGGTCCTGCTTAAGTGTTAGATAACTTTAACATACAATTTCATAATCTTCGCGTAAACACTTAATGTCAATTGTGTTCATGTAATAATATAAACCATGTAAAGTCACGCATCAATACATCATTATTTCATACAAGCATTATTTATCACATCAAAAAGCGCATTCATACATAACAGAAGTAAATGGGTAAACACATGAATTTTAGTAACAATCTTCTTCATTGATAATCAGTTTAGCTTATAGGCTTAAGACTTCCGTGCACACTTAGTTGCAGGGGTTCGTACACTCAGCTATGGACCCTACTCTAGGCCTCTGTGCACACAGGTGCAGAGCCTTCCTTCTTCTCTAAAACTTCCATGATCTTTCCTTCTATTTACCCATTACATTTATCTTCATCTTCTTCTCTCTCTTAGACATCCCTAAGACACACTTATTTATACAATCCCATGGTCCGCGGATCATTGGTAGATCTACAAAAAGCCGACTTAACTTACATAAAAGAGGGTAAAAAACCTTTTTGACTCTTTAATTATTTGTGTGCTCCGTGACCATAATTCGCGGAGACTTTACATTATATATGACAAAACTTGGGCTTTTTGCCCCAAAATTGACCCAGGGGACCCCATCCCAACAATATCAGTTACCTTGATATTTAATAGTCGGAAGTCCTTAATGTGCTCCTCCATTGAACCCTTTTGTTTGAGATTTATCAATTGGATAAAGAAAGTGTTGCTCGTTGTATCCTCATAATGTGTTATCAACTCCTCCGTAAAAATTGACCAAGTTAAAAGTGATTTATGAGAATAAACCCATCGATACCACACAAATTGATTAGGTTCTATATATAAAGATTCAATATGTACCTTTTGTGTGTGTTGTACATCATGTAGGTCAAATAATTGCTCCATATATAGTATCCATGTTACTAGATCCTTTCCATCAAACTTCCTCATATCAATCTTCATAATATGGTTGGTCTTCAACCCAAAGTTGGAGTCTCTAAAATCATGTTTCACATTTTGTTTGTTCTCATCATGAATTTCATGAAATAATTTATCACCACTAGGAAGCCTTTCTTATAACAACTTTGCCAAACCTTCCTTCAAGCCTTCCATGTATGCTTTTAAACCGTCCATGTCACCTTTCATTTAAATTTTAAATCATCCATCATAGAATTCATGTATTATTTTATTTTTTCTTCTAAGTTATCATGTTAACATTCATTTCTCTTTGTGAGAGTGAGAATCGTTGCACTTGTTCTCGCAATTTTGATATATCATGTAGCATTTCTTCCTCTTCATGTGTCATAGTAGATATTTATGAGGGCTTAATGGGTGTAGAATTTTTTTGTTTGGGAGGAGTTTTGGAACCAATTAATTATATATGCGCTTTAATATGCCCATTGAATCACTTCAAACTAATTTTTCAAACAAAACTTATGCAAATTTAAAAATACACACCTTTTACAACTTGATTTCTAGCTTGTTAATAAGGTTGAACCTCGATTGTCATATCTCTGTGATTTTAACCTTCCAAGGTCTAAAATTGTATCCTAAGGTATCCCTATGTGTCCTCTTTCCAACCCCACCAGTTAGACTGAGATTGAATTTTTGAAGATGAGGTTATGTCAAATCTCCCACAATGGCCTGATTATGGACTGGTTCAGTAGAGAGAAATTTTACGGTACGCCATGTGTAACTGTTTTATCCTTCGGCCTTGAAATTGATACAATAAAAACTAAAGTCTATGAAATTGAAGCCACTTTTTACAAAATTCCAATTTGATATGCGAACTATTTTCCATGGGACGTGTGTTTGATACTAAATTTTGGAGCACACAAAAACCTTAATTTCCTTAAAGAATATCTTCGATAATATAGTGAACCAAGATCTGAAATTTTTACAAGATGTTTATAAATATCTTGGCTCGATGTGGTCAAATTTTAGATTTTGAAGCCTCGCAAAAAAAAAAGCTACATCAAAAATTCCAAGAAGACGTGTTTGAAGTAGCGAAACCCTAGGCTCCAAAGCTCTGATACCAAATGTTATGTAACCAGATCACAAAACAGAAGAAAATATAGATCAATGACTTGAAAATAAGCCTCTTCGAGGGGGAAACCTCCTTTTACATCACATAAATGAACAATTCTTGGATTATTCAAATGATAAGAACTCCTTGGTATATATAGGAGTCTAAAGGGTCAAAATATAATTAGGGCCTACATAAAAATAACAATGTAAGGGCACACAATAACAATGTTGGGTTTCTATGGGGAATAATAATAACAATAGTGGGCTTTTATGGGGCACAACAATAAAAATATGGGGGCTACACTAGTATTATAGGGACCTAACAAAACTTCCCCTATAGGAGCGATATGGATTGGATCATTATATTTTTTGTCATCCATCTCGATGCTTTCAAAGTGGAAAAGTGGAGGAATTAGCTCATAGGACCCTTTTTACCAATGGGACACAGTTTGGAAAATTGGGGTCTGAACCCTTTCGAGAGCATTTTGAGGCATCAAACGACATTTTTTGAGGTAAAACTTTGTCACTTTAGTGTAGCCCTCTTTTTCCTATTCTAGACATAGATACCTTTCCAACAACATAATAATCACTTCAATCAGAGTTTGTATGTGAAAGTTATGCCACTTAGAAGTTGACCTTCCTATTTTCACCACAATAATCTAAGAGGATTCCACATCAACCCCCATAATTCATGGAAAATGGGATAGCCACATGCTTATGATAAAGACGACTTTAGAAGATTCTATATTTTAACTCTGGTTAATGGTGGAGGTGGTCAAAGCTAACCACTAGTAGGATATCAAGTTGTGTTATAATTATGAGACTAAGAGGAAAATAGGTTCCATTCTTTCGAGTGCATTTGTTCCATAGTCGAGAAAACATAGTTGGGAGGGATAGGACATAGAACACATAGAGAGGATTTATGCATTGTAATAGCCCATGGGCCAAAAGCCATACTTATTTATACTTGTAGACAATTTCTACTTAGAGAAGAAAGTAGAGCAGCCTCACCTTCGAGCTGGGTTTTTCTCCTGAAAAGGTTTCTTGGGTCATATCTTATGTAAAATGTGTGTGTGATATTTTATTTCCCTATTCTCTATTTTCTACATAATTTTGATTCACATGCATATGTTAATAACAGTGATCAAATATTTATAAATCTAAAGAGAAATAAAATTGTAATAGAGTAGATTTTTTGGATTTTTAAGTATAATTGTATCAGATATGTTGTGACAAAATGTCTAGTGGAATATACATGAAATTTTATGGATCATATTGGTATCAAAGTAGGTTTATTAGGTATATTGTGGATATTTACAAGGGATCTATATTGGCTAGGCAAAAAATTGTAAAACCCTAATCATGATCGACGAATCTGTGAATAACCATCATGATCCTGCAAAGGATAGGTTTTCACAGCTAAAACAAAATGTTGCAGATATAAATCGTAATGTAAATTTCCTCATGACATCCCTAAGCAATAAGCTTGGGATATTAAAAAAATATGGGGGTTCTAATGCAAAGTACAAATCAGAGAGGAGATCAAGAGATCAAGGAGAAAAGCAGAACCAACCAAAGAAATAACTTGAAAAATAACAACCTAGTTCGAGTGAAATGAATCATTCATAGTCCCTATTCAAAATGGAAGCGAAGTTAAATATCAAGTTGTACCAAGTCGAGATCGATGCTTTAATGTTCATCATATAGAAGAGGAATTGAAGATTTCATTTGCACAACTAAAATTAGAGGGACATGCCTTGAATTGGTGGGAAAGCCACATAGAGACCCGGAGGTTAGAGGGGAGCCTCTAATGAATAAGTAGGAGCTTCAAAACCCTCATAAATACATAGTTTTACCTGATTGGGTATGTAGAAGACTAGTGGATCTAGTGGCACTACTTCAGGCAAAATCAAGGGCAAAGCGTGCAGGAGTAAACCACAAAGTTAATAAATATGGTCATAATGTTGGGTATCTCCCCAAAGAAGCCAAATGCACTCTTCAAGTATTTGGAGGTTCTACACAGCCATCTATGGAATCAATTGATGTTGTTCAAGCCCAGATCGGTGGATGAGGCTTGCGTATAGGAATAATACCTGGAGAACATATGCCTAAATAAAGGGCAGTTAATTGGATCAAAGAAGAAGGGGCAAGAGGACACTTCTAAAGAGGGGAAGAAGAATAAGAAAGGGGTAAAATATAAAAATATGGAAGCCACGACATATTAGTGCAAATATCCCATAAACCCTTGCAAAATTGATGACCATACAAAGGAGAAGTGTTGGAAGTTGAATCTAGAGCTTAACCCAAATAACAAAAAGAAAGATAATAAGAATAAGAATCTCATGGCCACTAATTCAAGAAACCAAGTTTAAAGTAGCTCAGACATGAATGAGAATTTTTTATGTACATCTATGCATAAGGAGGTTAATTTGCATAGCCTTCAACAACAATAAGAGAAAGAAGTGACCAATCTCTTCCACATCAAGATACAAGTCAAGAAGATAAAGATTGATATTGTGTTTGACTCAGGATCACAAGTGAATCTCATTGCTAGAAATGTGGTCAAGAAGTTGGGGTTGGAAGTTGGAAATCATCCAAGCCCATATCCAGTGCTAGGATGGGTAAGTAAGGATGTAGAGTTGAAGGTAACAAAACAGTGAAAAATTAGATTTCCCATCAATACTTATTTTATTGATGAAGTAGAACTGGATGTGATTCCCCTTAATATATGTGGAGTCATGTTTGGGAGTCCCTACATGTACATGTGAGATGAAATATTCATGTAGAGAGGCAACCAATATCGGATCATCAAGGATGGAAAATCATTCACCATCAACACACACAAAGGCAAGTCAAAAAATTCACTCATAAGCACCATCCAAGCCAAGAAATTGATCAGTTCTGGTAAGAAGTATGCTTTATTATTTTTAAGAGAAGGTCATTCTATAGAAGAGTCAGTAATAGGTAATGCACCCCTGGATGGGTGTACTAAGAAATAGAAACAAAAATTGGAAGAGTTTCTACAGGCATATAGGGATGTGTTCTGGGGGCCCAAAGGGTTACTACCTAATAGGGAAGTGGCGCATGAGATCCATTTATTTCCAGACTCCCCATTCCCAAACATTGGGTTGTATAGGTAGTATGTTATAGAAGCGAGTGAGGTGAAAAAATAGTTGGAGTACCTACTGGAACAAGGTGTCATTTTATCAATTACATCACCATGTGGGTCACCCATCATTATTGTGCCAAAGAAGGACGGGACTTGGAGTATGTGTATAGAATACAGGGAATTAAACAAGATCACGATAAGGAACAAGTACCCCTTTCCTAACATAGATTATCTACTGGATCAGTTACAACAATAAAAATACTTCACCAAGCTAGACTTAAAGTATGGATATCACTAGGTTCGATTCAGAGAAGAAGATACGTAGAAGATCTCTTTTAAAATCAGGCAAGGTTTGTATGAGTGGTTAATCATGCCATTTGGCCTATGCAATGCACCACTTAAGTTTATGATATTAGTGAATTATGTATTAAAACCTTTTATAGATTCATTTGTTATTGTCTATGTGGATGATATACTGGTATGTATTTCTACTTGGGGGGAGCACATATCACATTTGAAGCAGATGTTGGAGACATTAAAGAAGCACTAGTTGCTAGCAAATATCAAGAATTGTGAGTTTTCAGAGAAGTCTTTTGTGTATCTAAGGTATGTGATAGGTGGAGGAGAGTTGAAGATAGATCTTGTTAAGTTGGAGGCAATCATGAAATGGTTGATGCCTACTATGTTTCTAGGTTTATATTTTCATTGGGGTAGCACAATACCTGAGGAAATTCATAGTCTCATTTTCAATAGTAGAAGCACCACTCCACGCCATAATAACAAGTGGCAATATTTTCCAGTGGGGAAAGTGTCATAATAGGGCCTTTGAGGATCTTAATAATAAGATCAGTCAAGCATCTGTTCTAGCATTAACAAACTTGCAGAAACCCTTTTAAGTGGATATAGATGTGAGTGGGTATGTTATGGGAGTGGTATTGATGCAAGGAGGAAGGTTTGTATGCTACCATTCTAAAGTATTTCATGGGACAATTATTTACTACCCTACCTACCACAAGGAGCTCTATTCCATGGTGCAATCTATGAAAAAGTGGAAACACTATCTGATGGGAAAAGAGACAGTAATCCACACATATAACTAGCCACTATAGTACTTGCATGCCCAGAATAAGCTACAGAAGACTAGGCATTACAAGTGGATGGGTTTTCTACAGTAGTTTCATTTAGTCATTAAGTATAAGAAGGGTAGCACAAACAAGTTGGTCAATGTGCTCTTAAGGCCACCCACATCAAAGATCACATCTTTGGGAACTCTAATGCACATGGATCCATTCACCCATGATGCATACAAAGAGTCATATTTATAGGATGAGGACTTCATGGAGGTGTTTCAGTAGTTGTAAATTCAGAGTCATGTGCATGATGGTGAGATCACATCTGACTACCATATCCAGTATGGTTTGATCTATAGGCTATATAAGCTACGCGTTCCTGAAGGTTATTGATTGCAGTCAATTAGAGAAGTTGACACCTATAAGGTTGCAAGTCACTTTGGTGTAGGGAATAAAATGGCCAACTTGCAAAGATATGTGTATTGGCCCAAGATGTAAGAGCGTGTATCTAGGTTTATAAGTGGATGCATGATTTTTTGTATTATCAAGCCTATCAATGTGAAACAAAGTCTATATCATCCCTTACCATTACCCACTCATCCTTAGAAGAGTGTTTCCATGGATTTGTGGGAGGTTTACCAAAAACTAGGAAGGGACATGACTACCTATTTGTGGTAGTTGACAGGTTTAACAAGATGTGTTTATTGATGCCCTGTAAAAAGACCATCAGTGGGAAAGAAGCAACAAACATTTTCTTTGGAAAGGTCTGGGTGCACTTTGGGATACCAAGGAGCATCATTTCATACAGGGACACAATATTTCTTAGTGCAATCTAGACTACAAATTTGAAGATATCTACAACATTCCATCCATCGACAAATGGGTAGACACAAGTAGTCAATAGGAATTTAGTTTAGCTTTTGATGGGATACAACCAGAAGAATATAAAGGCTTGGGATGAAAGTATGGTATAAATATAACATTCTTGCAATAAAAAAATCAACACTTTACTAGAAAGTCCCCACTTGAAACTTTTTTTTTGATATTCGTCACCTTCACCTTTGGACATTACATATCAGTAGCAAGGAGTGAGGGAACATCTTACATGAGATGCCTTGAGGGATGAAAATTTTCTATAGAAGATCAACAATATCCATATACATGTACAAGAGACACTACATAAGTCATAGGAGAAATATAAGGTTGGGCATGATCAGCATAGAACAGAGAAACCATTCAATGTGGGAGACAGAGTATGACTATAGTTGAACAAGGAGAGGTTATAGTGGGCTGGTAATAAAATCAAGGCTTTACGATATTTTCCCTTCAAGATGCTAGAAAATTCGTGTGATAAACCTATCGGCTCATTTTACCACCATATATGTGCATATACTTAGTTGTGAATGTAGAGAATATGGAACTTTATGAGCCTTACGTGCTAGACCGGGAAGAGGAATAGGTCCTACCTTCTATGGAGGATTTAGCACTAGATTCTCAGACAGATTTGACAAAAGATATTGTTTTGTAGAAGAGGTCCATAACTAAAAGATAAGAGCATCATGGCATTTGGAATATTGGGTTGAAAGGACAAATTCCAGGTAAAGTTAAATGGTACACCCGAGAGAAGGTGGAGAAAATTATTCACCTCATTCAGTAAAATATTTTGGGGACCAAAAGCCTGCCAAAATGGGGAGTGTGATCCAGATTGGATCATTATATTTTTTTCATCCATGTCAATGCTTTCATAGTGGAAAAAGTGGAGGAATCAACTCACAAGACCTTTTTTACCAGCAGGAACCAGTTTGGAAAATTGGGGTCTAAAACCTTTCGGGAGAATTTTAAGGCATCAAGTGACATTTTTTAGGGGTTAAACTCTTCCACTTTAGCGTAGATCTTATTTTTCTATTCTACAGATAGATAAATTTCCAGTAGTGTAATAATTGTGTCAATCAAAGTTCGTATCCGACAATTATGCCACTCAGAACTTGAACTTCATGTTTTCAACACCATAATTCAAGAGGATGCCACATCAGCCCCCATAATTCATGGAAAAGAGGATAGCCACGTGATTATGATGGATAAGACTCTAGAAGTGTTTATTTTAACTCTAGTTAAGAGTTTAGGTAGTCAAACCTAACCACTAGTAGGCTATCAAGTTGTGTTATAATCGGGCCACTAGGAGGAAAAAGGGTTCCATTATTTTGAGTGCATTTGTTCCATAGTTGAGAAAAAATAGCCGAGAGGTATATGATATAGAGAAAAAAAAGAGAATTTATGTACTCTAGTGGCCCACAAGCCATAGACCATACTTCTTTGCACTCACAGATATTTTCTATTCAAAGAAAGAATACAGAGTAGTGTCACCTTCTAGTTGGGATTTTCTCCTGAAAAGGTTTCCTGGGTCATATCTTGTTTCAAATGTGCGTGTGATATTTTATTTCAATATTCTTTGTTTTCTAGATAATTCTAATTCATATGGATATTCTATTAACAGTAATCTACAGATATATTAATCTAAGGACAAACAAAATTGTAATAGTGTATATTTTTTTATTTTTAAGTATAATTTTAGGAGATTTGTTGGGACAAATTGTCGAGTCGATTATCCAAAAAAAATTATGAATCAAAAAGGAAATTCAATGTTCCTATAAAATGACCACAATATTAAGGACTTTTATGGGAAGGTATTAAAATTAGTGTTCATTTTTTTAGCTAAATATATGGTTTTCCAATATAATAAGGGAGGGATGATAAAGATCACAAGTCTTCTACAACCATTAATCATACCAAGTCAACAATGGGAAGAGGTCTCAATGGATTTTATTATAGGTTTATTCAAGTATGAAGTAAAGAATTTCATTATTGTAGTGGTGGATTGACTCACAAAATATGCCTAATTTTTCTTTTTCATCCTTTTAAACAAAGTACAATAGTTGAAACATTCATATAAATAGTTCAAAAGCTATGTGGAATCTCCAAGTTTATTGTGAGTTGTATAGATCTAATTTTTGCTATTGATTTTTGGATTGAATTAATTTCTTGTTTGAGTACTCGATTGGCTCAAATCAACTTTTACCATGCTCAATATGATGAGAAAACTGAGATTGCGAATAAATTTATAGAAGGGTACTTTATTATTTTGCATATGGTAAATAGACAAGAAGATTCAAGTAGTTCCCCTAGGTAAAATGGTGGTACGAAATGTCCTTACATGCTTAATAAAAAATGTCCCATTTATGGAAATCATCTTCCATCCATCATGTCACCCTTGAGAGGGAAAGTGAAGGTTCAAGCATTTGACAACCAATAATTTGAACAAGAGGTTCTCCAACTATTGAAATATGACTTGGCTATAATGCAAAATAAGACAAGAAGCATATCAACATTACAAACTATAGAGAAAGGAAACTTAAAGGGGATTGGGTACTTTTGAGGCTAAAACCATACAAACAAATGTCCCTCAAGAAACAAAATAAGGACAAGAAATTAGCGTCCAAGGACTATGGTCCCTATAAGGTGTCTCTAGGATTGGAAGTATGGATTACAAATTAGAGTCACCTCCATCTTCACATCTACATATAGAATTCAAATTTTATTGCTCAAACAAGATAATTAGTGACAACATCCTAGTTTAAACTATTTTACGAAATATTTATGAATAAGAAAAAATCATGCTAGAACTAGAAACAATCCTTGAAACAAGGATCAGACAACTATAAAATCAAGCAAGTATTGAGTACCTCATCAAATTGAAGAACATGTTAGAAGAAGAGTTGACATGGAAAGATGATTTCTTCATGCAGAAATATCCACAACTAATCAAGTGTTAAGATAAATGTTTGTTTGAAAGAGAGGGGTATTCTGAGCCCTAGATGTTAATTTATTACATTTGTATTATCATATTAGTGTTTCTTAATTGGTTTGCTAGACCCTTTAATTGTAATTGTACTCTTTGTAGCCTATATATACCAAGAACACCTAGCTTTAGAAAGAATATCATCTTGTAAATTTATTATATTGTAAAAGGATTTTTCCCATTGAAGAGGCCTATCATTCATTCTTATATTTGATTCTAAAGACTTATTTGTCTTTCTATTTTAAAACTATTTGGATGTTCCATATGAAGAAATGTGCAAAGACTTCAACCACTCAACTCCAATGCATAGAAAGAGAAACATCAAAATAATTTAATCTATTTTTTTGTTTATTAGCATGTTAAACTCACACTTAGACATAAAAAACAAAATCATTTGACCTTAAGGAAGAGCAACCAATTATGAAACTCTTATCAATTATATGTAGTGTGTGAATATTGTACAACCCATGCACATCCTTAGGAAACCCATATACCATCTTCTCTTAGTGTTTAATGCTTGATTTAGCCCATACAATGCTTCTATGGACATAAAAGTAGTGTGTGGACTTAGTAAAATGCTTATGAAAGCACATAGCTCAATGCATCTGCTTATGGCTATAATTAGTGAAGGATGAATGCCTTCAAAATGACTCCAACAATCAACACATGGGCCATAGAATATTTGGTGAATGGGTGCATTGTTAAGGCACTCCTTATGTGATGGTCACATGTTTGAAACCTTGTGGGTTGTCCCACCATCTAGCCTTAAAAAATTGACTCCAACAATTTAACTATTTAAATAAACAAATTTGAAATCCCTTAAGTAAATGTGACAACTCAAAGAAGGCTACTATAGATAAATAATATCCAAACTAGATGAATGAAGGAGAATGATAGAGCTATTGGAGTTATTATTTTATTCATAAGGAGTGAATTTATCAAGAAAATCCTAAACACTATAGTTGGGAATGAATTCTTAACTCAATAAGTAAGCACAATATTGATTTATAATATAATGTGTCCATTTAAAAGTCCTAAGTAGAAAACAATGCAATAATAGATAAATTTACCACATAAAAACTAGTATTTATCTTGGAAACCTAAATGTGAAAACCAACATTCAATTGGCTTCATCCAAGATCTTTATTTCTTAACAATTTGCAAGTTATAATACCCATGGGATCCATATTCCATTCTCAATCTTCACTCTAAACCAAACAAGGCTTCCTCCTTTAAGGTGCAAGAGTAATTAGGATAATAGCTCAACTTAGGGGTATGATGGAAGGCTAGGCATCCTCTACTCTTCAACTTATTCGAGCTTAGCACTGGCTTCTCCTCTTTTGCTTTTTTTCAATTGCATTAGAGAAATACTTTTTCGCACTTTATTTATATGTTTTTTTAAATAAAAAATAACTTTATCAATTTAGTCCCCAAATTCGGGTGACACAGTGGCCTTTGGAACACCTCCCATGGCACACAGACATCATCCCCTACTTGGATTCTGCCCCTCACCAAATGGTGCTCCTAGAAATAATTGTTCCTCTTGTGTGCCAGTTGTCAATGTACGGGGATCCTCTACTTCCGTTCCCCTACAACAAACCTACCATCCCCATGCTCATTCCTTCCTCCAGACTCTATTCTCCCTTTGTCATTCTCCTCTGACATCTTTCTCGGCTTTGACTCTGTAACTTTTCCCTACAGTCTTCTGACCATGAATCGTGACAGGGGGAGGGGCCAACACCCTAGCAGAGGAAAAGGTCAGGGGCGCCACCCCACCACCTTTGATGACGCTACCATCACTACAATGTTTGATAATGGAATTCCTGAATCCATTCGCAGGGAGGTCCTGGCTATGGAGGATCTAGAAATACATAGGGGTCACCCAACGCTTTGGGCGCTCAAGAACCTCCTCGTGTTTCAGTTAAAAGAGCAAGCCCAAGAGATAATGCAGGCCTCTGGTTGGATTACAGAGCTCTCTTCTCACCAAAGTCACTCTGTCTTCTCGCTTAGGCGGCTCACCAAAGTCCTTTGCATGGAATTCCAACCCAACATTCTCTCCTCCTCCTCCACTACTCCATCCCCCTCTCATTCTTCGTCAGTCAGATCCTCCTTCCCAAGCTCCTACCCCCTCGGTGGTTGATGCACCCTTCTCTCCTCCTCATCCCAATCCTTGTGGTTGCTATATTCTGGAGGAGCTTCAAGAAGACACTTGTAGTATGTAGGCTCAAGGCAGTGACCAGGTGCAATGTGGCACTAGTGTGGCTACAATTCAATTTAAGTGCAACAAAATCTAGATACTCAATGGCATGGTGACTCTTAGGTTGGTTTTCTCACTCCAATATGGCCTCTCTACAGGCCACCTCAATTTTTTTCTTTTTAAAGGCTATCATCTCAATGTCCTGAAACCCTATGGTGTGATACACATATTATTTTGCTCTTCATGCAACAATTATGTAATTCTCATTCTCAAAAGCATGATTTTTGTTAATTTTCATCTGGTTATGCAAACTATAAGACCACAGGGCTCTGGTTTCTCCTTCTTGGGGCAGATCCCTTATGCTTTTCACCTCTGGTTTCGTCTTACAGGGGCAAATAATATGCTCTTGGCTGTAAATGTATGCAATTATCTGCTTCTTAATATAATGTAGATATATTTTCTTACAAAAAAACTTTTTACCAATTCAAAAAGGCTACATTGAAGCTAATACTAGTATACACTTAGTTTTCCACAGTACCATGCATCGATTAGAGAATACAAACTAATATAATGAGATTCCTAACAAAATAGTGATTTTGGGGGAGGTTGGGGGGAGTGGGGTGGTGGGGTGGTGGGGTGAGATCCTTCAATTTCCATAGGTTCTCAAATTTTTTGGACTTATTCTTATTCCTTACATACTTCATGGATTGAATTTTATATTCTCTAATTGTTAGAAACCAGTATGTTATTTCCACTCATAAAGAGAGAGAGAGAGAGAGAGAGAGAGAGAGAGAGAGAGAGAGAGAGTCAAATTGTGAAATTTATTGATTTATAGATCCAAGGAATCATTTTTTTTATTTTGTGGCAAGAGAATGCCCATGATGTTTCCATTATAAGAGGATTAATATTCTTCAAGTTCAGAAATATTCCAAGATAACATTAGTAATTTCCTATTATTAGCTCGTGAAATCTCTTTGTTAACAAAAATTCTCTAATTACTTCATTTTCCATTATGGATTAATGAATATACCTAGAAGCATATCCAAACCAAATACAATTTCCTAACTAGTAACAAGGGAAAGGTCCACAAAATTGCGTTGTAGAGAAGCCAAGGGTAGACCAGGAGAATTGAAACCACATAATGTTAACCCATTCACAAAGAACCTAAATTTTTCAATGTGATCCTGTGATCCAATTTCAAGGAGCAAATTAGTTTCCTTTTAGATAAAATAAAGTAAAAAATCCAAGAGTTCAAGGATTTCCTTACCAATACATTAAGTTTGAACTGGTGTGATATTCCCACCATTTGAATGTAGTGAATTTCTTGGGTTAAAAACCAACCACATGTTTTTTTGACTACAATACTTTTATTCAAAACATCCTCCATGTAGCTAGGTTGCATTTACACCGCACACACATCTCTGCATGGATCCCAAATATAGAATTCCCTGTTAAAACCATGACCCTAGCCTTCACCATGGACAAGGAGTAACATAAGACCATCACCAAGACTAGAGACCCAAGCATGAACACCACCAAATCCTATCAAGATTACATATAATTTTCCAGCAAAATTTGAGGGAAAAAATTAAGTTGCCATCAAAATCATAAGAGAAACCACCACCAGAGCCTACAAAATCCAAAGACATAGAACTAGAAAAAATTTCATATGGAAAATCCTAGGCTTCCATCATAAGAAGGAAATCCTAGATTCCAAAAGGCATTGAATTTCCATGATCCAAACCTATAAGAAAAAATAAATAGGAGAAATGGAGCTATAGCTTATGCTCTTCACAAAGAATTTCCAATACAAATCCATTAATTGAGGAATTTTGAAATAAGTTTCAAATAGACTTATGAAACTCAATTGAACTAAGGGATTAGGAAATTGTGTAAGTCCCCATTTTTTGATAAAGTTTCTAGACTTGAATCAATGGTGAGCTTAGCACAATGATATGCCTGAAAATTCAAATCTCATTTGATACGTAGGAAGGTAACTTTGAACTAAGTTCACATTTGATTCTTGAGATCAAATTTCTGAGTTTATTCCCCATTGGAATTGTTTCGACTATAATTCATTGAATGACCAACATTAAATCTCCAAAATTTTCCAGTGTTTCACCCTTTTCAATGGATAAACCACACACCACAAGGAATAAGCCTTAGCCATATATTTCAACACCTTCCCTAATACTCATGTATAATGAACAAAAGTATTCCCCTAGTATCATAAATAATCCTACCCATTTCTACAACCCCTAGATTATTCATTGAAGATCACTCAAAAAAAGAGAGAAAATGAATGTTGTTATAGGCACCAATCATGAAATTCCTTAGTTTCTTGAAGTATTTTCCAATATGGAGGAGAACTAATACATGGGAGAGAAAGGGTGGAGACATCAATGCCTAAGATGAATTAATGAACCAATATCTCCTCATAGGTATCCAAGCCTAGTCCAATCCATATTTATACATTGTAAATTTTCAACAAGAATAGATTTTTCTTTAGTGGTTGTTTTCTACAACATATTCTATTTGTTGTTAAACAAATTTTTATTCCTATCCAACCAAGTATTCTAGCAAGGAAATTTTGGAAGAGTAAACCACAATCTTTTAAAATATTTCTTATTTTGGAAGACTCCCAAACTGTTGTTTATCCTAATTTGTCAATATCTCATAGAAATTTCTAGACCAATGATTTTGATGACTCAACCCAGAAAAGGCTACCATTGATGATTTATTAGCAAAACAATGAATAAGAACTAGATGGAAAGTTGATTATTGAAGATGAGCACACATGGCACATTTGGAATGATTGACTATACCTTTCTTCTTCAAAATTTTCACTATAAGGATCTTCCCATGAGATAATATACAACAAAAACTATTTACTTCTAACTATACCTTTCTTCTTCAAAAATTTCACTATAAGGATCTTCCCATGATCCAATATACAACAAAAACTATTTACTTTGGGAAATCCATCATTGTTCCAAATATATTCCATAAAGTTGATCACTCAGGTAATTGAGATCCTCCATCTAATAAAGGTATCTATTTTTTATAGTGAAGAAGGAACCACCCCAACCTCAACTATCATTAATATATTTATTCCATGGGGTGCACCCAATTAGCATGCGTGACATGAAGTGAATATATTCCTTAGATTATCTATAGCATCATCAAAATTTTATCCAATTCATCACTTTGAATTTTAATCCAATTTTGAAATTTCATGTCAAGTATAAAGGTTTATATTTTCCATCCAATTTTATAATGGAATCAAATCCAATCATTTAGACAAAGCATCCAATCAAGAGATGTTTTCCTCCCAATTTGTTATGTTCTTCCCATTTCCTAGAACCTAGGATATTTTTACTTTTATTAGGAATGATAGGATCAAGGATCTTAAAGATAGGAGATATTTTTTCCTTTTTTAATTAATTCTCATGAGATATGGCTTTGGATCATTTGAAGTACTTCTTCCACAATTTCTTTTCCCATCACTCTAGCTTTCCAGTTTCATTCTCCATAGCAATTTTGATTCCATAGCCAAGTTCATCCAAATTGGGTCTTTGATAACAATCCACCTATGTCCTTTTTTCTTTTAACAGTGTTCCAATTTACTAAATTATATTCTTTTAGTGTTTGTTTGAACCCTGTGACATAATCATTTTCTTAAGTTGATTGAAATTTGATTCATTATACCAATTAGAGCCAAAATAGTTAAGCATTGATATAATGGAAAAGCTGGTAACATTAATTTGGCCATGACTATCTTATTGCTAGATTATTCCATTTCAATCCCCATTATTCAAATTTATTTATGTTTTTTTCTAAGATGCATGAACAAGGGTGAGAAGAAGATCTTCGAAGTAAGATCAAAATTTCAAGATTCTTGAAAGATAGCAATTATTAGTGAAAGAAAATTGAAGGAATCTAGATATAGAATGTGGTACCTAAGGATCAGTATTCCATCTAAAAACATGAAATTTTCTATTCTTAACTTCTCATCTTGATACATCCAAAAAATATTCCAATATTTGACTGAATATTGAAGCTATTATTAAAAAAGTACCTCGAAGAAAAAGGGTATCATTTGAAAACCATGCTATATGATTTTGGATCCTCTAACAATATTAATCCATGGGTGGTCTCCAATAAATATTTCATATTCAAGCTTGTGGATGATAGAATATATCATAATTATGAATGAAAGAGAGTGAAAAACCTTTCTTCAACCCTCTATTACTTCGAAAAAAGGAGGTGGGATCACCATTAACTAAGGGGGAAATACAAGGAGACCTAATGCAAAATGGAATCCATTGAATGAAGAGAGAGATAAAGCCATTTTTTTCCATAAAATTGTAAAAGAAGAAATGGCTAACTCAATTAAATTCATTTTCCATATCCAATTTAATAATCATACTTGTTTTCTTTGAGTGGAAATTCTCTTGCACAAACACTATAATATCTGTGATTTTTTGGTTTTGCATGAACCACCCTTGATTATCTAGAATGGATTTAGGCAAAGATTTTTTAATCACCTTGGAAATGATCTTGGCCATGGTTTTATATGAATAGTTCCAAAGAGAAATTGGCCTAAATATAGCAAAGGATATATATATCTATATATATATCTATATATATATATATATATATATAGAGAGAGAGAGAGAGAGAGAGAGAGAGAGAGAGAGAGTAATGCATAACCCATTAAGTTTGGGTTCTTTGTTTGTGTCTAGACTCCAAATAGAATTTTGAATTCCAACTTCCACTGGCCTTATCAACTCCCTATTATCCTCATTGTTAATCACTACTAGAATTTGTTCAAGCATGGCATCTACATTGCCAAGTGACAAATCATTTTAGTGGGAAAATAATGAGAATTTTTTTTTGCATAACATTTTTTCTCAACATTTGATATTTTGAACCCATCTACCTTCAATATATATTTTACATTATTTTTGACAAGATGTGCCTTAGCTTGCTTATGGGAAAACAAACTAGTATTCTTATCCCCATATCTTAGACATAGAAATTTCGACTTAAGCTACCAATGTTCCTCTTCAAAACACACAACCTTAATAAATTGATTTTGTAAGATTGATTCCTTCTCTTGAATCTATGATGTGACCTCTTCTATCTCTAGCTTTGTTTCTATTTCTTCTAATTTTGATCTGAATTTTTATTTCTCAACATGTGGTGTGGTGTAACACATTTTAATCTGATATTTAAGAGAATTTCTGACTAACCCCAATTTATGACCCCAATTGTACATTAGGGTATTTGGAATCCAACATGGCTAGACTGGTCTCACATAATCAACTGCATTTTGATATTTATGCGAGAGTGAATTAAATCTAAAAGGTAGTGAACCATAATCTACGGAATTTTGAAATATATGTTGATTGACGTATGACTAAAAATGTTAGAGGTAAAAATAAATGATTTCAATTCAAAGTGTTGCAAAGATCATTATTCACCAAAATTATATCCTTAGATCCCATTTATCGATCAAATACTCCATTTTTCCTTGAAGACATCACTTACAATACTTTTCCCTTGTTTCTCAATTTATACAAAACAACATTAAATATCTAAATATAATACTATTAGTAGCAAATTTTGAGTTTTTTAGGGCTAATAAATAATTCCAATATGAAATTTTCTCTTTGTAATGCATTGGCATGTGCAAATTAAATTTTTTGAAAAGTTTACCCATTTGAATGGACTTAAACCTTGTAAATATCTAGTTTGGGTATGGAAAGAGCATTCCAAGCTTACAAACTAATTTTTCTAGAGGATACAAATATCCGTAGATGCTCGTCTTAATTTTTCAATTATCCCTTCACTATGCTTCCATTATTGTTTTCCTATTTTAATTGCCTGAAACGAACTCATTTCGGTCTCTTGGAGCAATATAACTATATGAATTTTATTATTTCCTTAATTGAATATACTTTATAATTTTTTCCTAAACCTCCACAATTCTAGAATACTAAAATCATTATTTAGTATGTTCTTTTCTAATCCCTCCTCTAACAGTTGCATTATTTATAGCAAATTTTGTACATTTACTTATAGTCCAAAATTTCTCAATTGCCCATTTATAACCCATTTGTAGGTTTTAACCCCGTATAGAAATTACCTTCATACGAATTCTAAAACACAGAAAATAAACAATGCGAGAGCATAACACATAAAACACATATACACAGAGATTTTCCCCTGGATCCCAAAACCGAGACTACCAGTTTTATTTTTCATTATGTTCCTTTCAATGTTACAATACATATTTATACATGCTGAAGCGTCCAATACCATGGACCGAAAAACCATTGCATCCAAAACCATGTGTGAAAATCATGCACAAAACCATAGGTAGGTCCGCCCAACCTAACATAGGGTCCAAAACCAAAATTTTCTGGGGTGTTGCCCCGAACCCCATAAAGTGGGGTTACCTACACCCCTCAAACACCCTGTGACTCCCCTCACTACGCAATCGGCACAACGAAGTGGGGGGGCTCCGCCCCCCCTCTAACCCCCCGATTAACTACGTGGGCTAGTCGTGGAAAGAATATAACACAACCCAACATTCTCCCACTTGTTGTTTTCTTTCCACAGGGAGCCACAAGAGAGCTTAGTCATTTATGTAGCCCTGCAATGCCCATTGTTTCTCTACACCAAGAGAACTTCTCATAGCTCACAGATTTTGTCAATGCATCTGCAGTATTCTTCGAAGTGTCCACCTTTACCAGCAACACCTTTTTGTCTTCTATCATATCCCTCACAAAGTGATACTGAACATCAATGTGCTTTGTCTTTGAATGATATGTAGGGTTCTTTGCCAAGAAAAATGCACTTTGGCTATCATAGTCTATCCTTATAGCTCCCTGTACTAACCCCATATTTGAACACAATCTCTGCAACCAAACTGCTTCCTTGCTTGCATGAGTGGTTTCCATGTATTCTGGCTCTATAGTTGATAGTGCCACTACAGTTTGTTTCTTACTCATCCAATTGACTACACCTCCAAATAGGTTAAACACATACCCACTTATAGAACTTCTCTGATCCGGATCTCCAGCCCAGTGTGCATCAACAAAGCCACAGATATCCAAAACTCTGTCCAATCCTGGTCTTCCTTGGTAGAACAAACCATAATCACTAGTGCCATGTAAATACCTGAAAACCTGCTTCATTGCTGTCCAATGCTCCTTCCCTGGTTTTGACATAAACCTGCTCAATACTCCTACTGCATGTGCAATTTCTGGTCTAATACAAACCATCACATACATCAGGCTACCGACTGCACTTGCATATGGAACACGAGACATATCCCCTTCCTCTTCTTGTGTCTTGGGACCCTGTTTAGCAGATAACTTTTCACCTACAAGAATAGGAACCTTCACTGGTTTACTATCCTGCATATTAAACCTTTGCAATATTGTCTCAACATACTTCCTCTAGTTTAACCAGAGCTTCCTCTTTGCCCGATCTCTTTTTTTCCATGCCCAAAATATAGTTTGCAACACCAAGATCTTTCATGTCAAATTTGGAGGACAAATGGGTCTTCAAATCCTAGATGGAACCTTCACAGGTCCAAACACATCACTGTGCACAAGCTCTAATATATGTTTCGCCCTCTTACCACTAGAGAAGAAACTCACCCGATTTTGCTTCCCATATACACAATTTTCGCAGAAATCAAAATCCAGAGAGCTATTACTCATACCTTCTACCATACCTTTACCATGAAGTATTCTAAGGCCCTTCTCTCCAATATGTCCAAGCCTTTGATGCCACAGCATGGTCTTCTCTCCAAAGACCACTAAATTTTCTGCTCCACTTTCAAGAACCATAAATCTATTGCACCCATCAACAATAGTGCTACCTTGTAGCTTGTACAGAGTTCCAATCCGAACTCCCCACATCAATACCAGTGCTCCCTGAACCATCTTGCAGGTATCCTTCTCAAACACTATTTTTACACCTGCATCACCCAACTTGCTTACAGAAATCAGATTTCTAGCCAATGCAGGAATATGCAGAGCGCCCGGAAGTGTTCTAACCCTTCCACCTTGCAAATTCAACTTTGCTTTTCCGTGACCAATGATTCTAGCCTTCCTATCATCCCCTAAGAAGACATCACCACCATCGTATTTCTCATACTCGCAGAACTACTCTCTATGGGGAGTGAAGTGAAATGATGCACTTGAGTCAATCAACCATGCCTCATGATCTACATGTGTACTTGAAGAAGCTAAGAACACATCCCCACCTTCATCTAAGGTGGCTTTCACCTTTGCAGAAGGAGAATCATCAGATCCCTTTCCTTTATTAGGAGCTTTAGATTTACAGTCCCTTTTGTAGTGCCCTTCCTTTCTGCATTTCCAACACACCACCTTTATAAGTTTTCCTGGAGATTTAGATCTCCCTCTAGATTTAGATCTCCCACTCGATGACTTATTTTTGTTTCTATTCTGGGACCGTCCTCGTACAAACAAGGCATCACCATTCTGGCTCTCCATATTTTTCTGTCTCATCTCCTCCGTCAAAAAGGATGAGACTATTTCATCAAACTGCAAGGCATTTGCATTGCTACCTATTACAATAACCAGACTATCCCATGAATCTGGTAGAGAATACAACAAACTGATGCACTTATCTTCATCTGAAATTTTAATACCAAAAGATGCTAACTGACTTACCACAGTATTAAATGCGTTCAGAGGCTCTGTCACTGAGTCTCCATATTTCATCCTCAAGTTATACAGCTTTTTCCACAAGAATATCTTATTCACCAGAGACTTAGATTGGTAAAAAGTCCCTAACTTATCCCGCAAAGCCTTCGTCGTAGCTTCCCCTGATACATTCAGTAATACTGAACCTGAGACACACAATCGTATTGTGCTCTTTGCCTTTTCATCCAACTTCTTCCATTCTTCATTGGACACTCCCATTGGTTCAGTACTCAGATCTACCGTGATCCAATGATCTTTATCCACCAACATATCCTCCATCTCGAGTTTCCACAACTCAAAACTCTGACCATTAAATTTCTCGATCTCTATCTTTCCACTGCTCGCCATCTTCTTTCACCACTAGAATCGATCTTGCAGATCTCCCACTGAACAGGGTCCACCACAGGCCCAAGCGAAACCCCTCAGCAGCAAAGGTGTCCCCTTGAAGCCAAAATAGCTTTGATACCAAATGTAGGTTTTAACCCCGTACAGAAATTACCTGCATATGAATTCTAAAACATAGAAAATAAACAATGCAAGAACATAACACATAAAACACATATACACAGAGATTTTCCCCTGGATCCAAAAACAGGGACTACCAACTTGACTTTTCATTATGTTCCTTTCAATGTTACAATACATATTTATACATGCCGAAGCATCCAACACCATGGACCGAAAAACCATCGCATCCAAAACCATGTGCGAAAATCATGCACAAAACCATAGGTAGGTCCGCCCAACCTAACAAAGGGTCCAAAACCAAAATTTTTCGGGGCGCTGCCCCATACCCCATAAAATGGGGTTACCTACACCCCTCAAACCCCCTGTGACTCCCCTCACTATGCAATCAGCACAACAAAGAGGTCAGCACAACAAAGGGGGGGGATCCAATCCCCTTCTAACCCCCTGATTAACTACGTGGGCTAGTCATGGAAAGAATATAACACAACCCAACACCATTATGATTTCTTTATTAAGTTCTTGTTCTCCTCTAGGGTTCCTTCATCGATTCCTTATAAAGTACCAAGTAATTTTCCTTTTTGACCTCCCATTGTCTATTTACTCCTCAATGGGAGCAAGGGCTTCCAAAACTTTAGTGTATGGATCAGACAAGGTGATTTTTGCATCTATAAAATTTCCACTCCTTCCATGCCCACACGAGACTCTATCTTAACGACTACATGAAGAACTTCACCTCTAAGGATCTTAATTGTATATTGAATTGAAACTTCTTGGTCCTTTTGAGATGGAATCCTCTGATCTACCTGATCTATTTGAATAACTTTTATATTTTTGACTAGATGAAGATCCCCATAATTTTGGAAGATGGATTCAAGGTATTGTTGGCGTGAAGTTGAAAAGAAGTGGATATATATTCTTGATACAAGGCTTCATATTTTTTTGTTGTTTATTTATTGTATCCTTTAGTTCCTATAGGTGCATGGTATTTCTCTTGATGAGAAGAGGAACCGTTTGAGAATTCCCCCCCAAGGGAGTGTAGAAGAGCTTGGGACTGTATTAGCTATATCTTAATAGTGAGCACCCATATTGACATTAGATCCTTACTTTAAACCTATTATTTCCCATTGATATTTGTTCTCTATAACCTAACATAAGTACGTGTCCTCCTTCCTATAGCCTCTGGAGGAATGGCTATGTTCATGGAAATACATATATTTGAGTGGTAGTTGCTCATAATCAAGTTGTTTGATGTGTTGATAGTTGTCCAAATAGATAAGAACTACTTCAGACATCCCTTTCTTGATATAAACCTCAATACATATCCTAGTATAAGAGGACATATTTTCTCTTCATTCAACCTGATCTATATATTAAGCCATTGAATTTCTAATGAAACAAAGATGACAATCTCCTATCAATAAAGGGGAACATGAGAGAGTCTTACTAAACTATAATGGATGAGGATGAATCATTCTTTGGAATGAAATCTGGATTCCATTTATTTATATAAATATCTTTGGTTCTAAAAAAATACAACCTGCTTCAAAATATTATCTCCTAATCTTCCATAGTCTCAAACAGGAAGGCATAAAATCCCCTACCACAAAAAATTAATGAAGTTGTCCTTTTATGTGAGGTTTCTAGTTTTTTTTCACCCAAGTAGCCATAGTTCTAGAAGAAGTCCATATCCTAATGAATTGACTAATTAATATGTGATTTGCAAAAGCTATAGCTTTACTCCTAATAGGGCTTGAGGGTATTTTTCCTCTAATAATAATTTTCTCTAATATTTTCACAAATCTAGTTGATATTTGGTTGTTCTTGCAAAAACAGATACCATGGACTAAAAGAGTGCATCTATTTCATGTAGATTGTAAGAGTAGCTCACCCTAGGGTTTTTAAGAGAGGGGATGATAATATGTTAGTATATTTGATGAAAATTCCTCAAAGTTAATGAGGGGATATGATTATTTCTTTATTTTTTAATACACAATTTCTCTTTTAAATACTCAAATACATCACTTTTCTTCCTGATAAAATACACCCAAGTATATCTAGTACTATCAACAATAAAAATAAGAAAACAATATGCTCCTCCAAGAGACCTTGTTTACATAGGACCACATATAGTAGTAAGTATTAATTCAAAAATTTCACATCTTTTTCTTTCTATACGTATAGGAAATTCTTCCCTATGTTGTTTACCTAGTGCACGTCCCTCACACTCAATAGGTTCATACTTGAAATTTGGAATATCCTTTAGCATATCTTTCTTCTGGAGAAAAATGGGATCATTATGATTCAAATGTCCATACCTTTGATTCCAAAACTCTTCATTTGACATGGATGTAGATGTCAAGGTTGGATGACTTCTCATTACGTCAAGCTTATAGAGTCCTCCAACTCGCATTCCTATAATGAAATATTTGTAGTGATCTTGGATATCCTTCACTACACATTGGGATTTCATAAATTCAACGTTTAATACTTGATCTACTATGGTGGATACTAAAATCAAGTTCTTATTTATACTTGGTACATACATGACATTTTGAATATGTTTCTTCTATCTAGTAAACTTACATATATGTCTCCATGATATTTTATTTCATGAGATATATTATCTCCCAAATAACTATGAGCACCATTAATGTTTTCATGAAATTATCAAACCATTCTTTATGACATGATATATGAATTGATGAGTTATAATCTATGAACCAGGCATTGATGTGATTAGTTTCAACAGATAACATAGTATAACAACTTCATAATTTTGAATTCATTGCTTATAGAGGCATCATTATCAACAAAATTTCATGTATGTCTTCTATGTTTGGATTGGTCATACCTACCTTTAGGACAATCTCTAGCAAAGCAACTAGTCTTATCACAACAATAAAAAGCATCATTTCTCCTCATATTGGCATTGTTCTTCAATGGGTGGTGGTCCTTGAAATTTCTTTCCTCCTTTAGGTTTTCCCACTGCTTTCCTTTGGCTACAAATGCTAGATTAGAACTTTGAGATCTTTGATTAAGGTTGTTTGGCCTTTCTTCCTCCTACATGAGAATGCCTACTAAATCATAAAAAACAGGAGTCTTCTCTCTCACTACAAGACATGTGATGAACATTTGGTATTCATCTAACATGACATTTAAAGTTATGATGACTAAATTAGTGGTAGATACTGTTTCAACTTTTTTTCTCAAGAAAAAATCAGCCTCCCTCTTAGCCTAAGGGTTAGAGTTAGGTTGCTAGTACAAGGCTAGCCCATTAGTATACTCACTTAATATTCCATAAGGAATGTGTAGAAATTCTACAAATTCTCGACAAATTTCACTCTAAGACCATGTAGAAAATCTGACTGTAGATTAACATGATAATGCAATATAACCAAAGCAAAATACTATAATCTACTTCTACTATCAATTTGTAGAAGCTTAAATATTGAGCAAGAACGAGCTAAACACATATAACCAAAAGAAGAAGAATCAATGCACATGAAACACAAAAAATATTTAGGGGAAAGCCTCAGCTAAAAACCCCACTATCTGTATTATCACACAAGGTGGAAATACATAAGAATCATACAAAGCCTTAGCTCTCACAGCTAGCCAGCTCTCAGTAAATCCTCGTGGATTCTCATAGGCAAACTTGGCTTCTCACAAGCCTTCCTCTCTGCCCTCCAAGTTCCTATTTCCTTGTGCTATTCCTAGTGGATGATTCTCACCTCACCAAGTGGAACACTGCTTTAACACACGGTCAGAACTGCGTAATCCTCAAAGGAACCTTCCCTTGACTGCATGCATGAGTTTCCTTTATAGGAAAATACGTGCAATTGATAGTACACTATCCTTGAAATTTAGCTCAAATGGGTCTTTCTCATAATAGACATGCATGAGTTTCTGATAAGGGAATCTTCAATTATCTAGAGTACACTGGTTGAGTGCATGCATGCATCAACTGACTAATAACTCACAATTAGTTCCTCAAACAGTTTGGAACTAATTTAACTGGACTTAACTCAGTAAACTGAGCTAACTAATTACAACTCAAATATAACTCAATCTTATCTCCTTAATTTAAGGGATAACTCTTGCATGACTTCAGAAAGACTTCTAACTTGAATTTCTCCAGCTAATTAATCCATAATGAATTAATTAATTATTTCCCAGCAGCTGGTGAGACTAAATTCGAATTTTAATTCAAGGACAGATTAAAATTGGAATATTCTAGATTCTATTTTTATCATTTCTTTTTTCTATTTTCAACACTCCCTCTCAACAAGAAAGAAATTCAACTTGATCCCGATCCTAAACTTTTGAAATGTTCTGCATGCAACACTTCTCTCAAGTGTTGTTGCTCAACCAACTTCAGAAACAAAAGAAAAAAACATCCAACCTGAATCAGTATGATGCATCTGTCATCAAAGTCTCTAACTACTATTGCCTTTGTCAACTGAAAACTTTGTGTTCTGCTGACTTTGCCTTTCTGCACTATTGTCAATCCTTCTCTACGCTCTTCAGTATCTGACTTCTCTAGCCTTAGTCACTTTGATCTCTGACTACATAAATCTCACTGGTTTCTCTCGCTACTATGTACTTTGGGCTCCCATGGCAAGGTATGATCCATGAGATAAAACCTCTCAATGGACCCTGCCCTATTTCAGCCTTCATGGGACTATCATTTCACATCGCCCCACCTCACACCTGGAGGTATGGATGCATGTGATCCCTCTGTCCACTTCTCCAATTGTGGCTCCTCCACAATTGTCTGAGACTTCTTCTGGGGCTACATGTTGAGAGGTAATTTACTCTCCCTCTCAACCACCAAGTCTCAAACATTTGCCTTGCTCCTCAAGGCTTTGCATGCATCTTGAATATCAGGAGCATACAGGTTCTTGACTCATGAACTGATCTATTTCACCTGTCTCGTGTTGATGTGTCTAAGGAAAACCTTTCCTTTACTGAAGACAACATCGTAGCCTTTGTCCTCCAACATCGTGACCGATACCAAGTTCTTCTTCAGTCCAGGCACATACTTCACATCTGTCAAGGTGATAGGAGCTACATGCTCCCTCTGAAAAGCAACCATGCCCACTCTTGAAACACTATACCTTCCATCATCACCCATCTCTATGGGAATCTTGAGGTCTTTCTCCTCCAAGGTATTGAATAAACTTTTATCGCCGGTCATGTGGAATGAGACTTCATTGTCAAGATACAAAACACAACCCACCACTGATGACACCATGCATGCGATGAGAGTAAAGTCCATTTTGAACTGAGAGGCTAATGCCTTACCTTCCGATCCTTCCGAGGATCCTTTCTTGGACTTCTTCGATGGGAAATTAGTCACATAATGTCCCATCTCATGACAATTAAAGCATCTCACTTTAGACTTGTCACCCTCCTTCCCTCCATGAGAAGAATTCGATTTGGAATGGGAATCCTTCCCCTTCCCTTTCCTTGCCTTACTCGCTAAGGCCATATTTTCTTCATCAACATCCTTAGATGAAGAACCATCTCAACTTCTCCTCCTGATCTCCTCCTGCATGAGATCTGACCACAGTCATTCCCAATCCGGTAGTTTCTCCCTTCCATTCACAAAGTCTTGGTAGCTATTCCAGCTCTTTGAAGGCCAAGGAGAGCAAGGCTCATCATATCATCATCAGCAGTAGTTATTCCCACACTGCTAAGCTAATCTCTGCAGGTGGTGAGCTTGTTCAGATATGTGGAAATAGTATCGCCCTTCTCCATCTTGATTCTTCGAAGCTTATCCTTGAGCTCAAATTTCCTCTGGTTGGTACTGTTCTAGTAGAGGTCCTTCAATGTCTTCCACATTGAAAATGGAGTATCCTTCCCATGGAGACTTGAGACAATATGGTCTCAAACTCCCTCAAGGATGATCCGTCTCTCCCTCGCCACACACTTTTCCACTCAACCAACTCTTGTGCATTGGTTGAACCTGGCTTTGGGATTTTTTGATCAATGAAATCCTTCAAGCCATTTTCTTCTAATACAACCTCCATGTGATCTTTCCATGCTATGTAATTCAAGCTACCTTCCAAGGCATACTCAAGTCTCAAGCCATAGAATTCCATTGGCCAACCTTGAAGTATGATAAGAATTCAATTTGCACCTACAACCCTGAACTTCAAACTTTGAATTCTCTTCTTTGTATACTGTTCACAGCTCTGATAAACCTTGCTTTGATACCATGTATGAAATTATGAAAATTCTCTACAAATTTCGCTCTAAGATCATGTAGAAAATATGACTGTAGATTAACCCGATAGTGCAATATAATCAAAGCAAAATACTATAATATACTTCTACTATCAATTTGCAGAAGCTTAAAGATTGAGCAAAATTGAGCTGAACACATATAACCAGAAGAAGAAGAATCAATGCACATGAAACACAAAAAATACTCAGGGAAAAGCCTTAGCTAAAAACCCCACTATCTGTATTACCATACAAGGTGTAAATACATAAGAATCATAAAAATCCTTAGCTCTCACAGCTAGCCAGCGCTCAGTACAATCCTCCTGGATGCTCATAGGCAAACTTGGCTTCTCACAAGCCTTCCTCTCTGTCCTCCAAGCTCCTATTTCCTTGCATTGTTCCTAATGGAGTATTCCCACCTCGCCAAGTGGAACACTGCTCTAACATACTATCAGAATTGCACAATCTTCAAAGGAACCTTCCCTTGACTGCATGCATGAGTTTCCTTTATAGGAAAACACATGCAACTGATAGTACACTGTCCTTGACATTTAGCTCAACTGGGTCTTTCTCAGAATAGACATGCATGAGTTTATGATGATCAAATCTTAAGTTATCTGGAGTACATTGGTTGAGTGCATGCATGCATCAATTGACTAATAACTCATAATTAGTTCCTCAAACAGTTTGGAACTAATCTAACTGGACTTAACTCAGTAAACTGAGCTAACTAATTACAACTCAAATATAACTCAATCTTATCTCCTTAATTAAGGGATAATCTCCTTAATTTCAGGGATAACTCTTACATGACTTCAGAAATACTTTTAACTTGAATTTCTCCAACTAATTAATCCATAATGAATTAATTAATTATTTCCAAGCAGATGGTGAGACTAAATTCGAATTTTAATTCAAGGACAAATTAAAATTGGAATACTCTAGATTCTATTTTTATCATTTCTTATTGCTCTTTTCAACAAAATGAAGCCAATACAACAAATTTCATATGCATGAAGCCTTTACAACAGTGCTCATCATGTCACTAGCAGGGATTTGAACCTAGGTGGGGAAGATAATAGTGATTATGCCCAACCACTAGAGATAAACCCAATTGAGAAGATACCTTCTCATCTATGTTAGCAAGTTTATATTTAATTTCTTTGATCCTTGAAATGAAATTGTCGATACTTTCATTCTTGTCTATATTTACTGAAAGAAGCTTACTCTTCAAAAATAAAACTCAATTTATATTCTTCGTCTCATAAAAATCTTTGAGCCCTGTCCACGACTCATTGAAGGTCTTACATTCTCTCATATAAGGTATGATGTTGTCCTTTACAAACCTTCTCAACAAAACTTTTTCCTTTGTCTCTCATCACTCCCAGTCTTGAATGGATATTGTCATGGCTCTTGGGGATTTTAGCTTATCTTCTTTACCACATCAATTAGCCAGACATTGTATCCTTCCATTAATGTATACATTTTGAATTTCTAATTCATGTAATTTTCTCCATATAACTTGTTCGGTTTGTTTAAATAGGACTCAACAAAAGGATTATCCATTTAATAAACACCAATTCTCAAAAACTTTAAGAAAATAACTCTCTTATATTGGAAAATTACCTTCCTTATTCTTACTAAGAGAAATAATTTTCTTTCAAGTTCCTCTTATAGGAAAGCACTAGTGATGTTAGCGTGCTTCTCTTAGGCATTGAAACCTAGCACTATGGATTTGTTTCTATTAGGTAGATCTTCGCAGGATCCTCCACATTAACTATGTAATTCCTTTAGTTCTTTGGATGTGTTCTGACAAGCAACTCTTTGTGGTAAATGGGTAGAAGATGGTAGCTCCCTTTTTCTATGTCTCTCATGTAGCTCCTAGTGTTTCCTCCCTTTGGAAGTTACAACAATGTAGCTCCTCCTCTCAATTCACACTCACACAACAATTTCATTAGGTCAACATTTCTGGGAAAACAATTCGACTATTTTATCAAGGTGACTTCATTGTGGTTTGCACAACCTTCCTTTGTGATACCTCACTTTTATGTCACTCAGACAATGTCATAGATCTCACATGTGGCAACTATAGTAGGTAGTTTTATCTTAAATTTTTCATACAACAAGGCCAAGATCATTTAATCATAGCATAGAACACATTTTCTCTTCATTCAACTTGATTTATATATTGACTCATTGCATCAATCCAACAAAGAGCATAATATCCTATCAATAAAGGGGAAATGAGGGAATCTTACTAAACTAGAATGGATGAGCAGACATCATTCTTTGTAATAGAATATGGAGTCCATTTATTTAAATACATACATTTGGTTCTAATTATAAAATACAACCTACTTCAAAATACTTGGTCATTACCTTCCATAGTTTCAAACAGGAAGGCATAAAATCCCCTGCCACAAAAAAGTGATGAAGTTGTCCTTTTATGTGAGGTTTCTAGTTTCTCTGCACCCAACTATCCACAATTCTGTAAGAATTGCATATCCTAATTAATTAAAAAACTAACCCGTGATTTACAAAAGCTGTAGATTTACTCCTAATGGGGTTTTAGGATAGTTTGCCTCTAGAATTTTATCTAATATTTTCATAAATCTAGTTGAGGTTTGGTGGTTCTTGCACAAACAGATACCATGCACTAAAAGGTTGCATCCATTTCACGTAGATTTAAAGAGTGGCTCACCATAGAGTTTTTGAGCGAGGAAATGATAATATGCTAGTATATTTGATGATAATTCATCAAAGTTAATGAAGGGATATAATTATTTCTTTATTTTTTAATATGCAATTTCTCTTTTTTAATCTTATTTTAAAAAGTAAAAATAAAATGTATTAGTTTCATGCATTTACATTCCCTATGTTTACATTGAGGGAAGTATGTCATTGTAAGTGAAAACATTGGTTGAAGTGGCATGGGACCCTACATAATGATAATTGTTGTTTCCTACCTCATACATAGCCATTAATCATTCTTGTGCCAATCTCTAAAGTATATGAATTAAAAACCAATTATTTTGTATGGATCCAATTTGAATCATACCTCCACTTTGGGAGGATTTAGGTCCCCAAAACATTCCAAGGATAGGTGAGGGAACTTGCTTACAATCTAGTTTCTCTCATACCTTTTAGATTTCCTTGGAGTTTTTCCTTTAAGGTCAATATGCCAGATTTCTTGTCATTCATTGTGAGGCATTCAATTTATGTTTATTGTAGAATTATATCTTCTTTAAATTATTTAAGTGAATCTAGTGGAAACTCTTCCTCTTCTCCATTTGTCATGGAGACATTCCACATTCACCACTAAGCTAATTTGCATATAAGCAAGAAGTTTCAACCTAAAACTATTCCTATTTATGTGTTCAATGATGTCAAAAACTATGAATTTAAGTGACTTGATTTCTTTAATGCTCCTTGTAATCATTCTTGGTTGACATAAATCCACATCTTCTCTCTAACATGGAACTTATGATCTTCCTTTTGTTGTTCATATTTTACCTTATAAAATTGGCTTCTCCCTGAATTCTCTTGTGCCTTGATGTATTTTCCTAATCTTGTCCAAAAATGTTCTTTCCTTTTTCTCATTCTTATAACTTAACTTCATATTTTTGATGTCCATATAGAATGTCAAATGTTGTGGAAGGTAAATAGCCAAAGTAACTATCAAAGGAAATTTATTAGTGAGAGAATGAAGTGCTTAATTGTATGAATTGTAGTTGAACATTAATTGTTCATCCTAAGTCTTTATATGCTCATTATTATACTCTTTCAATATTTGTACCAATGTCTACTTGACAAATTCCATTTGTTGTTGGCCTAGGTATGAAATGCAGTGAAATATCCCACTTTAATATCCATTCTCTCCCAAAGTGTTTCCTATAATGTACTTAACAACTTGCTACCTTCAATAGATATGATGGAGCTTGGAAATCCAAAATTCACCCAAACATGACTTTAAAAACTTAGCTTTCTGTCATTTAGATATCTTCTTCTTATACAAAATAAGTATATATATCTTATTGGAGTAGTCTACTATTAAAAATTGATAGTCGTGGACTTTATAGGACATATGAAACCCCCCATCAAACTCTGTGGTGATGTATTCACAAGGCCTATTTGATACTAATAGTGGCATATAGAGCCAAAAATTTATGTTTCTTAGCTTGCTTGTGTTGCAAAGAACATATACTTTAACAAATCTCAATTTTTACATTTACATATTTATCTATTACATATATCTCTACAAATTTTCCAATGTCTTTGTTACTCCAAAATGTCCAACTATTATTAATTTTACTGCATAGGGACAAATTCCCTCTTTTGGACAACCTTCCTCATCAATAACGACCCCTCCTATCCCTTGGAAGAATTTAATTTGGTTAAGAAAAAATGAATTTTTTAAGGTGAAAACTCACATGTGCAAAAAATGACAGGTTGGTTTTAAAGAAAAAATTGGGCACCCCTTCGAAGCATATAAATATAAGACAAGTCAACCTCATTTGGACACATCACTCACACATTCATTCTTCTTCTCTTGGAGGTTCAATCTCTCTCTTCTTTGGATCGGTTCGTACGGGTCTAAAATTACAGGGTCCAAGGTCACATGTGCGAAAAGAAGAACTTAAGTTGGAGTCACAGGGTTGGAACAACAAAAATTCGACCACAACCGCTAAGTTGATAGGGTGCTCCCTACGTATGGAGGGCTATAACTACGCTCTCTATCATTAGTTCCCTTTGGATATGACCTATGATATTATTTACCATTGACTGCAGACTTGGATCAGTTTTTGGAGACTTTGACTTTGATCAGATTTGTATATTGGGATCTTCTTTTGGATATTGTTTGGTTGGTTTTGTTGGATAGTCAAATGATTGACTTTGAATCTTGATTGATGAATTGAAACATTGTACTCTCTATCTTGCACATTTTATGACAAACTAATAAGAAGAATATTTTGAAAGGGTTTCCCCCTTGTGGGGTTTTTCCTTGGTCTTTGACCAATCCTGGTGTCTCTTGTTATTTCTCTTGATTGTATTCTATTGTACATTGTATTTATTGTTCTATCTACAATTGTTACTTATTACTAAAAGATTTATTTGATTGCTAATTGAAGTTAATAATTGGGCTAAAGTGATTTTAACAACATATAAAGTGGAAAATTAACATGGTATCAGATCCAAAGTGAAGACAAGTCCAAGTTGACAAGAGACAAGAGAAATCATTCTTGAAAGAAGCTGAAGGATCCTATTTGATTTGGTCAATATGTTTACCTCTTACTTCAAGGTATTTGAGAATATTGATGACTCATCAAACTTTGTTGCTTGGAACATTAGGTTGGAAGTGATATTGGATGAAAATGATGTCTTGGAATATGTGGAAAGAAAATTTCTTGTATTGTCAAAAAATGCTACTGCTACTGCCAAATCCAAGAACAAGAAAGGTGAGCTCAAATCGAATAAAATTATTATTGATGGTTAATGCAAGATCATTTACTTGTTTATGTTGGTAGCTTGAATAAGTCTAAGGATATTTATGACAAGTTGGTCGAGATGTATGAGGTCAATAACTTGAATCGCATCCTCTATTTGAAAAATCAACTCAAAGAAATGAAGATGAAGATGGGATAATTTGTGCAATCCTATATCATGGGAGTATCCTGCCTAAGGGATCAATTGCAATTTGTTGGTGAAAAAATATCTAACAGAGAGATGATGGTGGTGACCCTTCAAGTTATTCCTCCTATTTTGGAAACCTTCATTACTACTCTAAGAAAAAATAATGTTCTTCCGACATTTGATGAGCTCGTTGGTAAATGCACTCAAGAGGAGACCAAGATGATTGCCAAAGAAAGGATTCAAAAGAACGAAGAAGGAAAGCCCTCTGCATTCATTGCTCAAGACAAGAATAGGAAAGGAAGAGGAAGATAATATGGTTCAATAAGGCCTCCCCCAAAATCAAAGGACTCCAAGAGAAGAAGAAGTAGAATTGAATGCTTTAATTGCCACAAGCATGGTCATTATGTGTGAGAATACCCAGATGTAAACACCCCCCACTTACCACAGTGGAAGTGTTCACTTACTAATCCAACTCCTCAGGTACAATTAGAGAAGTGGGATTGGATCATTTTTTTTCATTCAAGTTTTCAAAACTTGGAGTAGACATCACCATCGCCTTCATCCTAGTGAGGTGTTTCCAGTGATATAAAATTTCGTCCAATTTGGACTCTTGGATCTTAAGTTACACCCCTTTAATTTTTTCTTATTTAGAATTATTATCATGCCTCATGACACCCACATGCCTTCCACATGGTGCCTATGTGGCATATTGGGCCAATGCCAGCATGGCCTTTATGCACCTCCAGCCACGAGGCCTCTATACAACAATGGTCCACATACTATGTGGCCCCATACTATATAATGTAATCAGGTATATATTTACCCTCTGCATATCTCAATGTTTGCATCACCCATACCATTTCATGTATATATATATATATATATATACACACATACACATACCTATGAACTTTTCCATGTGTCTCATTTGAGATTGAGCCCTTTTACATCAACACTTATATGATTTTGTGAGTTCCATCTGGATTCCTCGGTGTATATCTTCATCTTAGGGTCGTCTATCTACATTGTTATAGAAGAAACTTCTATCTCCTTTTTTCTAATGCATGACTCTACAATTTATTATTATTATCATTATTATTATTATATATATATATTTCCAGTAAATGCAACTCTTGCCAAAAGAAATATTAGCCCATGGTTTGCTAATTAATCATATTTTCTCGTTGAAACTAGCTCACCATGGTTTTTGGAGACTTTAATAGGAAGTATGGAACATACATTCTTCTCTATCTTCTTAGATGGGTTAGGAAACAAAAATGGTAAATCATACAAAGAGAGGCTCTACCTTCACAAGTGAAGTACCTGATGATATGTTGAAGTACTTTGACCCAAGGTTCTTGCAATGATAGGTGTCTTACTCCTTGTCCAGTATCTTCTAGTACTTCTCCTTCCTCGAGGAATGCTCCACTAGAAGTAGTTGAATCTACGCATTCCTTCAACCACGTTTTTCCTTTTGTAAATATTCCCTTTACTCAAACTATCATTTCCTCGGAGATGGTAAAGCTCAAGTCTGCAATCTAAGAAGTATTCGTCCAGATGTCAAAGAACAGAGTAAAATTCTCTGCCAGTGACACATTGATGTTCTCAATTCTCTAGAAAAATGTTAGCCACTCAACTCTTATAAATATCTCTACAACTTCTGGATTATGCACGACCATACTTGTTGTAATGGGCTCATGTCTGAAAAAATTGCTACCCATTATCATGTTCTTCTTGCACAATTCTACTACTACCACCCTAATTCTGAAATTTTATGTGGACTTAGTTCAAAATTCTAGCTACAAAATGGCTTTATAGTGAGTGAAAATAACAATTACTAATTTTTTAACATCCTGTGCTACAAAAATTCCTTGGATTTTATGGACTTTTCTAGTTTGTATTTTATGATTATCATTAATTGTCATGTATGTTTAATAAATGTTGAAATGTGTTGGGGTGATGATTGATGACAGTTCCTATTTCCACCTCCATAGAAAAGTTAATGCTATGTCTTTACACCTTCTGACACCCTCCTTGACGTCATGACTCATGGGGCCCTTCCATGTTCGACCATGCATCATAGCATGCATCCCTCTCCGGCGATTACAGGGCACGCAGCTCCGGCGACTCTGCCGTCTGCCATGCTCCTGCCCATCGACCCTGCCCGCCTCCACTTTGGCCTCCACTCTCACGTATTGATGAGGCACATTCACCAACCTGAGGCACATTTACGGCATTTACGAATGGTACCAACCATCCTCCAGGCAATTCAAACTCCCGGCAATTCAAACTCCAAGACAATTCATGCATTGAACTCCGGCGAACAGAGGAGAGGTTACAACCATTGAACTCTGGCGAATAGATGAGAGGTTACAGAAGGTGATTCAGTGCATGCAGCGCTTCGAGGACGGAATATTTCAAACGCTCTTTCGACCTATGTCTCGCGTATACAGGTATTATCGTATACCCCTGCATACAACCATAATATAGAAATCATGAAAAAGCTACTAAAAAACGCGGGGCTTTCCCCTTTGCGGTTCTATGAAAAGGGTTGATACAATGAAAATTATATGTTCAGGGTGTTACAAGTACTCTTGTTTGCGGTTTTATGAATTCCTATCAGATGTATTTCAGATCCCATACAGTCGAACTTTGATAGTCATGAATATAAGCACTCTTGAGTTTAAGTTCCAGCAAATTGATAGCCCAGCAAATTGTTTACAGAAGTAGAAATCTTGTGATTATTATGATGCCTGTTCACTTTTCTCCCCAAGTCCTGCATGGCTGGATGACCATCCTTCCATATCATCTCTGCCAGCTGTTCATAGTCCGGCCTACACAACCAACGGGAGCAAGTTTCAGACAAAAAAATCATTCATATTCAATGGCCATTTTCAATTTACAGAAGAAGCTGAATTGCACGGTGTCATTCATTCAATTCAACATCCTTACATAGCAGGTGGAAATTGATCTTCTAGCTCAGTTCGTTGTTCCTCTTGGTCCCATGCCTTTGATTTATTAAACGAAAACATGTTTAATTGACCTAATCCGCTGAGCTCTGTGTCAGTACCACAAGCAGCATCCCAGGCTGCAGGGATGCACTGTCCCATTACAGATTATATATATATATTCTGCCCAAAATCAATATTTCCTGTGAAGTCTTCCATATCCTTAGAGAAAAACAGAAAAACCCAAGTTTCATAAACAAAAATTTGTGATATCTATCTCTGTACTTGGAGAAAAAAATTGATGTGTATATCTCTCTGTACTTGGGTCATAATAACAATGAACACAAAGTTGGCTATGTAATTTGAATTAACAACTATAAACACACATATTAGGTTATTTATGAAGGAAAATTATATGTTCAGGGTGTTACAGGTACTCTTGTTTGCGGTTTTATGAATTCCTATCAGATGTATTTCAGATCCCATACAGTCGAACTTTGATAGTCATGAATATAAGCACTCTTGAGTTTAAGTTCCAGCAAATTGATAGCCCAGCAAATTGTTTATAGAAATATATAAAGACCACAAACAAGCATAATGAAAAGGTGGTAGCATACACAAAATTAAAGACGTTACTGATGTGAAGCCAAGAATCTTGCATTACCCCGTTTATGCTCTTAATTATAAATCCAAATATCTATATGCTATATATCATTACAAGTATTCTATTATTGATACCAAAATTTAAGAGGTAAAAGACGTCAATATTAGGGTCAGGAATTGCTGTCTGCTGCTGTTCAAGTCATTGATCAACAATGCCTTCAATTCGGCGTCAAAAGTTTCAGCCATTTTCTTCACTTCTCTGGTGACCTCTTTCTTCACTTCTCTGGTGACCTCAGCCAGCGTATCCATGATTTCCTTCATAATTGGCGTCGATGAAACTGGGGGCTTGATAGCGATTGAATTCCTATCAGATGTATACATCTCAGAATTTCAATAACAGAGGCGCTTTTACTGAAAGTTTGAAACTATATGCAGCTGGCCATTGGTGATGGAAAATTGCTTTTCGCAAGGTTAGTGCGCATCCTTTTCATGCCTCTAAAGCCGTATTTTAAAAAGCCATATGCAACGCGACAAAGCCCTAGCATTTCCAATAGATTCCCAACGGCATTTCATGTTTTATGAACTCTTCCCTGGTTAATGATCTGTAATTGATTTAGCACAGATTCCAAAACACGTTTCGATTGATTTAAAGATTTAAATATATTTTAAAGATTCAGAGATTACAGCTCGATTTGCTCACTCCGCCAAACTGTCTCGTAAAAGATAGCAAATTTATTCTGGAGCAGTAATATATGGCCAAATTTAGATCGCAACTGGACTCACAGTTCAGAATAAATTTTATTTGACTCCTCAAGAATGCGGTGCCATGAAGAATCTTGTTCATCATTCTCACAAGCATCGGTCCTGGTCACGGTTAATTATAAGGAGTATTCCCAAGCCAAATGGCTCTGAAAATCTTATTTTGGTTGGAATTTGATTAATAAAAGGTTCAAGTTTCATTGGATTAGATGAATTTTAAAAAAATTAGGGTTTTGATGAAGTCAGCGCTCACAAAATTTTATGAGGCAATGAAGAACCGTGTTCTGGAATTTTAGTTAAGGAAAATCGAAATTTATTCCCAGTGACGGAAAGTTAAAGTTTTAAAGAATCTTTTTTCTACATGTTTAGTCAAATATCTTGTGACCGAAAGCATTTAAATATCATAAATGCAGTAAGCAAGCATTTAAAGATTCTAAATAGATAGAAGTTTTTACTCGCTCAAATATTTTTATTAATTTATTTTTTCCAACCTGATAAAAAAAGATTTAAATTTTTTAATATAATTATAATTTTGTTACGATTCAAATTTTTCTCCTAATGACTTGTTTTTCTCAAAAATCTGCTTTAGGATCGTAAAAATTTTCAATTAAATGTTTGATTAATAAGTATTCGTGTTTCCTATATCCGCAAAATCTTACAGCAAATCATCTATCCTCATTTCATTCAATTTTATATTATACAAATGAATTATGAATACTGTAGGTATATTATACGCAGTGGAATCAGTAGATGAATCTGGTGTCATCTGTTTGGATGGAGAAATGGAAAACCATAGTAAAAAATCACAAAACAATTGCATAGTCTAATAAATGTGGAATATTGTTGTTAAGGAATCTGTTTAGTTATTAACACTGTGAGTATATATACACAGTGGAAATAGTAGATAAATTTGATCTAATAAGTATAAATGGAGAAATAAAGAAGTGAGGTACACATGGAAACAGCAAAAGGATCTGATGTCATAGGAAGAAATGGAGAAGTAAAGAAATGAGAGTTAACATTATTTACATTAAATATTAACACTTTAGATATTCAGACTAAAATCAGTTGATGAAAGCACTTACAGAGTTTGTCCTTGCCGGATGTGCAACAGTAATGTGCTTAGAATTGCCGGAGGCTTACAAGCCTTGGCTTTCCAAGCTTTTCTTCTCCTTTCTAATTTTAAGTGGAATGATGATGCTGGGATAAGCCGGATAGTTATGGTAACCACAAAAAAATAGATATGAATATTGATTTTTACTTTAATGTGTTTTTATCATGTTTTTAACAACATTGTTGTTTACATATTCATTTATAAGGAAGTAAGAAAATGGAGGAAATTAGACATGAATGGGAGGTAACTATCAAAGGCACCAAGCAAGTGTTCACTTGTCTTGTTGGTGGCTGTGCGGGGAATTTGAGTCGATCTAAGCTATCTGGCCTTAATCATCATCGTGCTACCACCCACAATCTCCCACCAATTCCTCCACGTCAAAGAGGTCGAGTAAGAGATGCAAATGTTACATGGGCGGTCAAATCAACAAGTGCAGTTAAAAGGCAAAATGCCAAAATACAATATGATTTAGATGCAAGGCTATGTCATGCACGACAACAAGCATATAAAAGATTTGTCAATGAAGAAATTCTTTCAGCTGTAAGTATTTATTTGTATATGATTTTTTATTAATATTGTCAATGAAGAAATTCTTTCAGCTGTAAGTATTTATTAGTATTTATCTGTATATGTTTTCTATTAATATTAATTTATTGTTGTGGACTAAATTCATTGAAACTTGTTTTCACAGTCAGTTGTTACATTTGATCAGCTTAATGATACTTCAAAGCAAAGGATTTGTGAAAAAATTCAACGTTGGGATCAGAGTCTACCTCGTAGACGCATGGAGACAATGAAGCGCATAGATATTGCTTTAAAAGAGAAAGCAAGCACTGAGGTTCCCGATGATGTGGGGGAAGAAGGATTAGATGAGCACAACCATATATTAAACTTTGATGAAACTAATCAGGACAATGACAACACAGTTGAGTCCATTTTTTTGCATATATTAATTTTTTAGACATTTTAACATTAAATAATATTTATATTTATTATAATTGTATACTAATTTCTCATTGTTATTGATATGCATAGCCTAATCAACAAAATTCCCCAAATTCAAGCCACCAACCATTACGACGCTCACCTAGATTTCAAGGTTTTCAAGGGGTTACTGGGCCAGTAAGTTTTTAATCCATATAACCTATTCCACTAAAAACATTAATATATAAATTGTTATGTTTTACCATAATGATGGGATGAGAAATGGATGTTCTGTATTATATATCGTTATCTTTGAATTTTTTTTATGTGTGTGTGTGTGTGTTATTTCTTATTTATGGTGCAGGTGTTCCCTTTGGAACCATCACAATCAATGAAAACCCCTTGTTGAAGCCTTAAGAAGAATGGAAATGAAATGGTTCAAATGCTACAACCATCTTCACGTCCAATGTCACAATGCAAGGTAAGATTATATTTATTTATACTCTTATAATTTTATCATATTTTTACATTTAATTCTTTTTGAGTCACATACTTATATCTATGTATAATCTAATGTTCAGAGTAATGAATATACATCTCCTAAAACACCTTTGCACATGTATGATGGTGGACATGATACTCAGCAAAAATCACATTCTCCTCAACCATTGCGGCATTCACCTAGACTTCAAGATAAACTAAGAGAGGTAAGTTATATACTACATATCTTAGCTCATAATAACATTGACATATTTTTTTATGACTAGTTAATGCATTTTCTTTTCATATTCGTTACGTGTTCACCATATTCTCATTATATCTATATAGATTTTGATATTTATTGATAGCTAGTCAATGAATTGTCTTTTCATATTTGTTACATGGTCAGCATATTTTCATTATATCTATGTGGATTTTGATATTTATTGATAATGTTTTAATTTCCACAGAAAACAAAAAAGATAAATGTTGATGCTATGGTTAAAAGGACCAAAATCACGCCAAAGGACTTGAAAGCACGTGGGTTCAAGTCACGCAAACAATACATAGAGCATATATGCTCAACTACCATTGCTCTCACTAAACCCACTAGGTTTGCTACTTTGAAGGCTAAACATTCCAGCAAGTTTAAATGACTTAGGCTACAATAATATAACTTTAGCCATTGTTTTGTCTATAAAGGAGCTACAAGGACAGTTTCAATATATGTAATCTCTGTATTCTTTAGACTTTTCAATACATCATTTTTTTTTCCAAAAGTTGTTTCCAGGTGCTAAGTATGTCTTTAAAGTGCCAACATCATAAATATTTTAAATATATTTGCATGATATTCCTCTGAAGTACTGCCCTTCACTAGCTACATTTTCCCTTATCTGTCCAACTTTATCCCAGCTGCTATCGCATCAATCCAAGAAATAGTGAATCCGTGACTTTAAAGGTGAAATAATGCACACAAATATATACAAAGGAATAAAAACAGGATAATATATTCCTGAATGATTCAGTGCTCAGTCTCCTGGCATCCTTATCAAAGCATAATTAACAAAATCTAATGTTATTAATTATTAATGCAGTAAACCGCTCCAAGACGTCATTATCTCCATATGTGACCACATTTCTAAGCACCCATTTCAATCATCCCTCTCCTCACGTAGATAGTTTCTGGTTATGTTAATAGGTGTGATAGGTCTTCATAATTTTAGTTTTAAAAAAGGAAAATAATAATGTTGTAGATTTCAACTATATATCTGTTAATTTTTAGTGGTTTATTTTAGAATAAGTTTTTCCAGAATTTTCATTCTTTAAAGAAAAATTATGAATGTTATAGATTTCAACGATATCTCTATTCACATTATCTCTGTTCACATTAATCTAGTTATATGAATAGGTGTAGTTTAATCTAGTTATATGAATAGGTGTGATTTATTTCTAATTTAAATTTTTAGTGCATTATTTGGTTTATTTTAGAATACATCTTTCAAAATTTTTATTTTTTAAAGAAAAAATATAAATACTTCATAAAGATATTGCAGATTTCAATCTTATCTTTCTTTTTTTCCCTTTTTTTTCGTAGTTGGTTTTAGTGCAATTTTTTGGATTTTCTAGTGTGAAATCCGGTGGAAAAATCTGAGGTGAAATCTTGATTTGTGCTATTTAAACTATTTTTTTTCATCACCCTGGAAAACCCCTAGGGCACTTCGTTTGCACAAGATTACCCATCTAGCTTGTGATTTCAATAAATTTCTGCTAGATTTTAGAGAAATTTGACGGAAAAAACCCTAGGGCACTTCTATTGCACAGGATTAACCATGAAGCTTGTGATTTCAATAAATTCCTCCTAGATTTTAGAGACATTTGATTAGAAAAACCCACCATAAAAGCTTCCAAAAAGTAGCACTAAAGACAACTCTCTTTTTTCTACCGAAAATAGACCATTTTTTTTAGTTATTCAAGTAAAAATAATAATAAAAAATACATACTATATCATTTATATAGCTCAGTGATGCAACCAGTAAGGAAAAAACATATAGCTATCAAATGGCAAAAAACTTCTATACATATAATTTTTGGTTATGTCAATAGGTGTGGCTTATTTCAGAGTAATCTTTGGTTATGTCAAAAGGTGTGGTTTATTTCAGAGTAATTTCTAGTTATGTCAATAAGTATTATTTATCTCAGAATCAGCATTTCAAAATTTAGATTTAAATAATGTTTTGTTTCAAATTTAATACATAATTTATTCAAAAAATATTAAATATTAATTTTAAAATGTTTTAATAAAATTAGTTTATTTATATTATATTTTTAAATAATAAATTTAGGTAAAAGTTTTACTAAATATATTTTTGTTGGTGCTTATTCATGTTAATATCAACTATGCTCTTTGGTACATATATGACATTTAAAATTAGCCTACATTTCTATTTTCTTTCTTTTTCTTTTAAAAAGTTCTTAATAGTGTCACCTTGGAATTCAAACCATGCTAACTCTAAGCATGTACACAGGTCACATCAATTAACAAAACTCACTATCGTTTGAAGTGCATCAAATAGTCATATATGAAATGTGCATAAATTTACTATGCTCTTTGGTACATTAACACCTCGATGTAAGGGCGATAATGAACTTTAATACAATCCAAACTCATGTATATTCGATTCCGTATATTATAATAATGACAATTATCTAAAGCATTTTGTGTATCTGTCATCTATTTACATATGCACTTTTCACCAATTTTAACAAAATTGAAATCAAATACTTTAGTTAAGATTAAGGTAAATTTGATAATTGTGAAAACTTAATTATTATCAAATGTAAGTTTACAACAATTTCAATTTAGATTTAAATAATGTTTTGTTTCAAATTTAATACATAATTTATTCAAAAAATATTAAATATTAATTTTAAAATGTTTTAGTAAAATTAGTTTATTTATATTATATTTTTAAATAATAAATTTAGGTAAAAGTTTTACTAAATACATTTTTGTTGGTGCTTATTCATGTTAATATCAACTATGCTCCTTGGTACATATATGACATTTAAGATTAGCCTACATTTCTATTTTCTTTCTTTTTCTTTTAAAAAGTTCTTAATAGTGTCACCTTGGAATTCAAACCATGCTAACTCTGAGCATGTACACAGGTCACATCAATTAACAAAACTCACTATCGTTTGAAGTGCATCAAATAGTCATATATGAAATGTGCATAAATTTACTATGCTCTTTCGTACATTAACACCTCGATGTAAGGGCGATAATGAACTTTAATACAATCCAAACTCATGTATATTTGATTCTGTATATTATAATAATGACAATTATCTAAAGCATTTTGTGTATCTGTCATCTATTTGCATATGCACTTTTCACCAATTTTAACAAAATTGAAATCAAATACTTTAGTTAAGATTAAGGTAAATTTGATAATTGTGAAAACTTAATTATTATCAAATGTAAGTTTACAACAATTTCAATCTAGATTTAAATAATGTTTTGTTTCAAATTTAATACATAATTTATTCAAAAAATATTAAATATTAATTTTAAAATGTTTTAGTAAATTAGTTTATTTATATTATATTTTTAAATAATAAATTTAGGTAAAAGTTTTACTAAATATATTTTTGTTGGTGCTTATTCATGTTAATATCAACTATGCTCCTTGGTACATATATGACATTTAAGATTAGCCTACATTTCTATTTTCTTTCTTTTTCTTTTAAAAAGTTCTTAATAGTGTCACCTTGGAATTCAACCCATGCTAACTCTGAGCATGTACACAGGTCACATCAATTAACAAAACTCACTACCATTTGAAGTGCATCAAATAGTCATATATGAAATGTGCATAAATTTACTATGCTCTTTCGTACATTAACACCTCGATGTAAGGGCGATAATGAACTTTAATACAATCCAAACTCATGTATATTCGATTCCGTATATTATAAAAATGACAATTATCTAAAGCATTTTGTGTATCTGTCATCTATTTGCATATGCACTTTTCACCAATTTTAACAAAATTGAAATCAAATACTTTAGTTAAGATTAAGGTAAATTTGATAATTGTGAAAACTTAATTATTATCAAATGTAAGTTTACAACAATTTCAATTTAGATTTAAATAATGTTTTGTTTCAAATTTAATACATAATTTATTCAAAAAATATTAAATATTAATTTTAAAATGTTTTAGTAAATTAGTTTATTTATATTATATTTTTAAATAATAAATTTAGGTAAAAGTTTTACTAAATATATTTTTGTTGGTGCTTATTCATTTTAATATCAACTATGCTCTTTGGTACATATATGACATTTAAAATTAGCCTACATTTCTATTTTCTTTCTTTTTCTTTTAAAAAGTTCTTAATAGTGTCACCTTGGAATTCAAACCATGCTAACTCTGAGCATGTACACAGGTCACATCAATTAACAAAACTCACTATCGTTTGAAGTGCATCAAATAGTCATATATCAAATGTGCATAAATTTACTATGCTCTTTTGTACATTAACACCTCGATGTAAGGGCGATAATGATTTTTAATACAATCCAAACTCATGTATATTCGATTCCGTATATTATAATAATGACAATTATCTAAAGCATTTTGTGTATCTGTCATCTATTTGCATATGCACTTTTCACCAATTTTAACAAAATTGAAATCAAATACTTTAGTTAAGATTAAGGTAAATTTGATAATTGTGAAAACTTAATTATTATCAAATGTAAGTTTACAACAATTTCAATTTAGATTTAAATAATGTTTTGTTTCAAATTTAATACATAATTTGTTCAAAAAATATTAAATATTAATTTTAAAATGTTTTAGTAAAATTAGTTTATTTATATTATATTTTTAAATAATAAATTTAGGTAAAAGTTTTACTAAATATATTTTTGTTGGTGCTTATTCATGTTAATATCAACTATGCTCCTTTGTACATATATGACATTTAAGATTAGCCTACATTTCTATTTTCTTTCTTTTTCTTTTAAAAAGTTCTTAATAGTGTCACCTTGGAATTCAAACCATGCTAACTCTAAGCATGTACACAGGTCATCTCAATTAACAAAACTCACTACCGTTTGAAGTGCATCAAATAGTCATATATGAAATGTGCATAAATTTACTATGTTCTTTGGTACATTAACACCTCGATGTAAGGGCGATAATGAACTTTAATACAATCCAAACTCATGTATATTCGATTCCGTATATTATAATAATGACAATTATCTAAAGCATTTTGTGTATCTGTCATCTATTTGCATATGCACTTTTCACCAATTTTAACAAAATTGAAATCAAATACTTTAGTTAAGATTAAGGTAAATTTGATAATTGTGAAAACTTAATTATTATCAAATGTAAGTTTACAACAATTTCAATTTAGATTTAAATAATGTTTTGTTTCAAATTTAATACATAATTTATTCAAAAAATATTAAATATTAATTTTAAAATGTTTTAGTAAAATTAGTTTATTTATATTATATTTTTAAATAATAAATTTAGGTAAAAGTTGAAAATGCTTTTGAAGCGATCGTCTGCGAGAGACTGGGAATTAGAGGCAACGAATGGATTCGAACTGTTAACCTGCCGTTCATGGCTCTCACGGCGTCGTCGCTCTCTGTGATGCATGTGGGTCGCAGAAGACCCAAAGCTCTTGTGACGGCCTCGCCCAGGGCCTCCTCCACTTCCATCACCGCAGGGGAAGGAAATGAACCAGCTGCGAAATCTTCCTGGCGAAATGGGAAAGAAATGTTGGCAGAGAAATTGGGAAAACGCGATATCATGACGGAGCTCTGCAATGGCTTCCGTATCTCGTCAGATCCCTAGCAGCGTTGGATTAACCTAGCGATCTTGAAGAGAAAATCAGATCTGTTAGGGTCGGATACCCTAACGGATTCAGAGCAAAGGACGATGATGATTGAAGGGGTCTTTGACGGTGACGGGGCTCTGAACTACCCGATCCACCGCGCGTTCAAGAACGAACTCAGATCTATCACGCCTGAGACAAACGTCTTCCTCTGCGAGTCGCTGATCGCCGATACAAAACTCGAGTTTGAAAACGATGCCTCTGCATGGCGTTTGTATGGAACCGGGCAGACTCTTTCTACTAGGGAAAGGACTTTTCTCTTTAGATCCACCTTCAATCTGACAGATCGGACATACAGCAGACCGGAAGGCCCATCCCAAGCCCAGACCGGGAGGCATGCATGCGCTAAGTCATCCCTTTGCCCAATTGAAAAGGGAAAAATGGAGAGCGTGGGGGAAGCTTCTTTCGACCCAGGGTTTTATCTGGAACCTCTCTCGGATACGGAGTTGAATGGCTCAGATCCGACAAGAATCGAGCCGCCCCAGAGTGCCAGGTCGGGGTTTCAAATTTTTGTTAAGATGCCAAAAGGAACCACAATCGTGATCTGGACATATGACAGCGACAGGGTTTCAGATCTGAAGAACAATATCGCCGATCAAACTGGCTACCCAGCTGAGGAACAACACCTGTTAAACGAGGGCAGATCTTTGCAGGAATGCAGAACCATGCAAGAATACAACATCAAGCTAGGATCTACAATCTTTCTCAATATGAGATTACGAGGAGGAGCCGAAAACGCTGGAACTAGCTCGCAAAGCAAAGGGTGGTTTAAGGAAGCAGTAAAGGGCAAAGGAAAAAACACCACAACTGGCATTGAACCTCCAGGGCAGTACATTGTAGATCAAATGTCGGAGAGCCCATCCATCTCCATCGAAATACCAGAGGTAAAAAACATTTATTCAGATCTACAAAAAAATGCAGTTATTTGTAGATTTAATGGTTTTTGGCCTAGAACTGATGCACTGTATCAATGGATCTACTCGGTTTGGACAAAAAAGTGACAAATATACCTATACCCTAAAGGGTTTTTTATAGTATGTTTTGATACAGAGGAAGAAAAGGAAAAAGTTATCAACCAAGGGCCATGGTTCTGGGACAGTGCTGGACTGTTTATTACCCCTTGGTTTCCTGAATTTGATGCTAACACCATGGTGGTTTCAAGGATGCCAGTATGGGTTAGGATGCATAATCTTCCATTACATTTTTGGCATTCAAAGGTCCTAATAGCAATTGGAAATACCCTGGGGAAAATATTAAAGATAGATGGAGAGAGACACATAAAAGGAATATTTACTTATGCCAGAATATGTGTCGAGGTAGATCTCAGCCGAGGACTACCTGAGAGCATCATCCTGAATTTCAACAATACACAGTGGAAACAATCTTTGGACTATGAGAATACAGCATTCAGATGCTGGGGATGTCAACAAACAAGTCATCTGTACAATGCATGTCCAAGCCACAACAAGAGCAAGAAACAACAAAGGAAGCCGGAAGGATGGCAAAATATAGACGCCGCACTTAAGAAGGCATCTACAGCAAAAAATGAAGAACAAAATACAGAAAAGGATAAAAATCAGGACAATAAGGACAAGGAGATTAATGATGAAAAGGACCAAGACCTTGAGCTGGAAATAAGTGGTAATAAACGAAGTCACAGCCCTGAAGGATCGGATTCAGATAAGGAGCAACCAATGATTACGTCGGAAAACCAGTTAGCCGTTATTGACTCCACCCCCAACATGGATGGTTGGCGTAAAGTGGAGAAGAAGAAGGGCAGGAAAACTTAGGCCAGCTGGTTTTCCTTTAGGCTGCTTTCCGGAAAATTGGAGCAACTCTTTCTCTTGCTGCTTTTAGGCAGTAATGTACATTGTGGGTTGTATGATTTTTTCACACAGCCAAATTGAATGCTTAATGCATATGCTTGTAACTTTTTATTTCTTTTTAATAAAAAGTTCGCTTTTTTTCCTTGGAAAAAAATAAATTTAGGTAAAAGTTTTACTAAATATATTTTTGTTGGTGCTTATTCATGTTAATATCAACTATGCTCTTTGGTACATATATGACATTTAAAATTAGCCTACATTTCTATTTTCTTTCTTTTTATTTTAAAAAGTTCTTAATAGTGTCACCTTGGAATTCAAACCATGCTAACTCTGAGCATGTACACAGGTCACATCAATTAACAAAACTCACTATCGTTTGAAGTGCATCAAATAGTCATATATGAAATGTGCATAAATTTACTATGCTCTTTTGTACATTAACACCTCGATGTAAGGGCGATAATGAACTTTAATACAATCCAAACTCATGTATATTCGATTCCGTATATTATAATAATGACAATTATCTAAAGCATTTTGTGTATCTGTCATCTATTTGCATATGCACTTTTCACCAATTTTAACAAAATTGAAATCAAATACTTTAGTTAAGATTAAGGTAAATTTGATAATTGTGAAAACTTAATTATTATCAAATGTAAGTTTACAACAATTTCAATTTAGATTTAAATAATGTTTTGTTTCAAATTTAATACATAATTTATTCAAAAAATATTAAATATTAATTTTAAAATGTTTTAGGAAAATTAGTTCATTTATATTATATTTTTAAATAATAAATTTAGGTAAAAGTTTTACTAAATATATTTTTGTTGGTGCTTATTCATGTTAATATCAAAAAAAAAAATTAATAAATTATTTTCAATGTGTTAAATAGAGTTATATTAATGTAGATTGTTCTATGGTATGTTGTGAAGGTTTCAAAAAATTTGGCCAATGTTATATATGAAAGATACCATCATAGCCATGTATTACCCTCCTATGTGCACTAAGGTAGGTTAAGTTATTTTATAAAATAATATTTATTGTACCTTCAATATAATAAGTGGGGCACCATGGTAGGGTTTAAAAAGATATATCGCGTTGAACTTTTCATTTTAAATCATATATAATGCACCACACACATACAAGCACCGATGCTTTATATTCTAGTATGAGCACTTCTTTGTCATGTGTTATTGAATTGTTATATTTCATTATTCCTTCTATTCCATAATATATTTGATTTATTTTTAGAATTTTGGCAAACATATAAATCTATAGTTTTCATCTACATAGATACCATATATTGATAGTTTTTTTAACTAGCTAAACATTTAAAATTAGCCTACATTTCTATTTTGTTTCTTTTTCTTTTAAAAAGTTCTTGATAGTGTCACCTTGGAATTCAAACCATGCTAACTCTAAGCATGTACACAAGTCACATCAATTAACAAAACTCACTATCGTTCGAAGTGCATCAAATAGTCATATATGAAATGTGCATAAATTTACTATGCTCTTTCGTACATTAACAAATGGATGGGAGCACTTATTGCAATACTCCCATATGATAATGTGTATCACACATCTTTGATAACTACACTAAGTGAATGAGAAGTGCATATTGATGGACATGGGATAATTAGGGTATAACACAGTAGGTGTTGCTACTTTACTAGAGAAACACACCACCATCCCATTTTTTTCTTTTTGTAAGTCATGTAATGCATTGTCATGTAATAGTAGCACCTCTTTTAGTGTTACTATGGATGGCTAAGTGTGTCATTAATGGTGCTTCTCATTCACATAGATACATTGAAGAACTAACAAACAACATTAAAATGAAAGTTAGCATATATATATATATATATATATATATATATATAACAAACAAATCAAAATACAAAGAAACTTTTCTTGGGAAAGTCCGGGGTGGTTGACAGAGAATGATCCCTAGTTTATCAGGGTCAAGTTAATGACAAAGAAAATAAGAAGACTCATTACTCAACTTTTAAGATTAAGTTATTATGCCAAAGATATAAATAATGGACAGGGAAGAATACATTTCACCAATTAGTTGGTCCCTTGGTTGGATTTGTAATTGTATAGATAAAGTCTTGCATGCTCCAAACTTCTATAGAGATATGCTCAAAATCTTCCGTATATGCACGTCGTTCATGTATCTGCATCGTATATGCACAGATTCCATATACAGAAATTGTGCATATACGGAAACTGGGCATATACGGAAGATATGCGCATATCTTTCGTATATGCCCAATTTCCGTATATGCGCATATCCTCCGTATATACACAATTTCCGTATATGCCCAATTTCCGTATACAGGAATTGCGCATATACGGAAACTGTGCATATACGGAAGCTGTGCGCATATACGGAAATTGGGCATATACGGAAGATATGCGCATGTCTTCCGTATATGCCTAACTTTCCTGTATGTGCACATCTTCCGTATATGCACGTCGTTCATGTATCTGCATCGCAGATGCGGATATTCCATATACAAGAATTGCGCATATATGGAAACTGTGCATATACGGAAGATGTGCGCATATACGGAAATTAGGCATATACGGAAGATATGCGCATGTCTTCCGTATATGCCTAACTTTCCTGTATGTGCACATCTTCCGTATATGCACGTCGTTCATGTATCTGCATCGCAGATGCGCAGATTCCATATACAGGAATTGCGCATATACGGAAACTGTGCATATACGGAAGATGTGCGCATATACGGAAACTGTACATATACGGAAGATATGCGCATATACGGAAATTGGGCATATACGGAAGATATGCGCATGTCTTCCGTATATGCCTAACTTTCCTGTATGTGCACATTTTCAGTATATGCATGTCGTTGATGTATCTGCATCGCAGATGCGCAGATTCCATATACAAAAATTGTGCATATACGGAAACTGGGCATATACGGAAGATATGCGCATATCTTCCGTATATGCCCAATATCCGTATATGCGCATATCCTCCGTATATACACAATTTCCATATATGCCCAATTTCCGTATACAGGAATTGCGCATATACGAAAACTGTGCATATACGGAAGCTGTACACATATACGGAAATTGGGCATATACGAAAGATATGCGCATGTCTTCCGTATATGCCTAACTTTCCTGTATGTGCACATCTTCCGTATATGCACGTCGTTCATGTATCTGCATCGCAGATGCGCAGATTCCATATACAGGAATTGCACATGTAAGGAAACTGTGCATATACGGAATATGTGCGCATATACGGAAGATATGCGCATGTCTTCCGTATATGCCTAACTTTCCTGTATGTGCACATCTTCCGTATATGCCTAACTTTCCTGTATGTGCACATCTTCCGTATATGCACGTCGTTCATGTATCTGCATCGGAGATGCACAGATTCCATATACAGAAATTGCGCATATACGGAAACTGTGCATATACGGAAGATGTGCGCATATACGGAAATTGGGAAGATATGCGCATGTCTTCCGTATATGCCTAACTTTCCTGTATTTACACATCTTCCGTATATGCATGTCATTCATGTATCTGCATCGCAAATGCGCAGATTCCATATACAGAAATTGTGCATATACGGAAACTGGGCATATACGGAAGATATGCGCATATCTTCCGTATATGCCCAATTTCCGTATATGCGCATATCCTCCGTATATACACAATTTCCGTATATGCCCAATTTCTGTATACAGGAATTGCGCATATACGGAAACTGTGCATATACAGAAGCTGTGCGCATATACGGAAAATGGGCATATACGGAAGATATGCGCATGTCTTCCGTATATGCCTAACTTTCTTGTATGTGCACATCTTCTGTATATGCACGTCGTTCATGTATCTGCATCACAGATATGCATATTCCATATACAGGAATTGCGCATATACGGAAACTGTGCATATACGGAAGATATGCATATATCTTCCGTATATGCCCAATTTCCGTATATGCGCATATCCTCTGTATATACACAATTTCCATATATGCCCAATTTCCGTATATAGGAATTGTGCATATACGGAAACTGTGCATATACGGAAGCTGTGCGCATATACGAAAAATGGGCATATACGGTAAATATGCGCATGTCTTCCGTATATGCCTAACTTTCTTGTATGTGCACATCTTCCGTATATGCACGTCGTTCATGTATCTGCATCGCAAATGCGCATATTCCATATACATGAATTGCGCATATACAGAAACTATGCATATACGGAAGATATGCGCATATTTTCCGTATATGCCCAATTTCTGTATATATGCATATCCTCCGTATATACACAATTTCCGTATATGCCCAATTTCCATATACAGGAATTGCGCATATACGGAAACTGTGCATATACGGAAGCTGTGCGCATATACGGAAAATGGGCATATACAGAAGATATGCGCATGTCTTCCGTATATGCCTAACTTTCCTGTATGTGCACATTTTCCGTATATGCACGTCGTTCATGTATCTGCATCGCAGATGCGCATATTCCATATACAGAAATTACGCATATACGGAAACTATGCATATATGGAAACTGTGCATATACGGAAGATGTGCGCATATACGGAAATTAGGCATATACGGAAGATATGCGCATGTCTTCCGTATATGCCTAATTTCCGTATATGCGCACATCTTCCGTATATGCACGTCGTTCATGTATATGCATCATAGATGTGCAGATTCCATATACAGGAAATGCGCATATACGGAAACTATGCATATACGGAAATTGAGCATATACGGAAGATATGCGCATGTCTTCCATATATGCCTAACTTTCCTGTATGTGCACATCTTCCGTATATGCATGTCGTTCATGTATCTGCAGCACAGATGCGCAGATTCCATATACAGAAATTGTGCATATAGGGAAACTGGGCATATACGGAAGATATGCGCATATCTTCCATATATGCTCAATTTCCGTATATGCGCACATCCTCCGTATATGCACAGTTTTCGTATATGCCCAATTTCCGTATGCAGGAATTGCGCATATACGGAAACTGTGCATATACGGAAGCTATGCGCATATACGGAAATTGGGCATATACGGAAGATATGCGCATGTCTTCCGTATATGCCTAACTTTCCTGTATGTGCACATCTTCCGTATATGCACGTCGTTCATGTATCTGCATCGCAGATGCGCAGATTCCATATACAGGAATTGCGCATATACGGAAACTGTGCATATACGGAAGATGTGCGCATATACGGAAATTGGGCATATACGGAAGATATGCGCATGTCTTCCGTATATGCCTAACTTTCCTGTATGTGCACATCTTCCGTATATGCATGTCGTTCATGTATCTGCAGCGCAGATTCCATATACAGAAATTGTGTATATACGGAAACTGGGCATATACGGAAGATATGCGCATATCTTCCGTATATTCCCAATTTCCGTATATGCGCATATCCTCCGTATATACACAATTTCCGTATACAGGAATTGCGCATATACGGAAACTGTGCATATACGGAAGCTGTGCGCATATACGGAAATTGGGCATATACGGAAGATATGCGCATGTCTTCCGTATATGCCTAACTTTCCTGTATGTGCACATCTTCCGTATATGCACGTCGTTCATGTATCTGCATCGCAGATGCGCATATTCCATATACAGGAATTGCGCATATACGGAAACTGTGCATATACAGAAGATGTGCGCATATACGGAAATTAGGCATATACGGAAGATATGCGCATGTCTTCCGTATATGCCTAACTTTCCTGTATGTGCACATCTTCCGTATACGCACGTCGTTCATGTATCTGCATCGCAGATGCGCAGATTCCATATACAGGAATTGCGCATATACGGAAGATGTGCGCATATACGGAAATTGGGCATATACGGAAGATATGCGCATGTCTTCCGTATATGCCTAACTTTCCTGTATGTGCACATCTTCCGTATATGCATGTCGTTCATGTATCTACATCGCAGATGCGTAAATTCCATATACAGAAATTGTGCATATACGGAAACTGGGCATATACGGAAGATATGCGCATATCTTCCGTATATGCCCAATTTCCGTATATCTTCCGTACATGCCCAGTTTCCGTATATGCGCATATCCTCCGTATATACACAATTTCCGTATATGCCCAATTTCCGTATACAGGAATTGCGCATATACGGAAACTGTGCATATACGGAAGTTGTCCGCATATACGGAAGATATGCGCATGTCTTCCGTATATACCTAACTTTCCTGTATGTGCACATCTTCTTTATATGCACGTCGTTCATGTATCTGCATCGCAGATGCGCAGATTCCATATACAGGAATTGCGCATATACGGAAACTGTGCATATACAGAAGATGTGCGCATATACAGAAATTAGACATATACGGAAGATATGCGCATGTCTTCCGTATATGCCTAACTTTCCTGTATGTGCACATCTTCTGTATATGCACGTCTTTCATGTATCTGCATCGCAAATGCGCAGATTCCATATATAGGCATTGCGCATATACGGAAGATGTGCGCATATACGAAAATTGGGCATATACGGAAGATATGCGCATGTCTTCCGTATATGCCTAACTTTCCTGGATGTGCACATCTTCCGTATATGCATGTCGTTCATGTATCTGCATCGCAGATGTGTAGATTCCATATACAGGAATTGCGCATATACGGAAACTGTCCATATACGGAAGATGTGCGCATATATGGAAATTGGGCATATACGGAAATACATGCGCATATCTTCCGTATATGTCTAACTTCCCTGTATGTGCACATCTTCCGTATATGCATGTCGTTCATGTATCTGCATCGCAGACGCGCAGATTCCATATACAGAAATTGCGCATATACGGAAATTGGGCATATACGGAAGATATGCGCATATCTTCCGTATATTCACAGTTTCTGTATATGTGCAATTCCTGTATATGGAATCTACGCATCTGCAATGCAGATACATGAACGACGTGCATATACGGAAGATGTGCACATACAGGAAAGTTAGGGAATTGATAGTGAAATTCACTATTTTTTAATTTAAATTAACAACTTTGAAATCAAAATTTATATTTTTGAAACCAAAACATAACACTTAACGCTTTAGAAATCAAAATTCACAGTTTGGAGGTTTGAAATTAATGGAATTCACATTTTTGGATTCCAAATACATACTTTTATCCATCGATATTTCCACTTTCAAAAATCAACATTTCGTTTTAGAATATTAATCATTTCAAAATTTAAATTTACAACTTTTAACTTTATACTTCTTTACTATTTCAATTGTACTTTTATTTTTGTAATCTTAATATTCCCTCTTCTCCAATCACACCCTTAACCCCATAAAACAAAAAAAAATCAATAAAGGTTAAAGAGGTTAAATAACAAGTACATGTTTATTAAATGGGTTGATTCTCACATGTAAAATCTATGGAATATGAACATAAACTATAAACTATAATTCATATGTAAAGAAATAAATGAATATTCTAGGGCTGAGGATGTGAAAATATATTTAAGCTTTCATATTTTTTTCGATATATATTTTGTTTATACTTAAGAGTCGTTGTTGTATGGTAGCTTATGATAAAAATATCTACGGTTACATATTTGTTAAGAGACTTGGTAAGAATATTTTTAAAGTGATATTGGATTGTAATGTGTGGTTATTGTTTTTTTATCTAGTATCAAGTTTGAAAGGCATATGTATTTTTAGACAAATTAATCTTGAGGTGCAAGGTATAAGTCTTAAGATTACATTTTAAACATCAAATAAGATATAAATATAAAAGTAACTTAACTTATAAACTTGATAATTTGTAAATAATAAAAACAAAATCCGTTACAACTATTCATCAAAAGTAATGTAACATTGATAGAATACAACATTGCATCCACATAAGGATTTAAAATTCAATGAAGATATTGTCATAAACACAAATATAAATTTATGTATTTTTATTCAAAATAGGTCCAACTATACATGTTTCTTTTTTACAAAATAAAACTTCATTTCCAACATAAATAATGGAATCTCATGCCCATAAATGACATAATGGAAAAACAACATCATGATCGATCTAAAGTATGGGTCTATAAGTCACCCTCGTCCCTGTTGGCACTCCCAGGTGGATTTCCAAATTGATATCTCTGCAAAAAATTACAATAATCAATTAGTTGTAAAAATTGAAAGGCATATAATCAATTTCATTAATTCATGATGATATTTTGATCAAATACTCATTCTTACCGTGAGGATTTGAGGAAATGGAGAAGACAACCCTTCCTGGGTAGATGGCGAAGCACTTGGTGACGGATATAGGCATGGTTCAGGGGCGCTGGATAAAGGCATGGTGGATGTGAAATAGGGAAAAGGTAGTGGGTGCAGGCGACGATACACCCCCACCGGTTGTATGATAGTGGGAATCACTGTAGGCCGGGGATTAACCTAGGGGGGGAAATTGGAATGTTAAGGGTGGACGATTGAAAAAATGAGAATGGTGGATGATTGAAGGGTAGGGGTGAGCATTGGGAAGGTATTACAGAGGTGGTTATAGGCATGGAAGAATTTATGGAGGAAAAAGGTGGTGGGTGTGGGCGATGATACATCCTAATTGGTTCAACAATAGGGGGGAGCACCCTTGGGGAGGATATTGGGGTGTTAATGGCTGAAGCAGTGTTCCCAATGCTGGATCTTTTTTCAATAGCGTCTTCATCAAATAAACGAATTCGACAATTTGGAATGTTGTGAGATGTGGGTCCCTCAGCTGTAACAATAAAAAAGGTTCATATAGTCATGCAAATGTGTTGAACATGTTAATATATCGCATTTAACGTAAAACAATGCATAACATGAAATTTCCATACCAATATTGGGTATAATAGAATCTTGCATTATCTCAGGCGCGTGGTCCACATTTCTTTGTTTTTGAGAAGATGACTCCAATTGTTCATCCATTCTTTTTTTCCTTGCATGAACTCGTCCAACCCTTTCAAATTGTAGTATATCTGTCCCTGATTTTGACTTGCGACCACATCGCCTCTTTTTATTTACTGGACTCAAGAAACTATGTTTTCTCTTGGTAGTGATCTTGGATGGAGTTATAGTATTGAAAAACATTTTTCTGTATTCTTGACATGCTTTGTCTACCAAGTTGTTCAATGCATATGCCTGTTCCAAATTTGTAGGTATTATGGATCTCAATTTCTCAAGAGTTGATGAGTTAACACGTTTCATCTCATCATGTCCAGAGAATGCATTATCTTGTCGTACATTGGTCGATTCAACATTGTATGAGAAATTCTCTAAATTATCAATGCTTGTTTCATTATGATAATTCAGATTGGGAGGAGAATCAAAGCATGGAGAAAGCTCTGTTTGGATTTCTGGGACCAATATAGGTGTTTCATTCAAATCAAATAAAATTCTAGGCCTTTCTGTCATGGGATCAGTGACACCAGGTGCTACATTTTCACCCAAAATAGTGTTACTCACTAACATCTCAACTTTCAATACATGTTTACAGATATTTCCATTTAGGGCCCAATTGCAATTGCAGAAGTGTAGATTAGAATCCTTATATATGACATTGTACCAAATGTCACGAGTATCCTTATTTTGGCTACGAACCCAGTAGTCATTACTCTTTTCATCAGGCACACAATCTTCATTTGGGATTTTCTTAGCTCTACACTTGGATGAATTCAATTGTTCCTGTATTTTTCTGGGTCGTACAAAACCATCTTCTTTTAAACGGTGCATATGATTGTAATATAATACAACCTTTGTCAACAAAACATAGATTAACCAATCAACCCTTCTGTGGCATGCATTTTTCTTCTCACATAGGTACCTTTCCTTGATATACCGATGGTAAGATTCAATGGCATTGTTCGTATCTTGATTTGAATGTGGAAAATTTATGTATGCTTTTGCCCACATATCTGTAGAAAGAAATTTATTAGTTATATATTAATAAGTATACATATGACATGAAAAATAGAGTCATTAAAACCACCAATAAGAAGCTTACATATTTTGTTGTTGGACAACCAAGTATTTCTAAAATATTCCAAAAATCTTTTTTGTTCACTGAATTCTTCAAATAAGCTTTCAACTTTCTTTCTCACAGATTCATCATCTTTACACATGTGCATGATTTCTCCTAAACCGCGAAAAATGCGTATTTGGTTTTCCCTCCCTTTGACCTTGTTTCCAACATTTTTCAACCATGCACGGCGAACATGCCACACACATAATAATACTTTGCACTTGATTGAAGACCTGCAATAACATAATTTTTAGAGAGATTATACATTAACAATATTTTTTATGCCTCTTATAAAAATAATAAACACATCACCTCAATGCTTCAATTTCAGCAGTAGCATCATCTGTGATGAAGGCAAGAACATGCCAATCTGGTCGCTCTTTGTTTCCAATTGCAAGTAAGGCCAACATCCATTTAGAAAGATCAGCTATAGTATTGCGTGATGATATCACCCAAGCTATTGGAACCCCATTGTGATGTTCGTCAAAAACCATTAAGGTGTAAAGTTGATATTGCATTACAAAAAATGTGCATAATTATATTTATATAAGATACATGCATTAATATGAGGTTAAATAAATGAATCAGATTTAGGATAAATATGTACTCACCCCGTACTTATTTGTACTAAAGGTTGAATCCATTGAGATAATATTATTGTGAGAGTATTTCAGCATCATTGAACACATCCACTTTGTTTGTATGCCTATGATAAAAGGGATATTTTCAACAAGATCTTGTTTTTGGTAGAAGAAAAAACTCTCTGGGTTTTCCTTATACCAGCACTCCACACTCTTTGGATCACTTTGATCTTTAACATACTCTAGCCTTATCATATCATTGTAAATGTTACTTATATCTTTTTTTGTCATGTAGGTATCTCGAGGTATCCCTGTGTATAACTCACCAGATCCATCCTTCACATCAGAGATGAACTTGTCCCATATCATTGTAACATTAAAACCTCTTTTAACGAAATGTTGGACACTAGATCACATATTCCAACTTAAATGTGGTGCATAATTGAATCTCATGGACCTACCGATTGCATCTGTCCCATGACAAATAACATTGGATTTATCAATATGTCTACATGCAGTATATATTATTACAGCATCATCTGGTCTCATTTGAAGTCGTCGCACAAAGAAGTGACATTGGCAACCAACTTTAATACTTTCATGTCGATTGCGGGTTGTCTTTGGATCTGATGATGCACTCCTAATTCTCCTTGTCGACTGTGGACCATATGAACACCAATAACTGTACGTAAAAAAATTACTACAAATTAGATATAATATTTATGCATATTGAAAAAATTATACGTATCTTGAAAAAGCATATAGAGACTCACACACTGTACTCCAGGAATGTTGAGTAATTGGTGTGTTTGATATCCTCTATTTTGTTACTTCGATGATTCTTAAGAAGAAATTGAGTGGGTGCACTTTCATTTGATTCCTCTCCACTTATGAAATCATCAAGTCGACAATATGGAATAACTGCAACTTGGTTCCCCTCAATCTCTGTCCATGTTAAGTCTTCTGCTAAAAATTGTATCATATCTTCCAGGTCTTCAACTTCCAACTCGTTAATCCTCCCCCACTTATTCATTCTTAAAATACCTGTACAAATTGCATTGAAAATAATTTAGTTTGAGTAAATAATATGGTCTTGATCAATGCATAGCGTACTAAGCATGGAAGTCTCATTTTTTAGTAAATATTTTATACTTTCCACGTAAACCACTTTGGGATTAAGTAATATTCAAGGGATCTTAGATGACATTGTACGATAACTAAGATCATAAGAAATTGGGTCATTAATAAGCTTAAATATCTCTGACAAATTTAGACTAACCCATGTATGACATATGAATTCTTTCTGGAGGTGGGGCCACCATGTTATTGTCGAGGGGCGACTTGTGATGAGTCGCTGAGCTGGAATTGGTGAAAGGGAACTGCCTAACACTGACACATAAGATGGTGCGTTAATGGGTCCCTTCAAATAGGGATGAAAGGGAGAGACATAAAACCTGTCCCCAACAAACCCCCAATATCAAGAGTAAAACCACTAAAATTTTTTGTGAATTAAGACAAGAGGAAATCCCCTCTATTAAATCTTCTTTGAGAAAAAAATACACAGTGGTGGTGACTTAGTAATGTTATAGAGTAGGATAGGGACTCGACTAGGATATAATAGGATCAACTAGCTCGAAAAGACAAGACTCACCAAACCACACCTCAATTTGCAATCTAGTTCCTCTAGCTAAAAAGCCAAATCCTATAACCATCGTCCTTGAAGAATAAAGGGTGGCATTGATTTGCATATATATTGATCAAAGAGTTTTTGAAGGAGGACCTTACTTCTATGCAGCAGCTAGACTCTACATGTGGCCATGGATGATGAATTTTGTTCCAGAACGTGAAACTTTTACTTCAGTATCGGTTTGGGTAAGGCTCTATTCTCTACCTCTTGATTACTGGAAAAATGAATTGTTAGCCGCTATCGGCAATAAATTAGGTCGTTTTGTTAAAGCTTCTGAAGCCACAAGAAAATAAAAATATACTTCATTTGCCAAAATATATGTGGAAATGGATTTATCGGGAGCTCTACTGGATGAGGTGATCTTGGAAGTTTTTGATGAAGAATGGGTGCAAACAGTAGATTATGAGCACATTCCGTTCAGATGTCGCAGATGTCATGAACATGGACACCTTCTCAGAGATTGTCCACTCAGTAAAGTAGTAAGCAAGAGCAAAAATAACACAATACAGCTTTCACAAAGTGGTGAATCGTGGAAAGGGCAGCAAAAGGGGACCAAAACAACATCAAGATGAAGGTCAACAAATCAGTCAGAACAAATTCCAAGTGCTTGAGGAAGATGAAGAGATCTCAAAAGAAGATCAAGCAATGGAAGGAAGTCCTGCGGACAAGGAATCTGAAGAAAACCGGGAAACACACAGGACATCGATTATCAGAAGGAAGCCATAATGAGTGATGCAGAACTGGAGATGGATCAGGAAATGACCCAAAATGAGATGGACCTGGAGGATCATGAACTACAAGAAATTATTGATAAAGAAAACCTAGATCTAGAAGGGTTTTTGATACAGGGAACCACGGGAGGAGTAGATTCGTTACCACAAGAACTCAATAAAATACAATAGTTGTTTCTATGGAAATCACAGACTGGCCGCTAAAATACCTAGAGTCAGTCAGATGAACATCACTGTTCATTGGCGTGAGCACAACGGATACCATAGTTCCTTAATTAATGGAGAGCCTCTCTTCTTTTCTGGGATCTAGGTTCAGGCAAAAAAGTTGAGCAGGCATGGAAGGAATCCTTATTTTACCGGCAACCAGAATCTTTACATTTTTGGGCCTCGTAGAGTAAAACCGCTTCCTTGGCGGTTTTTGGATGTTCGCATCGCTCTAAAGTGGGAAACGGTTTTAGCGATTTTGCAGCGATCCCATCCAACAACCTACATGTGGCAGATAGAGGGTTTGGAAAACTGCCCTCCATCGCACACTAACGTCTGGTCCGCTTGTTCGGTGCGATATTATGCTCTTCCATTGGATTTCTCTATGTGGATCAACAGTCAAGATTGTTCGTGTCAAAGGGACTCTGCCGGGGACAGAATTGCGGGAGATCTCGCGGGCTACTAGGGGCGAGTGGCAATTTTGGGTTATTTTGAATTCGGGTTCGGATTCACTGTTATCTTCCGTGCATGTTGAGCCTTGAGGTTGGAATTGGTGGATTTCGGGAGATTCACATGCGCGAAGTTTATTCCACCATTCGGACTCGAAATCCGTTTAGTGTGGTTTCTATTATTTCATCGGGTCCGTTTTTGGAATCTAAGAATATGCCTTTTTTGGCTCCGATTTGCGTCTCATCCATCAGAACTTTGCAAATGGATTGGCCGGTTTAGGCTTTTGTTTGTATTTTGAAGGTCTCACAGTTAAATTTGTGGGCCCGTGGCCCGGATGTTAAGCTTTTGGCTTGGTACCCAAGCCCTGAGTGGATAGTTGACTCTATGTCCCTCAGGTCTCTTTGGGTAGTTGTATTATATGTAATTTGTTTCTTTGTTTCTAATGAATAGAAGGTACGAATCTTGCTTCAGCAAAAAAAGGAATTTAAGTTAGTCGTCCCCATAATATCATTGTTCACCCTAGCTTACATACTTAATATTAAACAATGAACCAACTTAACATAAGCTGATGCACCCCGCATCTTTGCTTTATTAGAAGCATAAGTTAGAGGCTTATTTAGCCTAATAACACCTCTCTTTTTTAATTAAGTAGATTATGGAGAGTCCTTTACCAGATCTCAAGGTATGTGGTTATAGATGATAATGCGTCATTGAGAAAGGTAACCTTTTAAGTGTAAAAGCATAGGTTGAGGCCTCTCGAGTCTAATAATACCCCTTGTTTTTTCGTACTTTACATAAGTAGATTGGAGAGGTCTTCACCATGAGATGTCATGGTATTGAAAGTTGAGAGTGAATTTTTCAAAAAGTAATATTAAGTTTAAGTTATTGTGAACAATATATAAATTATTCTAGATATTCACCCGAAGTAATTTATTATAGCCTACAATGTCATTTTTGAATTTTTATTATTTAATTTATTTTTTCAATTTTAATTTTGTTTATTATTTTATTATTCAAATATTTGAAAATAATTTAAAAAAATAATAAGTAAATGGAAATATTAGTTATATGATTTAATAAAAGATGTAATTTATAAAATATGATATCAGAGAAATCTAATTAAAAAGCAGACTTATATTCTATTATATTTTATTTAATTATGAAACTTTACATACAGAAAAACGAGTATTTATTACAGAGTTTTTTTTGACATTGTATTCTAAATGGTTCTTATGTTATGCTCTTAAATCTAACTCTTAGATGCTCTACTCTACCACGAGACAATACAATGCTAGAAAGATGGAACCCCCTCTTTCTAGTGACCTGGTGTTTAACATAGTTTGATAATGATTTCATATTAGGGTTTTCACATCTCTCAACACTTCGTTAGTGTTAAATACATATAAATATTTAAACCCATAAAACAAAAAAATATAAGTGAATATAAAAATCATATAATTTAATATAAAATATAACTCAGGGGATATCATATAAAAGAAAACCTAATTAGAAGGTGAGGCTTATACTCTACTCTTTTTTATTTAATTATGGAAATACAAATACAAAGAAAGGGGTATTTACGATCGATTTGCCTATGACATTGTTGTCTATATGGTTGTTGCAAATTATCTTTCTCCTTTGTTTTGATCTCAAATCCCACTCCTAGATGTTGTGCTCAACTATGTTTTAATACAATCCTAAAAAGATGGAACCCCTTCTCTTCCTAGTGACGTAGTATTTAACATAGCTTGGAAACTATTTAAGGTTTAGGGTTTTCACATTTTTCAAGCCACTATTAGTGTTATGGTTTTGGACCTTTTAGGATCTTCTTGAATGTCCACACGTGACTAACTCCACATATCTAAGTAATGGTGTTGATGCAGCGTCCACTTGGTACCACCGTATGAACAAGTTAGCTGAACTTGTGGGAGGCATAGCTTCTGCATATGAAATTTGATTAAGGTGATTTTCACATTGTTTGAAAGCTAGAATTGGTGTGTAAAACGACATCAAGAGGCAGAGAGCTATGCTCACAAAGGTTTCACTCATTTCATATCCCAAAATAACTTTAGAGGGCTTTAAATTCTAAATCTCAAAATTAAGACATATCATAAAATATGTCACAAAAGATAATTCCTCCAATTTTTCTACCCAAAAAATATCAAAATAAATAACAAGTTATCCAATAATTCATTTTAAATCAGTTAAAAAAAATATTTCCTTTCAATTTTTATTTGTATAATTTATTTTAATGTATATTCAGGTGAAACAAGAATTGGAATGTTTTGTGTAGCATTGTCTTGTTATTCTTAATATGAAAAAGTAAAGTATTTATGTATTCTTAAAATGGAATGTGTGTCACTTTTGTGGTGAGGAGAGGAATGTGTATAAAAAGAAATTACATACATAAAGCAAAATGAAAAATAAAGTGTTACTTTCCCTTTAAGTTAAGCTATGTGATCGATCAAACAAGGAAAATATTTTAGTTTGTTTTGCGTATGATAAAAGGTCCTATGAAGACCTATTCGTCCTTTCCACTCTATAAGTAACTGGGCCTTGCGGAGATATCTTTTGTGACGGGTACTGGGGCTACGTCCCGAAAGAACTGGTGACGCTTCCAGCAGCCAAAAAATGACGGGTACTGGGGCTACGTTCCGAAAGAACTCGTGACGCTTCCAGCAGCCAAAAAATGACGAGTACTGGGGCTACGTCCCGAAAGAACTGGTGACGCTTCCAGCAACGAAAAGAATCAACCAAGGTATTGAATGAGGCTTTAGTGCTTCCCACACCTCCACCTATAGGGAAAGATGCCCTAAAATTTGGCCAGTAGGATACCTTCGTCTCACGGAGGCAGTCGAGTCTTTAGCTTCTTGGTAATCGGTTATCAATACCGAGCACTATACAGGTTGGGTAGCCCCATATAGTACCGCACACACTGAGCCTAAGCCGAACCCCCTCTGAATCGGGTCTCTGTGCTGCCTGGGTTGTCTTTTTGTGGACTGATTGAAGGATTTGAAGCACCCTAAAAGACAACTTCTATGTTTCAAAATGTAACATGACCATGGCGGCTTATTGGATGCCTACCCCCAACAGTCCTAACCTAAACTATAAATTATTTTGTGGCCCATGTGGGGAAATTTAGTTTGTTCAAGTTATGATTGCTTTTATGTGTCTTCCTTCACTTATGGTGTAAAAAATTAAGCTTAAATAAACTAAGTACAAAAGGTTTTTACACTTGATTCCCTTTGTTCAAAGTTTAGAGTAGCTTAGTGTGTGTAGTGAAATGTGTGTATAAGTGACAGAGTGAACATACAAAGTTTGTAGTCATGTGGATATTTGATGATCCTTTTCAAATTCGTCTACTTACACTAAATTATGTTTGTTCCTTACCTGCAAATAAAATAATGTGTGGTTGATGGGCCACTTACTTCCTTCCTATTACACTATGTGAGCCTAAAAAGGGAGATGAAAAACTGAGTGCTTTGAGAAAGATTTCAGATGCAAGCCCAGGATCGTCTAAAAGACGCAAGGGAAGCAGGGGCTACTCCCTTTCTTTAATAACACCAGTTCCTAGTCCCAATGCTAATGAAGTAAAGATGCTTTGGTTAGTAAAAAATATGAGTGAATTATGGGCCACTTACTCCTTTGCTAATTAAGCTATGTGACTTGGGTAAAATAGCAAAACAAATTGAAAAAATGTGTGGATTATGGCCACTTACTTTTCCCCTTAATTAAGCTATGTGTGAAATGTAAAAATTTTAAAGTAAAGGCTAAGTAATTGCCCTTCTAATACTGATTATTAAAACAATCTGAACTATATGGAAAAAAATTGCAGAGGTGAAGGCAATTCACTAAAGGTTGCCAGTCACCCACGAAAGAAAAATTACAATGATTGTTTTTGTTCTTTGTAAACTGTGGGGTTAGGCTCTGCACAAGCGAGCGAACCGTGTGTCAATCTGCAAGAAAATGATAAGTGTTAATCCAAATTATAGATATTAAGAGTGAGAATGATTATAAGCAATATGCATTATCAATGTTCTAAATTTAAACTTATATGATTAAAGAACAACGTATTTTATAAATGATACTATACTAGAAATAATTTGACTAAAATTTACAATCTCACTAAAACAAATTAGTATTGAAGAACTAAAGGCAAAATTTATACCTTTACCATAAATTCAGTTAAATTAAATGACATCCTAAGCAATAACACAAGGCCATGTGCAAGAAAATTAAAGTAGAGTATAAAGAAGTATCAGAGTACTTTGTAAAATAAATGTAGAGATAAAAAATTATACTAATTATATGTTATTAGTCAATCCAAAATGCATTATCTAATATTTTTTCTCAAAACTTTGGAAATGAGTCGCATACTTATGCTTGTGCTCATAATTTTGAAGCAGAAAATATTCAAATAAAAGAATTATATTTTTTGAGGCCTAGTTTAAAGAGATAATTATTTAGTATGACCCGTAATGAAATTGTAATGTTCCATCATTTAAATTATATATTTAAATATGATATAGATTTAATACATTAATTTTTTTATGATATATTCCATTAAATAAATTCAATAATCTAAAATTATAATTATCTCAATTTCGTTCCATCATTTAAATTATATATTTAAATATGATATAGATTTAATACATTAAATTTTTTATGATATATTCCATTAAATAAATTCAATAATCTAAAATTATAATTATCTCAATTTCACACGGTGAATTAAAAAATCTTAAAAAACAAAAAATCTGATTAAATATAAAAAAAAATAATGCATCAAAAAAATTATGATGCATTCCATTAAATAAACTTAACAATTTAAAATTATAATTATCTCAGTTTCACACACTGAATTAAAAAATCTTAAAAAAATAAAAAAATAACAGCATTAAACTACATTTCATATTAAAATTTATAATGAATTATATAAATATCATTAAACTCATCATAGAATTTAGGTAAAGAAATAAAAAATTAAAAAAAGAAACAACTCGTAAAATTTAATAATTTTAATAATTACCCTTTTAATTTTGGACAATCTTTTACAGTATTTAACTAACGAAGGAGGAATTGCACACTATGAATCCTTAGTATCCTATCCATGTTGGAGAGGGAAATTTTTTTTTTTTTTTTCCAAATTTCTAGCACTGTTTTTTTTATTGGTCCTACTGATGGGGATGAACAAAAATGAGTCTAATCCTATATCCAATATAATTCTATGTATAGTACTCAAAACTGTCAATGTAAGAAGTGTATGTATGAATTTGGGGTAGTACTTTGAAAAACTGAATGCATTGTTCTTTGTCTTGCAAACTTAACTTGATTTGTCTGTAGATCTTCCAGTGTACCATCCACCATAGTTGTAGACTTCTAGTGCCAATAGTAACCCAAAAATGTCTTTGCACCATCCACACTAGGGAAATAAGGTGGTTCAAAATATATCTGATGCAGGGCATCACAAGCACCTAGATATGATGGACCCTTCATTTCAATGCTACCCATGGTTGTTACTACCAGCTGTTGATATGAGAAGAAAAACCTTTTCACTGCGGCTTCTATTGCCTGGAAGGCTAACAGAACATGTATTGTTGCAACATGATAAGCACCTGAAGTGTTATGTGAGCGAAGTCCATGTGAATGAAACAAATGCATAAGTGCCTCCTGGAGCCTTGGTCCACCCTTTGGATCAGCCTCAACACCCATGACTTTGGGCACCAGATGCCTTAGTTCCTTGCATGCATTTGTAAGGTCTCTAAGGGGGGCAGACCGAAGGCAATATGCGCCTGCAAGCGTACTAGTGCTGCTAATTGCCAACTGGTGTTTAAGGCAAAGGAAATCATCTGGGTCCATCACTAGAAGCAAATTCACAATTTCTGTGAGCATGTTCCACACCCTTTCAACCATCCAACAGTCTGTGGATGCTCCTACGAAATCCCCAGAATCTATTCTTTCATATACTCTGTGCAACAATTCTTGGCCTACAAATACCCAGGCCTCAAAGATCTGGAGGACATTGCAAAGTTTGGCATCTTCTGGATTATGGAACTGTTTATGTTGTTTTAAAGAGTGCAAATATCTTGGCTTGCAGATTCTATCATATTCAAGAAGAGGCTTACTGACATATTTGGTTCCCCCAGACCTAAAGTGAAGGGAGTCCTCTGCATATGGCCTTCAATGGCAAGCCATATTCTAGAACCCATAGCTTCAGCGCTTTTCCATGTACCCAAACGCGGAAGTAAGCTCTCTTCACTTGTTCTACTAACCACAGGTAAAGCACCAGGTCTCTGCCATACCTCATGGAAAACTTTCCATGAGAGAACACCACTACTTACTGACAACTGAAGAGTGGGAACCTGCTTGTCATTTTCACAAATCATTGAAATCAACTCAATCTGGGAACTAATTAAGGATTCAAGCCTTCTCTTCTATTCATCTTTGTCAATGTAAGTCCTTGTGTCATAGAGGACAGACGAAACAAACCGAAAAGTAATCTCCAATGACTGTAAGGCAGCCTTTACCAACCCCTCTCTAGACCAACCAGGCCATTCCTTGAATTTCCACATGGCACTGAGCTCGGGGAGATGCACATACTGCTCGTAACCCGCACACTCCATGGGGGAGGGCTCTATGGATTCTTCAACAAAGGCAAAATAGGATGCCATTTATTTACAGGACATATTTTTTCCCTGCTAACATAACCAGGAGAGTAAAGACACTAATGCTCTCCATATACCATAATCTAAAAAGAACAACATAATAATAGAATAAACACTAAAATCCATTTTAAACACTAAAATTTTGAAAACTGGAATAGAATAAAATGTTCTTAAATCCATGATATATTTAAAAAGTTGTATATAATATGTTACTGGACAGAAAACATATCTATTTGTTGCAACTCAACTTTTTCTGTAGATGATAAAAACTCAACACATAAATAATGAAAAGAGTTAAATAATGTCAACACATAAATATATATTTTTCCAGTTAACAAAGTGAATAGATATAAGCTAAATATACGGTGGTTGGTCTGTTGGCACTTAAATTCTGAGCACCTTACTGTTGCACATCCGGCAAGGACAAAGTCTGTAAGTGCTTTCATCAACTGATTTTAGTCTGAATATCTAAAGTGTTAATATTTAATGTAAATAATGTCAACTCTCATTTCTTTACTTCTCCATTTCTTCCTATGACATCAGATCCTTCTGTTGTTTCCATGTGTACCTCACTTCTTTATTTCTTCATTTATACTTATTAGATCAAATTTATCTACTGTTTCCACTGTGTATATATACTCACAGTGTTAATAACTAAACAAATTCCTTGACAACAATATTCCACATTTATTAGACTATGCAATTGTTTTGTGATTTTTTATTATGGTTTTCCATTTCTCCATCCAAACAGATGACACCAGATTCATCTATCGATTCCACTGCGTATAATATACCTACAATATTCATAATTCATTTGTATAATATAAAATTGAATAAAATGAGGATCATTTGTATAATATAAAATTGAATGAAATGAGGATAGATGATTTGCTGTAAGATTTTGCGGATATAGGAAACACGAATACTTATTAATCAAACATTTAATTGAAAATTTTTACGATCCTAAAGCAGATTTTTGAGAAAAACAAGTCATTAGGAGAAAAATTTGAATCGTAACAAAATTATAATTATATTAAAAAATTTAAATCTTTTTTTATCAGGTTGGAAAAAATAAATTAATAAAAATATTTGAGCGAGGAAAAACTTCTATCTATTTAGAATCTTTAAATGCTTGCTTACTACATTTAAGCGTTGACTTCATCAAAACCCTAAATTTTTTAAAATTCATCTAATCCAATGAAACTTGAACCTTTTATTAATCAAATTCCAACCAAAATAAGATTTTCAGAGCCATTTGGCTTGGGAATACTCCTTATAATTAACTGTGACCAGGACCAATACTTGTGAGAATGATGAACAAGATTCTTCATGGCACTGCATTCTTGAGGAGTCAAATAAAATTTATTCTGAACTATGAGTCCAATTGTGATCTAAATTTGGCCATATATTACTGCTCCAGAATAAATTTGCTATCTTTTACGAGACACTTTGGCGGAGTGAGAAAATCAAGCTGTAATCTCTGAATCTTTAAAATATATTTAAATCTTTAAATCAATCGAAACGTGTTTTGGAATCCGTGCTAAATCAATTACAGATCATTAACCAGGGAAGAGTTCATAAAACATGAAATGCCATTGGGAATCTATTGGAAATGCTAGGGCTTTGTCGCGTTGCATATGGCTTTTTAAAATACGGCTTCGAGGCATGAAAAGGATGCGCACTAACCTTGCGAAAAGCAATTTTCGATCACCAATGGCCAGCTGCATATAGTTTCAAACTTTCAGTAAAAGCTCCTCTGTTATTGAAATTCTGAGCTGTATACATCTGATAGGAATTCAATCGCTATCAAGCCCCCAGTTTCATCGACGCCAATTATGAAGGAAATCATGGATACGTTGGCTGAGGTCACCAGAGAAGTGAAGAAAGAGGTCACCAGAGAAGTGAAGAAAATGGCTGAAACTTTTGACGCCGAATTGAAGGCATTGTTGATCAGTGACTTGAATTTGGCAAATGGCAATTCCTGATCCTAATATTGACGTCTTTTACCTCTTAAATTTTGGTATCAATAATAGAATACTTGTAATGATATATAGCATATAGATATTTGGATTTACAATTGAGAGCATAAACGGGGTAATGCAAGATTCTTGGCTTCACATCAGTAACGTCTTTAATTTTGTGTATGCTACCACCTTTTGGTTGTGCTTGTTTGTGGTCTTTATATATTTATGTAAACAATCTGCTGGGCTATCAATTTGCTGTAACTTAAACTCAAGAGTGCTTATATTCATGACTATCAAAGTTCGACTGTATGGGATCTGAAATACATCTGATAGGAATTCATAAAACTGCAAACAAGAGTACCTGTAACACCCTGAACATATAATTTTCCTTCATAAATAACCTAATATGTGTGTTTATAGTTGTCAATTCAAATTACATAGCCAGCTTTGTGTTCATTGTTATTATGACCCAAGTACAGAGAGATATACACATCAATTTTTTTCTCCAAGTACAGAGATAGATATCACAAATTTTTGTTTATGAAACTTGGGTTTTTATGTTTTTCTCTAAGGATATGGAAGACTTAACAGGAAATATGATTTTGGGATATTTATATATATAAAATATATATATATATATATATATATATATATATATATATATATATTTGTAATGGGACAGTGCGTCCCTGCAGCCTAGGATGCTGCTTGTGGTAATGACACAGAGCTCAGCGGATTAGGTCAATTAAACATGTTTTCGTTTAATAAATCAAAGGCATGGAACCAAGAGGAACAACGAACTGAGCTGGAAGATCAATTTCCACCTGCTATGTAAGGACATTGAATTGAATGAATGAAACCGTGCAATTCAGCTTCTTCTGTAAATTGAAAATGGCCATTAAATATGAATGATTTTTTTGTCTGAAACTTGCTCCCGTTGGTTGTGTAGGCCGGACTATGAACAGTTGGCAGAGCTGATATGGAAGGATGGTCATCCAGCCATGTAGGACTTGGGGAGCAAAGTGAACAGGCATCATAATAATCACAAGATTTCTACTTCTGTAAACAATTTGCTGGGCTATCAATTTGCTGGAACTTAAACTCAAGAGTGCTTATATTCATGACTATCAAAGTTCGACTGTATGGGATCTGAAATACATCTGATAGGAATTCATAAAACCGCAAACAAGAGTACCTGTAACACCCTGAACATATAATTTTCATTGTATCAACCCTTTTCACAGAACCGCAAAGGGGAAAGCCCCGCGTTTTTCAGTAGCTGTTTCATGAATTCTATATTATGGTTGTATGCAGGGGTATACGATAATACCTGTATACGCGCAAGACAGAGGTCGAAAGAGCGTTTGAAATCTTCCGTCCTCGAAGCACTGCATGCACTGAATCACCTTCTGTAACCTCTCCTCTATTCGCCGGAGTTCAATGGTTGTAACCTCTCCTCTGTTCGCCGGAGTTCAATGCGTGAATTGTCTTGGAGTTTGAATTGTCGAGAGTTTGAATTGCCTGGAGGATGGTTGGTACCATTCGTAAATGCCGTAAATATGTCGTAAATGTGCCTCAGGTTGGTGAATGTGCCTCATCAATACGCGAGAGTGGAGGCCAAAGTGGAGGCGGGCAGGGTCGATGGGCAGGAGCACGGCAGACAGCAGAGTCGCCGGAGCTGCGTGCCCTGTAATCGCCGGAGAGGGATGCATGCTATGATGCATGGTCGAACATGGAAGGGCCCCATGACGTCAAGGAGGGTGCCAGAAGGTGTAAAGACATAGAATTAACTTTGCTATGGAGGTGGAAATAGGAACTGCCATGATTGATGATGATGATTTTAATTTTTAATAGCCTCGATCTTGTTGTGTCTTATCAGACGTGACATGGATGAGTGATTTTAAACGGGTCATAGGTACATTCATCAATGGTTTGAGCTGGAATTGAGCGGATATTGAATAAATTGTACGAAGGATGATGGTGCACAAAAATTGAAAGATTTACGAGTTGGTAGATGTGGTGGTTATGATGTAACGGTTGTGTTAGGGACAAAATGCAATAATAAATGGACAAATGGTACTAAACAAGTAGTTTAAATAATCATTTCAATGTTACCTGACACATGGTGTTTGAAAAGTTGAAAATGTCATATTTGTTGTAGAGTATCCTTTCAACTAATTTCCATTTGGCCACATTGATAAACACATGTTGTTGTTGTAGAATAAAGTTGTAAAAATTGTCACAAGGTTGTTTGAAATTATAATTATGTTTTCTAAAATCTACACATTGTTAATGTTGTTATTGATTTCTTTTGCAATGCAAGACTTCATGATCTGGAACAAAATATTAAATTCTTGATTGGTGTAGTTGATAATATAAGCAACTTCATTTCTTTGAGCTTCAAATAGATATTACAAATTATAACATATGCATTGATGAATTCTACAAATTTTTATTTGTATTTTCTAAAAATAATTTCTCCAAAACTGAGAGTAGTTATTGTTTAAAAAACTTTTATAATTTTTTTTTCTTTTTTCTTTTCTAAACTATGGTAATACCTGCCATTTCGAGTTTTCAAGAATTATTCCAACTATTTATGCCATCTATGGTTTTCATTGTGAGAATGACCTTTTCAAAATTTCCTACAGTAGAATCCCCATTTCTGGTTTCAAAAACTATTATAGCCTACGATGCCATTACTAGTTTTCATAGTAAGCTTTTTTTTCTTTTTTTTGTTAGCAAGAATTAGGAAATGTGTGGCCTAGTTGGGCCTTCTTGTATAAATTAATGTGTAGATTCAATAATGCTCATGAAATATACTAAATCACAAGACTTGAAGCTACTCTACTGATATGCGGAAGTTAATTCACCATCTAGAACAAGAATCATAGACATGCAAAAGGAAACATCGCACATGCACAAATATTTATCTAAGGAAACAAACTGCTCAAAGACCCTTATTATCTATATTGCATTAATCAGAGAATAGAGATGAAATACATATGCTTGGTCAAGCTTGAGTACACCCTGCAAGTGTATAGTCAATCCCTTTGCCTGACTCACTCACTCTGGCCAACACTTAGCCAATTTTCAAGCCCTACAAGTTCCTAATTCCCTGTGTTGTTCCTCTAGGAATTAGGCCCCTATTAATTAGGAATTCCCTCATCTAGATTGCACAATTCTTTTAGGTTTTTCCTCTAAATGCATGCACCATATGTACACTTCAAAATAGTCTACCACTGATAGTACACTACCTTAGAATCTCCATATCAACTGGGTAACTCGAACTCTCTGCATGCATGAGCTAATTTAGATGATTGATCAGTTACTAGATGATCACTAAGTGTGGTTGAAGTTCCACTTCCACAACTTGACCTTCGACTGGTTCCTCCAATAGTTAGAACTAGTTTAACTAACCATAACTTAATTTAACTGAATTAAATTGCTACAACTGAAATTAACTCAACCTAGGCTCCTAAAATTTAGGAACCCATTGCATACAACTGAACTTCATGACCCTAACTCAAATTAACTGAGTTGGACTCCTATTTTTTACGAATCCACTCAAGTAAATTGAGCTTCAAATCATTAAATCGAATTGGGTGTTCTTAATTGAGTGAAAAGAGCCATGTCACCTTAGTTAACTCCTCCAAGTTGTCTACTGATATGGAATTTCAAATTTCCTTAATTTGATTAAGGAAAATATCAAAATTGATACTTTCTTGTTGCATTTTCAACACTCCCTCTCAGCAAGAAAGGCATTATCAACCACCCCCATCTTGCACATGTGGAATGTACTGCATGCAACACCTCTCACTGTTTTTGTTACTCCTACAACACCTGTTGTTGGCTTGTGGGGGCCTGACCCTGGTTCAGTGTTAGTTAGCCAAACGAATCCCTACACTAGTGGCCCTTTCGGCATCAGCCCACGGAGCGGGAACTGAAGTCTCACCCAAAGCAGTATGGGGGGATGCTAGAACCAAGTTTCTGCACCCTTGAGATGGATGTGATGTCATTTTATTCCAACTATACTTGCCTTTGCGCAGGTTGCTTAACCCTCTGTTCCACCCTACAGTACCTTCGCAAAAGGGTATAATCATCTTCCGCACAGCCCTAACCAGGCACTGAAGTCCTTTAGCACTACTAGGGCAGCGAACTGTAATATCTTCCTAACTAGGCTTAGTGTTTTATTTAGTTAGCTTCGCGTAAACAGATGTTCCTACTTGCAGTCACTTATCCAACACAATCAGATACATTCGCACATCATATAAGCATTATAAGTGAAATTTATACCCAATATAGCATATGCATAAATAGGAAATAAAGACGAAATTATAGAATACTTCTCTTTATTGATAATTCTGAACAATTACAGACTCGACCCGCCCTGCGCACTCAGCTGCAGGGGTCCACGCACTCAGCTACAGACTTCTAGGCCTTTGTGCACTTAGCTGTAGAGCCTCTACCTACGCTACGACCCAAAACTTAGACTTCTACTCAGAGTTATCTCTCAGACATCATATTTTATTCCATAATTCATCATTTGCCCTAACTACTTAGAGCTTAGCTCTATTTATACAATCCCATGGTCCACGAACCATGGGTAGATCTTCTACAGCCGACATTACATTTTCAAAATAAGGATAGATAACCCTATGGCTCTTTAACATCTACGCGCTCCGCGACTGTAAAATGCGGAGTCTTTACATTTGGATTACAAAATTGGACCAAAATCTGGGCTTTAAGCCCCAAAACTGCCCTTGGGGGATCCCGTGCCCAACACGCCCCCAACAAAAACATCGTGACTCGCCCTCGAGTCACTATGAAAGTGGAGAGATCTTAGCGCAAAGACCCCCCAACTCTGTTTGGATCACTGCAACGTCGGCAGCGCACTGAGCGGCCACCTGTTGGACTTCCTCCACTCGTTGTTCGGTGACTACTACTAAACTACTACTCTAAATATTCAACTAGGTTGCCTGCAGTTCCGCAAGCTTCCCTTCAATGGAGGCTGTGATCATGTAATCCTCATCTATCCATGGTTGTAGGTGTGCTTTTAAGACTGCTTCTTTATGCCGAGCAGCATCCACCTGTTCCTTGAGTGCCTTTGCCTCCTGCATCCATGCAAGCCTCTACGTAAGGGCAACCTTCTGCATGGTCCCTTTTACCTCATCATACCTCTATTGTAGCTTTCCCGCCTCTGTCTCCAGGCACTCTACATTCAGGTCCTCCTGCAGGGTGGTTAGGACCTCGAATGACTGTTCAAACAGCTGCATGTAGTCTGAAACTGCATTGTCAACCACTGATATTGTTGTTGTAACATCGGTGGTATGTTGTTCCTTGACTTTCGGCAGAGTTGAAGGCTGGGCCTTCAATTATAGTTCTGCGATCTGCATGTTTAGCTCCAGCTGAACCCTGTCCATCTCCGCTCGAGCATCATGCACCCATGTGGCTAACTTGTGGACGCACACCTCCACGAGTTCTTCTACCAGAAAATCCAACTCCGAGACCATCCGGCATGCTTCCTCTACTACCTGCATAATCTGCTTCTTCTGCTTCACTACCTCATTGCACTGCAGGCCCAGCTGCTCAATGTTGATGCACTACTCACTCATCACCTGTAGAGCGCGACTCTCCCGAGCCCTGAGTTCCACAGTGACTCCATCCTGTAAGAGGTAGAGTGTCTCCCAAGGGAGCGTAGCCATGTTCAATCCTACCCCTTTCAGAATGCTAACCGTGGGCCTATCGGCCTCCTTCTCTATAGTAAGTGCCCCATTTGGTAGCACTATCGTGTTGGTCACCCTTGTGTGCAACATCTCCTCGGCAGTTGAAGTGCCGATCGCGAGGCTGGTGGACACTATGCCAGCCTGTGGAGTGCATACCTGCAACTCCTGTAACTCTATCCGGAGAGCCCCCAATACCAACTGCTGCTACTCTTCGAACTGTTGGAGGGCCTCCACGGTGACATCCCTCACCATTTCTCTGATATCATGCAAATCCCCCTCAGTGAGGGTGATTGGGTCGAAGGATGTCTTTGATGCCTTTGTTTTCTTTCATGGCACTGCCTGCTCTCACGGTCGCGGACGCTTGAGTTGGGTGGATGTCGTCTGCGGGTCTGCGCCACCTTGTTCTGTCTTTGTTTCCGCCTCAATGTCAGGCAAAGGTGACTTCTTTCCTTTGCACTCTTATCCTCCTATTTTCTTCTACTCTTCCAATTTCACGGCGTCGCATGCTTCCTGGGCCTTAGTCGCTTCTTCCTCCTTTCTACACTTCTCCGCTAGCTGTGCCATTCAGAGTTTTGTCTCTTCCTTCTTGCGCTGCATGGTGAACTTATTCATTTCCACCACAGAACCTGCTAGAGCATGCCACTCCAGTGGCCAAGACTCAAGGACTTCAAAGATCACATCATCTATCACTAGATATGGGAGGTTATGCCATGTCTTTGTAGGGCCTTTTGCTCCCTAATAAAGACATGGTGGAAATCCGCTTTGAACTCTGCAAAGCTCTTCAGGCTGGCGTATACTATGGGCGACAACCGCGGCTTGCGATTGATCCCCATCCGGATATTCATCTCAATTAATACCCAAAAGATCTTGCTTTCTTTTATTCGTTGCACGTTCTCGGTTGCCCACAGCGAAGCATACTTCGTTGCCTCTTGAAGTTCCGGTGCGACCGAAGGGAATTGGTTGTCTTCGGGCAGCTCCCATGCCACCAGTGTGATCGACAACAGGAGCCACACATAGTGAAACGTTTTGCCCTACTCCTGTGCCTCACGAAAGTTTTCAAGGAACTCGCCACATAAATAGTTCGCCCAGTTGAAGTGGACTCCTTCTACGCATTGGGCCGCTAGTGCAATCACAGGCGTGGGCACCTCATCTACATGGCACTTTCGCATCACTTTTCTTGCTAGTATTTGTGTCGCGACCTTGATTGTGGTGTTGTTAATGTTGGAGATGGCGTATCCTCACTTCTTCTTCTCCCACTTGAACTTCTTCTTCATTGCTTCCACGAGGGCCAACTCGCCACCTTTTCCTTCTGAATAGTTGACTGGATCCTCCCCTGAGTAAGAGAATGGGCTCCTCCAGCCACAAACACCCATCATGCACCAAGCAAAGCAGCTGCCAGATGATGAAGATGGTCACTGGGGCGTGGTGGTAACTAAGCACCCAGAGCAGGTTTAGCAACCTGGCTTTCTCTACACCCCTAAGCCATTTGTGCGGCTCCAATTCAATCATTCCAGCAGTCCCGTCAATCTAGTGGCACATTAGCTACTCAATTGCTAAATGCAGGAATTTCTCATGATCCGCGAGGTCCCAATATTCAAACTTCAGCACAAGAACTCACCCTAAGTGTGGTCCCTTAAAAACAATATCATCTGGTAGCAACAGGGTTTGCAAAGAGCTCTTGCTCTCATCTATGTCCTTCGGCACTTTGACTTTGCCCTTGTGCGGAGGAACATAATCTTGCAGCCTGGTAACAGGGTCCACACCCTAGGTTTCAACTTTCATTTCTTCATCCTCCTCCTCCACCAGGATTTCTTTAGATTCCTCCTCGTTGGCCTCTAGATTAATGGCCTTCCCCTTTTCCTACAAGGTGAGCTTGGTCCTCTGTGGGTTTCGTGGTGATACACACACCGGGATCATAGCTTGCTTATCCTTCTTAGGTCTCGGTGTTCTGGGTGATTTAGGGACCTCAACTATTACTCTGGCACTCTCTGGGGCTTCCACTACGCAATTTCCAGTGCGGCTTCTTCGGTTGTCACTAATCTTGTGTCCATGGCTTCTGTGGATGCTGACATAGCACTATTCCACAATTCTTGCAGTGTCTCTGGTAGTTGCTCAAATAATGAATTCGCTTTCAAAGTCTCGAATAGGTCTCAGTTCATGTATACTTGAGCGCGCAACAACTCAGTTCTCAAACTGCCAAGTGTTTTTCGCTGGACAGCCACTTGTAATTTATAGGGCCTTTTGAATTCAAATTCGATTGTTTCCCCCACATTCGGTCCATTAATGCTAGATTGGTGGAAGATTTTTAAGAATCTAACCCATAAATATTGCCTTAAATTCCTGCCACCCACTCCATTTGGCCTCAAACTGACGATCAAATTGTGAATAGTGACGTTAACGATCACTTTCCAGCGAACCTACGTGCTAGCGAAGCTGTCTTTGCATTGTCGCAAACCTTGTGACACTTCGCTACTCCGCACAGTCCTGAAATCGCGCAACTCTCCAAAATGAGCAGTGTCGTTTATAGTCTTGCACCTCCTTTCAGCTGCCTAGAGCGCTAAGATGGTGCTACTGTCGGCTAGTCAAATGGTCGGGCCACCTGTGTATGGCTTCAAATGACTACCATTCACTTTTCCTGGGAAGGGATCTCCATTCAACTTAAACAACTAGACCGCGCCATCATTAGTAATCTCCTTAATAACATAGGGCCCCAGCCAATGCTTTCTGAATTTCACTGGAAATTTATCAAACTTACTGTCATACAATAGCACCAAGTCATTCACCTTAAAGGTGCGCAGCTTAATATGTCAATCGTACCATGCCTTTTCGCACTGCTTTTGGACCTGCTAGTGAAATCCAGCCAAAAATATCTCTTCTTCGAGCTCATCCAACTACGCGAGCCTCTCTTCCAGGGCTCCGCGATCCATCATACCTGTGAGAACTGCTATGCATAGACTAGGCATGATGTATTCCATAGGCATCATTGCATCAACCCCGTATACCAGCCTAAAGGGTGTCTGTCCTGTTAACTTCTTGCATGTTGTTCGATAAGCCCACAATACTGCAGGTATGCATAGGTCCCAATCATTTCGTTGAGCATTGCATACCTTAGTCAGTGCGGTCTCTAGTACTTTGTTGAACGCCTCCATTGTCTCTAGTACCTGAAATTCCTTTGTTAGTGTGTTGAACGTCTCATTCAGGAAATGCATACCATGATCACTCATCAAGATCTTTGGGCATCCAAATCATGTCAGCACATGTTCAAATAGAAACTTCCTGGCAGTCGCGCCCATGCAATCCTTCGCCGACTGCACTTCTACCCAATGAGTCAAATACTCCATCGTAATGATAATGTACATCATGCCTGTCTTCCTTTGTGGTTGAATCAGTCATACAAAATCTATTGTCCACTTCTCAAAAGGTTGCAATGTCATTTGGGGATTCAAAGGAATTTCATCCCTCCACGATGGCACGCCTGTCCACTGACATACATCACATGCCTTGCAATATGCTTTTAAATCCTGATGAAGGGTTGGCCACCACAACCCTACGCGTAGAATCTTCTGCGCAGTTTCTCTTCCTGCATAACTTCCTCCTGCAACGCCCCCATGAGCGTCCATGAGGATGCTTCTTCGTTCAAATTCAGGTACATACCTTCACAGTATTTCATCATCCCCATTTTGTATAGATTCCCAACAATGACAGAGAAGTCTGTCATGCGCATCACTAATTCCTTCTTTTGCTAGACAGAGTATCCTTCTGGCGTAGTTCCAGATGTTAAGAAGTGTATTATATCCTCGAAATGTCCATCCGCGACGCGCACAGCAAAGTGTTGCACGTCAAGTAATCCTTCCTCCAAATTAGTAGGTTCCTCCCCTATCTTGATGCGCGACAGGTGGTCAGATCCCATGTTCAATCATCTAGGCTTCACAACAACTTCAAAATCGTACACTTGGAATAATAAGATCCATCTGTAGATGCGCCCCCCCAACACAGGCTTATTGGCCAGGTACTTCAGCGCAGAGTGATTTGTATACATCTTAAAGTGAGCCCCTGACAAGTAGTGTCAATACTTCTGGAGTGCATACACCATAGCTAGCCCCTCGCATTTAGTGGTGGAATAGTTCTTCTCTGCTTTGGATAATCTACGGCTTGCGAATACGATAGGGTGGTCCAAGCCTTCTGCTCCATCCTATGTTAATACTGCTCCCAGTGCTATACATGACGCATCAACATGTACATGAAATTCTTTCTTCTAGTCTGGGAAGACTAGAATTGATGCGATAACCATCTTCTGTTTCAATATATTAAAGCTTTCCTTACAGTCATCATTCCATCGGTGCGGTGATCTAGGCATAGCCTTTGATAAACTTTCTGTAATATCTCGTATGTCCCAAGGTAGCGTGCGCAACTGTTTCACACTTCTCGGCACTTCCAATTTCAGAATCACCGTGATCTTCGTGGGGTCTACCATCAACCCTTGTTTCCAAACCACATACCCCAATAGCTTCCCAAAAGGAACGCAAAATAGACACTTCTTGAGGTTGAGCACAATCTGGTATCTTCAACAGGTATCCAACATCAAGCGCAAGCTTGCTACATGGTGCTTAACCAATCCAAATATAGTCTAGTCATTGAAATAGACCTCCAGGAACTTATGAATGAATTCCTTGAATGTCGCAACAACCACACGCGAAAAGATAGCAGGCGCATTCTTCAACCCAAATGGAATTACAGTATATTGAAAGCAACCCCACTCAGTCGCAAAGGTTGTCTTGCTTCTATCCTCCAGCGTGATTTTGATTTGGTGGTACCCTGAGAACCCATCATTGGAGTATGCTTCTTGGCCACCTACATTGTCCAACACTTAATCCGTGAACGGAGTTGGGAAAGTATCATGCACACAAGAATCATTCAGTTTTCTAAGATCCACGCATATCCTTATTTCAACCTTCTGCTTCCTCTCTTGCACCACCACAGGGCTTACCCAATCGAATTCTTCCACAGGCACAATGATGCTTGCTGCTATCATTTTTTCTAATTCTAAGCAGACCTTCTCCTTGTATTTCGGATTTAGGTGGTAAGGCCTTTACTTAACTGGCTTCGCTTCGGGTTTTAACGTGATCTTCATCACTCCTAGATCTTCGATTATCCCTTTCACATCCGTAAAATTGGTAGGGAATAAGTCCTGGTATTCGTAGAGCAATTCAGCGACCTTATCCACCATCACGTCATCCCAGTAGTCTCCAATCTTCACGAACTTTGGTTCTGCCTCCGTACCAATGTTCACCCTTCTAGTTTTCACTGGCGCAATTACATCAGGGTTCTCAATCTGTGGTCCTTGAACCTCACGGTGGCCTTCTATCTTGGGAATGTTAATCTTCCATGGATCCTCGTCCTCTTCTTCAACAGTTACATTATAACATTCTAGCACGTGACTCAGCTGAGTAGCCCATTCAGGCTGCATCAAGTCTAAAGGATCCTACGGTATCCTAAAGATGGTTGCTTTCACCTCTTGTAGCGCTTCATCAATATTGTTAAACCTGTCCTCAAAACTAAATGTCATCATGAATCCTTTGAGCAGGATATCCCATTCACCTATCCCATGGTGAAGCTCTATTTCTACACACCAATTCATTGGGATAACATCCAGGTTATGAATAGGTGAACCCACTCAAGTTGTGTCTTTTCTCCATAAGCCTACGTCCATTTGGCCAAATGCGGGTGCGGATCATTCTTCCCATCGTACTTGTCTGTTAGTCACATCTTATGCTTCCCAATTCATGTTCACATCATTTTCCTACATTCGTGCCAATCATCGAAACTTCCTTTGTGCATACCCCACCACCTTGCAGGCGTAGCGCATAGTGCCCAGTCCAAGGCCTGGAAGCATTGCTTTTCTGGCAACTCCCTCTCAAATGCATCCAAAAATATATCTACCTCATTTAGACCATCATAAATAGGAAAATTTCTTACCTCTAACAATACATAGCATAGTGACCGAGTCATCATGTTGCAATTCAGCATAGTTACTTCATTTAACCAATTCTACCAGTGTTATATTTCCTCGTCATAATCTAAAGTGCATGAGCTCTTGCACTTCCATGTAATCTGCCCATCCGTGGTGGGATTCACCCAGTCTTGGTCTCACACTGTTATCTTATAGATGCAATCCAAGTCATCATCACTCTCATAATCGCGGACCAGCTTCGTATAGCGCGATCCTTTAGTAGGATCCAGGGGTATTATTACGTGCAGTGATTTCTTCTCAAAGATCATTTTTTGCTTCTTCAAATTGATTACCCCGTTCATATCAGTAGCCCAGTCAATTCCCAAGAGTGAAGGGTAGGGATATTTTTCATCAACAATCTCTATTACTTCAAAATCTGTCAGCGCGCTCACTCCCTCAAAATCCACGGTCACTCCCCGCACCCGCCCCATCGGTATGATTTTCATTGATTCACTATCCTTATCTAATTGGAGACCATTGCAGCATAGGTCTCCCCATTTTCTCCCATGTTTCCTTCGGTAGAACGTTCACATTTGATCCCAAATCCAGAATGACTTGATCCATTTCATATGTTGCGATCTGTGCAGTGAGTCTCATTTCACGCCCCTTCCTTGTTTTATGCTTTCCAATCTTGCAGACTATGCATGATTCACCTGGTGCTATCCCATCACATCTATTGGTAAGTTCGTGTAACCCTTTCACAACCTTACTGTCACGCAATAACTTCATACAGGTTTCCAAGAAAGTTGTGAGCATAGATGGGTCCATCTCCGACTCAGGGTTATCCTTGCTTCCTGAAGTGGAGGCCTCAGCAAAGCTCTTCTTAGCTTCCATGAATGCTTCACAAGCGCACTCCAAATCGAACTCGACCTCTTTCTCTGGGGCTTTTTGAACCCATGTACTGTCTTCTGGTTGTTTCCCATTGTCATCCCCCGCCGCAATTCAACTCCAGAGCACTATATTTATGTTCGGGTCTTTCTCACACGGCTCAGACCTCATCATTTGCATGTTCTGAGTCGGGGGAGGTGGTATCAACCCTTTGTCACGTATCCTAGCTATCAGTGTGGGACAATATTTTTTTTCATGATCAAGCCACGAGGGCTTCACTAGGGGAGCAATACCATACCACGTGGGTTCATTTTGGGGGATATTTATTGAGGAAAAAATGACATAATATATTGGGGGATATATAGGGGGTTGATGGTTTTAATATTGATAATTATAAAAAATGGAGGCCAAAGTTAATGAAAAAAATATAAAGGGGTATAAAAAATGTTAATGAAGAAATGGATACCTACAATATCTAGTGAAAGTAGGGGTATTTAAATTGGGAAGGTGTATTGGGTTCGTATTGGTAGCGGGTTAAATAATGTGATTTTTAGAGGTATTTTCCAATATGTAGTCAAATTAAGGGTATTGTTTAATATGCCACGAACACACGTGATATGTCAGAGGTTCATTGAGTGAAGCCCCTGTGGATCAAACAATGTGCAATACTTTCACGACGGGTGCATTAGATTAGTGCAATTGTGGGCATAATGTCTTGGCCCTCCACAATTGTAGAAAATCAACTGTCCTTGACCTCTACCAAGTCCTCGTCCACCTCAGCCTCGTCCGCACCCCTGAAACCCTGTCCACGCCATCCCTGCATTCTAGTCAAGGGGCCGCATTTAGGTCTGAACCCTATAGGTGGGAGTTCTATCCATCATCAATTCATAACTCTTGCAGGTACACTCATCATGTCCTACCAATCTACAAAAATTGCAGAACAACTGTTGCAGAGTTTGCACATACTTCTGTACCAAGTGACAGTTATCCATGGCATGTTTTCCGACTAGCTGACAAATAGCGCACCATAAAGCAGGCGTCACATTATGTTGGCTTATATGGGCTTGACCCAGGTTCGGAAGAATTATTTAGCCAAATAAATCTCGCAGCTACTGGCCCTTTCGGCAACAGCCCGTGAAGCATGGACTGAGGTCTCACCCGAGGTAGCAGGGGAGGGTGCTGGAACTAGGTTTCCACACCCTAGGGATGTCTTGGATGTGGTTTGGGGCTCGCGCGCTATTCTACAGCCTTGGGTTATGCCAAATCCGCGCAGATCGGAATACCTTTATCGTGCTTTTTACAAATGGAATCACTTATTACTGGTTTGATCTAGTTAAAACGGTCTTTAAGCAAACATTTATTACTTTTGGTTACTTCGCACATCAAGATTAACCTAGTTCACATGTATTCAACCATAGCAATTGCAAAAATCATAATAGTTCATTTATCATAAAAGATTAAAGACGCAATCAACATAGAATTCAGAAGAAACTTATCTTTATTATCAATCTTCAACAATACATCCAGATCCACCCTGCACACTCAGCTGCAGGGGTCCGCGCACACAGCTGCGGACTTTCCAGGCCTCTGCGCACACAGTTGTAGAGCCTCTACCTTCTACCCTACTCCCTTGACTTGTACTTATAGATGCTTTCAAGCTATTTCCTTTTAGAACCCATTACATTCCATCTCTTTCGAAGAACTGCTTTCCCTCATAGAGCCCCACTCTATTTATACTTTCCCTTGGCCCGCGATCCCTTCGCAGGCCGACTCTATTACTATTTCTTTACATTATTTTTAGGCGGACTACCCTTTGACTCAACCTGCTATAGTTAGCGCTACGTGCTTTACGTGGAGTCTTTTACCCTAATATTACCCAAAATTTCGGGCTTTGCACCCCATAGTCATCTTTAGTCACTTATTGGAGTGGCTAGACGCTCAGTCTTGTCTTCGTGGTTCGCCTTTCATTGAGTGGCGTCATCATCCGGCTGCTCCTACTGTGTCTCCTGCAACACTTTTCCGGCTTCAATTTTTCTACCATATCTCGCAACCGATGATGCTCATTCTTCTCTACTCGGTTAACATAGAACACCCCCTCCAAGGATTTTAGCGCGAGCAGGGGAGCTGCATACAAGACCTCCTGGTACCACCGTAGCCCTTTCCAACCGCTGTATCTTCTCTTTGCACCATCCGCTGCAACTTGTGTTGCAATTTTGCAAGACCCTGGTTGCTGTCTGCCAAATCCCACTTGTCGAGAACCATCAGAGGCAACCTATTGACTACATCTCCACCCATGGTCACCGTCTGTCCATCCTTCTATTGTTCAGTTGTAACGCGCCATCCTGCCCCTAGACGAGCCGATGGCATCCGAACCAATTCTATTTCGCATTCCCTTTTTTCTGATACATCTCCTACTAGCGATGCTGCAGCCTATGGGATACCTGCAACTGTCAATACCGGACTCCTTAGAGAGTCCTACCCCTTCTTCGGTCAAATTACTACCTTTTCGCACATGCCGGGTGCAGCGATGATGAATAGCTCCATCTATATTTTCAAAGCGTAGGTTTCCCAGCAGATGCCCCATGGTGATTTATAAGCCATGCGAACTTCAAATGCCCAGATTGTCGCTCGTTCCAGCTCATGTAACCTTCCCATGTGAAATTTGTGGTCGATCATTTCATATCTGGCTCATACTGTGGCTCTTAATTGCCCACTTCCCGCTCCCTTTTGCCATAATATATCCATCTTGTCATGAACAGTGGTATTAACAGTCATCATTCCTTAGAGCGACACACCCGCATGGCTCTATCCGCAAAACCACGCTCCTGATTGTCGGCCAATTCTACACGTACCCTGATACCGATGCATCTTTTCCCCAGACTGCTTTATCATCCCTCGCTCTCTTTCAACTGGTCGAAGCGGTGAGACTCTCCGTGGAATGGTTAGTCAGGCAGTCGGCCTACCTGTATAGAGCTTCAGGCGACTACCATTCACTCTTCCCGGGAAGGGGTCTCCGTTGAGCTTAGCCAACTGAACTGCGCCCCCATCAGTTACTTCTTTAACGACATAAGGCCCCAACCAATGCATATGGAGTTTACCTGGGAATTTTTTGAACTTACTGTCATATAATAATACGAGGTCATCCTTCTTGAACGTGCACACCTTGATATGGCAATCATGCCATGCTTTCTCACGCTGTTTTTGTACCTGCTGATGAAATCCCGCTAGAAATCGTTCTTCGTCTAGTTCGTCGAGTTGTGCGAGCCTTTCCTCCAAAGCCCCACGATCTGCCATTCCTGTAGCTGCTACAATCCATAGGCTAGGCACGATATATTCCATAAGCATCATGGCCTCCTTACCATAGACTAGTTGAAACAGTGTCTGGCCTGTCAACTTTTTGCACGTGGTTCAGTATGCCCATAGCGCAGCGGGGATGCGCAAGTCCCAATCGTTCCATCATGCACTGCAGATCTTAGTCAACGCGGTTTCCAAAATTTTGTTGATGGTATGGCGTGCTCTATTAGTGATATATTTGGAATTCCTCAGTGAGCACGCTGATGGTTTCATTCACAAAATGCGTTCCTCGATCACTCATGAGAATCTTAGGACACCTAAACCTGGTCAACACATTCTCAAATAAGAACTTTGCCATTGTTGCGGCTTTGCAATTCTTAACTGACTGTGCTTCTGCCCATTGGGTGAAGTATTCAGTCACAGTGATGATATAAGCCAACAAATCCCACAGCTACTAGCCCTTTCAGCACCAACCTGCGAAGCGCGGATTGAGGTCTCACCCGAGGTAGCAAGGGAGGGTGCTAGAACTAGGTTTCCACACCTTGGGGATGTCTTGGATGTGGTTTGGGGCTCATGCACTGTTTTGCAACCTTGCGCTATGCCAGATCCGCACAGATCGGAATACCTCACGCTTAATACAGATGGAATCACTTATTACTGGTTTGATCTAGTTAAAACGATCTTTAAGCAAACATTTATTACTTTTGGTTACTTCGCGCATCAAGATTACCCCAGTTCACATGCATTCAACCGTAGAAATTGCAGAAATCATAATAGTTCATTTATCGTAAAAGAGTAAAGTTGCAATCAACACAAAATTCAAAAGAAACTTATCTTTATTATCAATCTTCAACAATACATCCAGATCCACCCTGCGCACTTAGCTGCAGGGGTCCATGCACACAACTACGGACTTTCCAGGCCTCTGCGCACATAGTTTTAGAGCCTCTACCTTCTACCCTACTCCCTCAACTTGGACTTAGAGACGCTTTCAAGCTATTTCCTTTCAGAACCCATTACATTCCATCTATTTCTAAGAACTACTTTCCCTCATAGAGCCCCGCTCTATTTATACTTTCCCTTGGCCCGTGATCCCTCTGCGGGCCAAATCTATTACTATTTCTTTACATTATTTTTGGTCGGACTACCCTTCGACTCAACCTGCTATAGTTCGCGCTCTGCACTTTCCATGAAGATATTACCCAAAATTCTAGGCTTCGTACCCCATAGTCGTTCCGTGGGGCTTGTGCTACCCAACACACTAGGTCCTGCTTGAGCTTCTAGCATTAAAGGCATCAATGCCCCTCCTGCAAGGTAATTTGTAAAGACCAGGCAGTGGGCTTTGTCATGACCCTGACTCTTGCATTTCAAACACCATACCTCCTCGCGTACCTCTAGCCCAACTGTCCTATCCTGCTTCAAGCTTTGCATCTCAAGGCACAGATTCTGCAGCTGCACATGGATTTGTTGAACTCCTAGATTAGGACCTTGCATTGGAGTCTCAAGTAGTCTCATGGAAATCTCCAAGGCCTTTGCCTAAGTCGTTAGCTTCTACTACAACAGCGCGCTCCTTAAGTGCGGTAGTAGCAAAGCCACAAACCACTCGCGATGTTGTCCACTGTCAAATTCATTTTGGCTTCACGGATTTGACACTTCAATCTTTGATCCAATTCCCATGGTGTCTCACTTGGCCGCATCGTGAATTCTTTGAATCCCACAGTTGACTACGACTCAGACTTAGGCTTGCTAAATTCCCTATTTAGTGTTGCTTGGATGTCCACTACTCTCACATTCAGGTTATCGTTGGAGTACTTACTATACCAAGTCAGTGTGCGATCCTGCAGAGCGCTAACCAGTGTCGCTTTCTTTATATGGTCATTGTAACACCTTGAACTTCCCATACAACCCTTACAATGAACCATAATTGGTCTGGATCCTCATTTCCCAAACCTTTAAACAAAGGAAACTTAACTGTATTTTCCATACTGAATCACAGTGGTGGTGGAGGTGGTACGGGTGAAGTTGGAGGTGATGGCGGTGAAGAAGGAGGTGGTATTCGTGGAAACCCTTGTCTTATCAACTAAATAGCACTTCGCAGAGAGACCTTTGCAATCCCTTCTTCATCCCCTCGTGGAGGTGAAATCAAGGGGCTATACTCTGGACCCTTATTTCCTTCGTTTCTGTAACTTTTTATGCTTCGCATAGTCCCAAACATCAAGGTAGTTGCATAACCCATTTTTTGCACAACAACATTTTAATCCAAGTATTCAAAGATTTTATGTACTTACCTCACAGTCCTTTGAAAAATCGTCACTCTGCCTTGCTATAACTGACTGAGGTATCGACCGTGAATTAAGTAACAAATCCTCCTATGATGCGATCAAACCAATGATCGACAGCACGCTCAATCTTATCCCCTGATGCTTCCAACCTTCACACTAGCACCAGGGTCCACACAATAGGATCGTTAAGTTTCCATCTTCCTTGGTTATCTGCTAGCTTTGCGATCCACTCATATAGCTTAGTAGGAAAGGATGCGAAAAATATTTTGTGGATCTCTGTATATAGGTATTGGTCCAACCACTGTTCTTTTGACAGTCGCTGGTTTCTGTTCTCCTAGGCCGTGAACTCGTGAATCCTTCTATCCAACCAGCCTTCGATTTCTTTCTTAGTTGGATTCAAGTGATACGACATCACACATCTCTCATGTAGATTCTAGTCCTGGCAACGAAACCATTTGTTGGCTTGTGGAGGCCTAACCCAGGTTCAGTGTTAGTTAGCCAAACAAATCCCTACACTACTGGCCCTTTCGACATCAGCCCACGGAGCGCGAACTGAAGTCTCAACCGAAGTAGTATGGGGGGATGTTGGAACCAATTTTCCGCACCCTTGAGATGGAGATGTCATTTTATTCCAGCTATACCTGCCTTCACGCAGGTTGCTTAACCCTTTGTTCCACACTACAGTACCTTAGCAAAAGGTACAATCATCTTCTGTGCAGCCCTAACCAGGGGTTGAAGTCCTTTCATGCTGCTAGGGTAGCGAACTACAATATCTTCCTAACTAGGCTAAGTGTTTTATTTAGTTAGCTTCGCGTAAACAAATGTTCCTACTTGCGGTCACTTATCCAACACAATTACATACATTCGCACATCATATAAGCATTATAAGTGAAATTTATACCCAATATAACAGATGCATAAATAGGAAATAAAGATGCAGAAATTGTAGAATACTTCTCTTTATTGATAATTCCGAACAATTACAGACTCGACCCGCCCTGCGTACTTAGCTACAGGGGTCCGCGCACTCAGTTGCGAACTTCTAGGCCTATGCGCACTCAGACGCAGAGCCTCTACCTATGTTACGACCCAAAACTTAGAATTCTGCTCAGAGCTATCTCTCATACATCATATTTATTCCATTATTCATAATCTACCCTAACTACTTAGAGCTTAGCTCTATTTATACAATCCCATGGTCCGCAGACCATAGGTAGATCTTCTACAGCTGACATTACATTTTCAAAATAAGGGCAGGCAACCCTATGGCTCTTTAACATCTACGCGCTCCGTGACCAAAAATGCCAGAGTCTTTACATTTGGATTACAAAATTGGATGAAAATCTAGGCTTTAAGCCCCCAAAACTACCCTTGGGGGATCCCATGCCCAACACCTACAACTAAGAAGCATCCAAAAAATGAATTGAATCAACTGCGTCTGCAACTATATACTTAGAAAATTGTGTTGTTGTTGACTTTGCTACTAAGCCTCCTACTTTGTTGTGAACACTCCTCTGCACTCCTCAGTATTTGGCTAACATTGATCCTTCCGTTACTGAATATTGTAGCCTCTCATAGCAAGGAAATGATCCATGAGGATAACGCCTCAATGGACCCTGCCCAAATTTCGACAACTCTTGTACTAAGGCTTCACATCACCCTACCTCACACTTGGAGGTATGATTTCATGTGCTCCCTATGTCCACTTAGCTCAAAATCTCCCCCTACCAGATGTCTCTACTTCAGTGGATGTCTCCACTCTACCTCCTTTATTCCTTTCCATTTGTATCTACTCCACAATTTCCTCAAGCTTCTTCTAAGTCTGCATGTTGAGAGGTAAATCATGCTCCCTCTCAACCACCACATCTCTAGTATTTGCCTTTCTCTTCAAGGATTTGCATGCATATTCTACCTCAAGTGCATACAGGTTATTGACTTGAACCCCTATCTGCTTCACCTGCCCCATGGCTATGTGTCTCAAGAATGCTTTTCCTTCGTTGAAGATCACATCATAACCATGGTCTTCCAAAACTGCTATGAAGACAAGATTCTTCTTTAGACCCGAAGCAAACATCACATCCTTGAACCTGAGAGGGGAGCCTGACTACCTCTAAAAGGTGAATGTACTAATCTCAGCCGCATTGTACCTTATGTCATCTCCAAATTTAATAGTCATATGGATATCTTTCTCCTCCAAGTCATTGAAAAATTATCTATTCCCTATCATGTGGAACGAAGCATCACTGTCTAAGTACCACATGCTCCCCATCACTATGCTCATCATGCATGTGATAAGAGTGAAGTCAAGCTCGAACTATGAAGCCAAATCTTTACATGATGCTGCTAGTACAGGCTCCTTCTTGCTTGCCTTCTTGTGTGGACACTTCATGGCATAGTGCCCGAATTCATGACAATGAAAGCACTTTATTTTGGACAAGTCTTTCTTCTTTCCCTCTTGGATGGAATTAGCCTCACCTTAGGACTTCTTCCCCTTGTCCTTCTTTCCCTAACTAACTAATGAAAATTCCTCTTCCTCTTCTTTGGATGAGGTCCCATCTCTGGTATTTCGTCTTATTTCCTCATGTACCAAATCAGACCACAGGTGTTCCCAATTGGTAGTTTCTCCCTCCCATTCAATGAATCTTGGTAGTTGTGTCAGCTCTTTGGAAGGCCATAAGAGCTAGGCTCACAAATCATCCTCTACTACAGTAACACAATCTTGACCAAGTTCATCATGACATTGTGTGAACCTGCTCAAGTACTGTGGAATGGTGTCGTTCCTCTGCATCATGACATTTCGAAGCTTTTCCTTGAGTGCCAGCTTCCTGTGGTTACTACTATTCTGGAACAAATTTGTCAGTGCTTGCCACATTGCATATGGAGTCTCTTTCCATGGATATTTGAGACAATATGGTCTCCTACTCCCTCCAATATGGTTCTCCTCACCTTGACTACACACTTCTTCCATTCTGTTAGATCCTTAGCATCAAATGTTGTTGGTTTTGGAATATCGTTAGAAATGAATTCATTCAACCTATTATCCTCTAGTACTGCCTCCATGCAGTCCTTCCATGCAACATAATTTGAGCTTCCCTCAAGGGCATACTTGAGCCTTAGTCCATTTAAATCCATCTTCTCAGTCCTGAAGAAAACCTGCAACACTCATATGAAAATTTGAATCTCCTGCAATGACAACTTCGAAATCTCTTCTTTACAGTGATTCCAACTTTGATACCATGTAGAAATTAATGTGTAGATTCAATATTGCCCATGAAATTTACTAAATCACAAGACTTGAAGCTACTCTATTAATCTATGCAAGTTAATTCACCATCTAGAAAAAGAATTATAGACATGAAAAGGGAAATATCACACATGCACAGATATTTATCTTGGGGAAAGAAACTTCTCAAAACCCCTTACTATCTGTATTACATTAATTAGGGAATAGAGATTAAATACATATGCTTGCTCAAGCCTGAGCACACCCTGCAAGTGTATAGTCTATCCCTCTGCCTGATTAACTCGATCTGGCCAACACTTAGCCAATTTTCAAGACCTATGAGCTCCTAATTCCTTGCTCTATTCCTCTAGGAATTATGCCCCTACTAATTAGGAAATTCCCTCATGTGGATTGTGCAATTATTCTAGGTCCGTCTTCTGACTACATGCACAATCTGTACACTTCGACATAGCCTACAACTAATAGTAGACTTCATTAGAATCTCCATCTCAACTGGGTGACTTGAATTCTCTTCATGCATGGGATAATTTAGGCTGATTGATTAGTTATCTAGATTATCATTGAATGTGGTTGAATTTCCACTTCCACAACTTGACCTTCCACTAGTTCATCCAACAGTTAGAAATAGTTTAACTGACCATAACTCAATTTAACTAAATTAAATTGCTATAACTGAAATTAACTTAACCTAGGCTCCTGAAATTTAGGAACCCAATGCACACAACTGAACTTCATGTCCCTAACTCGAATTAATTGAGCTAGACTCCTATCTTTTAGGAATCAACCCAAGTAAACTAAACTTCAACTCATTAACTCGAATTGAGTGTTCTTAACTGAGTGAAAAGAACCATGTCACCTCATTTAACTCCTCCAAGTTGTCTACTAATATGGAATTTCAAATTTCCTCAATTTGATTAAGGCAAAAATCAAATTTGAGACTTTCTTGTTCCATTTTCAACACTTCTATGATATTCAAATCTTGGTGCTAGATTATTTTTTTAGTAGATTCCTCCTTGGATTCAAGATTCTTGTACAACTTTAATCCGTTTCCATTTACCAATAGTGGTAACTTCTCTTCATTAATTCTTCTCAGTTTTACAGCTTAATTTTCATATAAATGCTCAACTTCATAGGGTCCCAACCACCTGGTACTCACTTTCCCCTTAAAATCTTGGAATCTTGAGTAATAGAATAATTACCAATCACCTTGCTGAAATTATTTATCTTTAATGTCTTGGTCATGCCAATGAAATCTTTGTTGTTGAGTTGTTTCAAGTGTTGTAGAGCTTGTTGTTTGTATTCATGCAATTGATTAAGTTGAGTAATCCTTTCATTTTGTGTTGTAGAAAGATTCATCCCTACCTCCATTACTACCCTCAAGGTTTTAATTTCAAATTTAATTGGCAGCAATACAATTTTATCGAACATTAATTTAAAGGGTGTAAATCCAATTGAGGTTCTCCATGTGGTCTAATAGGCCCATACTACTTCTGGTAATTTGTTTGCCCAATTCTTTGGGTGAAACTAAACAATTTCTGTGAGTATATTTTCTATTTCTCTATTAGTTCCTTCAACTTTCCCATTAGCTTGAGGATGATATGGTGTAGTCTTGTATGTTTTATCTTGTACAAATTCATGAGATTTTCCACTAGCCTGGATGTGAATTTTGTTACTCTATTTGATACAATTTCTCTAGGCACTCCATATATGGTGAAGATGTCGTCATATAGGAATTATGATACTCTCTTTTCTTGTATATTTTTCAATGGTTGCACTTCCACCCATTTAGTTAGATAGTCTGTACATACTAATATGTACTTATATTGATTTGAAGGTGGATTGAATGGTCCTACAAAGTCAATTCCCCCTTTTTTCAAATGGTTCCAATGGAATTATGGGTTGTAGAGGAATTTCTTTTTTTAGTAGGTTGTCTCATTTTTTATAGGCATCACAATCTCTCACATAATCCTTTGCATATCTATGCAAGGTTTCCCAATAATATCTTGTAGAGAGTACTTTCCTTGCAGTTCTTGTCGCTGCAAAATGACCACCACATGGCTTATCATGACAATATTTTAGGATGTCATATACTTCATCTTCTCTAATTCATCTTCGAAAAATTTGATCTAGTTTCGTCTTGAATAAATGTCATTTTATCCAAGTATAATGTGTACTTTTTCTAATCAAAGCATTCTTTTACCTCGATGAACAATGTTGAGGCAGCTTGTGTGCCACCAAATAGTTTGCAATGTCTGCAAACCAATGTAACTGAAACTGCAAATAAATTTTCATTCAAAAAGGAGTCATCTAATGGTTCATCTTCTTTCTCACTAGTAATCCTTGATAATAAATTTGCAACCACGAGAGTATAATTTTGATGGGAACTCTTATCCATCAAATAAATGATGTATAATGGGTTTTTCTTTTAAAAATTTGGCCTTCATATGAAATTTGATTTTTATTTTTACCCATAATCTAAATATAATGTATTACTTGTTTGTTGTTGATTTTTTTTGTTGTGAATGTAAAATCTTTTTTCTAAAATAAGTTTTCTCTTTTGTTTTAGTAAAAAAAATTATTCTGACTTGACCATAAAATAAGTTTCAACTAAGTAATATCATAGAGGTATATGTTTTATACTACCGTAAAAAAATCAAACATATGCAACCACGTCCATTCCTAATGCCAATCTAGCCAATGATTTTGTTCAATTATGTATAGTCTCTATTTACGTAATTTCAAAGATCTTACAAATTATGCTAAACCATTTTTCAAAAGTTTTCAAGTATCTTGCTCAAACACATTAATTATAATGTATTTTGAAGAGGAACAATCAATCTTAGCTTTCAATTTGATGTGTTGGACTTAAGGAGGCCCCTAGAAATAATAATACAAATTGAAGCCACATTTAAATAATAATTTGGGAGGATTTTAACATTTCAAGCAATAATAATATGCAAGCATGGATTTTGAATAAATTCATAATCTTTTGACAAGGAAGAAGAATAGACATTTCTGATAGTTATGCTAACACAAGGCACAAACCTAGTTGTGTTTAGATTCAAGTGTGAATGTATTGAAAGCATCATAGTCTTGGTAACCACACATTTGATATTTCCATATCCAACCACAAAATATATTTGTTTCCTAATCAAGCTAATAAATAGACCCATTTTACCAATGTGCCAACTCTAAAGAAACTGCATAAAGCTCTCAAATGAAATGAAAAACAACTATTTTACCTACATAAACAAGTAAATCCAGTTAGTGTTTTATATAGAATTCCAATGACCCATGGGTGTGGATATATCATGTGAGTCTCAACCTTTAAGCTTTAGATTTTAGTGTACTTCATGCTTTATGCTTACGTGTGTACAATATTGTAGAATCACATGGTGTGGATAAAGACATAGATGAGTTTTTTCTACTATGTCCAAAGATCCACTATGGATGATTCTGTGATTATCTTGAAGTCTCAACCAGCACAATCACTAACTTCTTTTGTTTTCTATAATTTTATTTAAAAAAATTTATATGTGTGTATGTGTGGATGGATATGCATAAATTTTAAGTTACCCATTAGATTGAAAGTTTGAAAAATTAGGTAATCATTGTTAGTGACATGTAGATTTTTAAAATGGTAAGTATTTGACAGTTAAATAAGGAAATTATATGTAAATATTCGTCAAATTTTACCCCTGGAAACCACATTCCTATGACCAGGTTTATCAAGTATAGTTATATCAAATTCTTGAAGAAGTAAAAGCTAACAAATTATTCTTACACTAATAATAGGTTGATTCATTAGATACTTGATGGTTGAATGATGCGTATGTACAAAAGTAGGATATCTTGTGATCTAGTGTCTAAATTTAATAATTTCATACACTACCACCAAAAAAACAAAAATCATCATGGTGTAATTTAGCTCTACATGTGCAATATTTTTGTTGATATAGTAAATCGCATGCATTGTTGCATATTCTTCCTATCCTAAAACAACACCCAAATTTTTATCAAAAGCATCAAAATAAATATGAAATAGTAATTTTCAATTCAGTCCTTGTAAAACAAGGGCAATGGTCAAATTTTCTTTTAAAGTTTCAAAGGCTTGTTGACAAGTTGTTGTCCAAAAAAATTCAACATATTTGGTAAGAAAGAAAAACAATGGTGAAGCTATCTTGATGAAAGTTTCTACAAGCCTTCGATAATATCTAGCATGGTCTAAGAAATTTCTCGCATCACTTTGCCTCATAGGAATAGGTAGATTTTTAATCATGATTATTTTTGTAGGGTCTACCTTTATTCCTTGAGATGGAACATGGTGTCCTCAAACAATCCCCTCATTCATCATCAAGAAACATTTTTTATCATTGAATGAAAGATGACATTCAATGCATGCTTGTAGTACTTTTTCTAATCTAGCCAAAGCTTCCTCAGACTCGTCACCAAAAGTGGTGAAGTCATCTATGAAAACTTCAACATTTTCACGAATAAGGTTATAAAATATATTAAGAACAACTCATTGAAATGTTGCAAGTGCATTGCACAATCCAAATGGAAAGAATTTATAAGAGAAATTTCGCTAGGGACAAGTAAATGTAGTTTTATGTTGGTCCTCAGGAGCAATTTGTATCTAATTATACCTGCTAAAACAATCTAGAAAGGAGAAATATTTTTTCCCTACCAAAGTGTCGAAAACTTGTTCAATAAATGCCAATGGAAATTGATCATTTCGAGTAGTTTTATTGAGTTCTTTGTAGTCTAGATAGATTCTCCATTTCCCCCTTTTTAAAAAACTATAACAAGCAGTGAAACCCATTCACTATAAGGGATAGGATAAATAAATCCACATGTTAACAATTTTGTAATTCCTCTTTCACAATATCTTTTAAGAGTTGGGTTCATTCTACTTTGTGGCTACTTAATAGGAAGATCTCCATCCAAAATATAAATATGATGCATGCAAAAGAAATGATATATTCCTATCATGTCTTTATAATCCCATGCAAATGTTGTTGACTATTTCTACAACAAATTCTACAATTTCTATTGTTGAATTAGATGTAGTTAATTATTTGTATTAAGTGTATTTCCTAGAAATAATTCAATTTATTTAATTATGGAATTTACATATTATTTAGTAAAATATTCTTCCAGATATTGATGTTCATTTCCTTCTTTTGAAACAAATTTAGGATAATCAATAGATAAGTTTTGTGATGAACTTGATTCATGAATTGGATTTTCTTGAACTTTTTCTTCTTGGTTGTTGAATTTTCTAATTTCAATTGAAGATGAATCATTTTTTTTCATATAATTAGAGATCAGTATATCTTCACTTGTTTCTTTTAGAGTTAATGCTCCATCTTATAGTAAGAATTGGTGTGGAATATTCATCAAGATAATCATTTTCATCGTCTGAATGAATCCATAATGGTTCTTTAATTTCTTCAATGGATTTTGTGGGAGGGTATAACTTTATTTTCTTCACTAACTCCTTGAGAAATTTTCATATTTCTTGAGCGACATTCAATATAAGAATTTTCATTTTCTAACCAAGGTCATCCAAAGATTATTGTGTTATGAAACCAACTCACAAAAAGATAGAAAAGATAGATCAACGCCTTAGAATTCAGCCTCTTCGAGGGGGCAACCTCCTTTACATTACATAAATGAACAATTCTTGGATGATTCAAATGACAAAACCTCCTTTCTATATATAGGAGTCTAAGGTGTCACAATATAACCAAGCCGACCTAACAATAATAATATAAGGGCACGAAAATAACAATAGAGGGATTCTATAGGGCACAATAATAACAATATGGGGATAATAGGGGCACAACAATATTAGTAAGGGATACAACTACAATATTAATGGGGGCATCACTAGTATTATAGGGACCTAACATGCCCCTCTCCTTCAAAAAAGTGTTGTTCTCAACGCTTGAGTAGTTCTAGATGCTTCTGTATAAAATTCTCATCCTCCCATGTGGAATCTTCAGCAGATAAGTTCTTCCACTTGATGAGATACTCTGAAATGGATCGATTTCGTAGTTGTCGAGTTCTTGTTTCTATGACTGCTTCCGGTTCCAATATAATTTTTCCTTCCTCGTCAAGTTCTGGCAATATTGTTTGAACTGGAAGCTTGTCGCCTATAACCTTCTTTAAACATGAAACATGGAAAACTGGGTGCACTCAAGAAGCTACAGGAAGCTCCAATTTGTATGCCATAGTACCAATCCTTTGCAACACCTTGTACGGACCATAATACTTTGGTGACAATTTGTTATCCTTCTTAGCTTACTTGAGGGACATTTGTTTATATGGTTGTAGTCATAGGAATACCCAATCACCTACATCAAAACTTCTTTCACTGCGATGTTGATCTGCCCGTTGATTCATTCTATTTTGCGCCAACATGAGGTTATCCTTTAAGAGTTGGAGAACTTGTTGTTGATGCTCGATGTCATGTTCCACTACTTGAACCTTAGAATTTTCTCTTAAATATGATGTGATGGATGGTGGCTGATATCCATAAAATGCCATAAATGGGGTCATTTTTGTTGTAGTATGGAAGGAAGTGTTATACCACCATTCAGCCAGAGGCAACCATTTGACCCATTACGTCTGTTTATCAGATACAAAGCAACAAATATATGCTTCCAAACATTTGTTTACTATCTCTGTTTGCCCATCAGATTCAGGATGATAAGATGAGCTATGAGCTAACTGAGTACCAAAACAAGAAAATAATTCTATCCAAAAATTTCCTGTAAAAATGGGATCTTTGTCACTTACAATAATTTTTGGGTTTCCATGTAGCTTTTGAATTGTTTCCATAAATGCTGTAGAAATTGTACTAGCTTTAAATGGATGTGATAATGCACAAAAGTGTGCATACTTGGTAATTCTGTCAACTACCACCATGATGACACTCTTTCCCTCAAACTTGGGTAAACCTGTGATAAAATCGATTGAAACCTCCTCCCAACGTTGGCTTGGAATGGATAAAGGTTGTAATAGACCTGGTGTCTTAATTGTTTCATCTTTATTTTGTTGGCATACCAAACATTCCGCCACAAACTTTTGAATATCCGATTTAAGGCCATCCCAGAAAATTCCTTCTTAACCTTGTGGTAAGTTTTTAAAAATCCTGAGTGCCCTCCTAAGGGACAAGCATACAATTCTAGAAGAATCTTTTGTTTGAGTTGGGAATTCTTATAGAGGTATAAGCGATCTTTGTACCATAATGAATCATTTTTCCAGCTAAATGTATCAGATGTACTGGAATATTGTTGTAACTTTCGAATAAGTTCCCACACCTCTTCATCATTCTTCCATTCCTCCCCTGCTTCATTTATCCAATCTGGTTGGATAATAGAAATGGCGCACAACAATGCTTCCACATCCTCATCCTTTCTTAAGAGTGCATCTGCCACAACATTTTGCTTCCCTTTTTTGTATATGATTTCAAAGTCATAACCCAACATCTTTGTGACCCATTTTTGTTGTTCTTCAGAGGATAATCTTTGTTCTAAAAAGTATTTAAGGCTATCATGATCTGTTTTTACCTTGAAGTGTCTTTCCATTAGGTAGGGTCCCCATTTCTTAAGTGCATGTAGTATTGCCAACATTTCCTTCTCATAAATAGCTTTGTGTAAATACTTTCCCTTGATTGGATGACTTTCGAAAGCAATGGGTCTTTCATCTTGCATTAAAACAACACCAATTCCATTTCGAGAAGCATCACATTCCACAATAAAGGTTTTGGTGAATTCTGGTGTAGCTAAGACCGGTCCGTGGCACATTGCCTCTTTAAGATCTTCGAAGGCCTTTGTTGCTTCTGGAGTCCATGAAAATGCATCTTTCTTCAACAATGTTGTTAGAGGTGCTGCTATTTTCCCATAATTCTTAACAAACTTGTGATAATACCCTGTCAACCGGAGAAATCCTCGCAAATGCTTTATGGATGTGAGGATTTACCATTCCTTAATGGCTTTAGTTTTGCTAGGATCTACCTTAACTCCTTCATGAGATACAATATGACCCAGATATTCCACCTCTTGTACTCCAACAAAACATTTGGATCCTTTTGCATATAATTTTTTCTCCTCCAATAGTTGTAGCACCCTGTCAACATGTTCAACATGATCCTTCCAAGACTTGTTGTAGATTAGTATATCATCAAAAAATACTAACACAAATTTTCTAAGGAAGGGTTTGAAAATGGAATTCATCAAACCTTTAAATGTAGAAGGTGCATTGGTAAGGCCAAAAGGCATGACCAAAAACTCATAGTGACCCTCATGAGTTCTAAATGTTGTTTTCGGAATGCCTTGAGTCTTCATTCTGATTTGATGATATCCTGAATGAAGATCTAACTTGGTGAAGTAAATTGATCCATGCAATTCATCCAATAATTCATTAATGACTGGAATGGGAAACTTATCTTTAATAGTGAACTTGTTGAGCTCCCTATAATCTGGACACATGCGCCATGATCCATCCTTCTTGTGCACCAATACTACTGGAGCAGAGAAAGAACTTTGGCTAGGATGAATTATACCAGCCTCAAGCATTTCTACAACCATACGTTCAATTTCACTCTTTTGGGCATAGGGATATCTGTACGACTTGATGTTTGGAGGAACACTTCCTGGAATCAAATGAATTGCATGATCATGATCATGAATAGTTGGGAGACCTTTGGGAGTCTCAAATACCTTGGAATGATTGTCCAATACTTTTTGGAGATCTGGAGCAATAGATGAATTCGATGTGGAAACATCTAGCAAACATAATTGTGCAATTACACCTCGTTGTTCCATTTTTAGAAGCTTTGTCATACCGTTAGAGCTTATTATCTTTCCCAGTTTCCCTGCCATACCCCTTAATTCAACTTCCTTTCCTTCTGCCTAAAATTTCATGAAAATTTCTTGAAAGTTAAAAGCTATTGTACCCAAGGATTGTAGCCATTAGACTCCTAGTACAACATCAGCACCTCCCATTGGAATGGAAACCATTGGGCTTTTCAATACATATTCTCCCATGGATAGGTTGATATTATGGCACTTTCCAGAGCAATTTATTGTTCCTCCATTTGCAACCATCACTTGACACTCTGGTGTTGGATATAGGAAGCAATTCAATTCTTTTGTTATCTTACAATGAATAAAATTGTGGGTACTTCCTGAATCAATCAACACTATTACCTTTTTCTTCTTGATTTGTCCTTCTATCCTGATGGCTTGAGGAGTGGTAATTCCAGCCAATGCATTACAAGATATGGTCAGATTCATTTCTTCTTTATCTAGGCTTTGTTCCTAGAGTATATCCTCTTCTTTTAACCTTTCTTGCTCCTTTTCTTCTTCCTCTTCACAATCTATGTAGAATAATTTCTTCTCAGCACACTTATGACCTTTAGTGTATTTTCTATCACAACTGTAACAAAGCCCTTTTGCTCTTTTTTCTTCCAATTGTTGTGGTGTCAACCTTATAGGTTGTGGAAGGCTAGGGGCAACAACACTTCCATCTTTATAGTTGTGAGTGGTATGCTTCCTAGTTGCCATAATTTTTCTTTCCATTTTACTCGCTAACCTGAATGCCTTCTCTAATGAATCAGGTTCCCAAAGGAGAACATCATGTTGGATATTATCCTTTAAATTCCCTATGAACACATCAATCCTATGCTCCTCTGGAATATTTTTTACCCTTATGTTCAATTTTTGGAACTCTTCAATGTGCTCCATTATTGAAACCTTTCATTTGAGACTTATCAATTGGCTAAAAAAAGTGTTGCTTTTTGTATCCTCAAAATGTGCTGTCAATTCTTCCGTAAAAATTGCCCAAGTGATAATTTGTTTACGAGATAAAATCCATTGATACCATACAAACTAATTTGGTTCCAAATATAAAGTTGCAATATGTACCTTTTGCATGTTTTGCACAATATTGAGATCGAAAAATTGCTCCATCTGTAATATCCATGTTGCGGGATCCTTGCCATCAAACTTCCTCATATCGATTTTTGGAATATGGTGGGTCTTCAATCCAACATTAGAGTCTATGGAATCATGATTAACATTTCTTTTGTTTTCATCATGAGTTTCCTTTACTACCCTTTCACCATTAGTGACCATTTCTTGTAGCAACTTATTCATATTTATCTTCAATTCTTCCATCTTATCATCCATGCCATCTATTTTAGCGTCCATGCCATTCATCTTAGCTTCCATGCCATCCATCTTAGCTTCTACGCATTTCTTTAAACAATCCATCTTAGCTTCTACACCTTTCTTTAAGCCATCCATCTTAGCTTCTACATCTTTCTTTAAACCATCCATCTTAGGTTCTGTTACTTTTTGTGCAAGTAACACTTGTTGCACTTGGTCTCGTAATTTTGATATATCATGTTGCATTTCTTCATCTTCTTCATGAGCCATGCTAGAGCTTTCAGGTTGCTTACTAGGTGTTTGCATTTTCTTTCCTTGGGGAATCAATTACCGATAATAATGTTTTACTATGCCCTTTGAATTCCTTCAAACTAATTTTTCAAACCAAGCTTATGCAAAAATTTAAAAAAAAACTACACACCTTTTTTCACTTTGTAGGAGCTTGATATTGAATCTGATGTATCTCTGTAATTTCAGATCATCCAGTTCTAAAATTGTGATCTGTAGTAGCCCTCTGCATCCTCTTTCCAATGCCACCAGTCTGATCCAAATTGGATTCTCCAAGGAAGAGTTATGCACAATCTCCCAAGATGACCTGATTATAGACCTTTCCAAAAGAGCGAACTTGTATGAAGTGCCATGTGTCACTGTTTCAACCTTTGGCTCTGAAAAATATATACAAGAAACTAAAGTCTGTCCTCTTTCTGTACCTTCTTACAAAATTTCAATCCGATGCTCAGAGAGAAAGTTATGACGATTTTCCCCAGGTCACCTATTTGGAATGTAATTCAAGAGTCTGCAAAAAGACCAACTTCCTCAGATCATATCTCTGCAAATATAGTGCGAAAATCTCTGAAATTCGGACCCGAGGTTCAGTGCAATTTCATCTCAAATGGGTTCTTTTTTCTCTTCTGAAACGTTGCAGAAAAAAGGTTATAGCTAAAATGCCACGATGACCTATTTGGAGCAGCGAAACCCTAGAATCCAAAGCTCTGCTACCAAATGTTATGAAACCAGCTCACAAAAAGATAGAAAAGATAGATCAACGCCTTAGAATTCAGCCTCTTCGAGGAGGCAACCTCCTTTACATTACATAAATGAACAATCCTTGGATGATTCAAATGACAAAACCTCCTTTCTATATATAGGAGTCTAAGGTGTCACAATATAACCAAGCCGACCTAACAATAATAATATAAGGGCACAAAAATAACAATAGAGGGATTTTATGGGGCACAATAATAACAATATGGGGACAATAGGGGCACAACAATATTAATAAAGGATACAACTACAATATTAATGGGGGCATCACTAGTATTATAGGGACCTAACATATTGGATATCCTCCTGTACTATTTTTAGTATGAAAAATAAGAATATTACCAAGATATTCCCATGAATCCGCAGTCATTAAGGTACCTTCCAAAATATCTTGTGGTTTAAAAGTGGACATATTAGCCATTTTTAATAAAGTTAGGGTTTTCTTCCCACCCCATTCTTTTCTGAATCCAGAGATTTGCGACAAGGATGCTCCTTGTCCCCCCTCTTGTACATCATAATGGCAGAAAGCCTCAGTCAAAATGTGGAAGTGACCAAGAGAGAAGGAAAAATAATGGGGTTAAACATAGCCCAAAATTTCAAAGGGATTAATCATTCTCATTTTGTTTGATGACACCCTTCTCCTTGGAGGGGCCTCTATAATCATTATTGTCCATTTCAAAAAAATATTAGATTCTTATTTGGACTTGTCTGGTGGGCTCACCAACAAAAAGAAAATCAATTTCGATATGGATGGAATTTTTTAGATGCCACCTTGGCAGAGATCTCTTGGATATTGGGTTTCTCAGTGGCGTGTGAATAGAGGTCATTTACATATCTTGGTATCTCCATTTCACTTGGTACACCCAATGGGGAAGATTGGGAATCAATTTTGCAAAAAATCAGGAAAAGAATAACTTCATGGGGTGCCCAGTGGTTAAATGTGGCAGGAAAACAGTCTTGATCAAGTCTATGTTGTCTTCCCTTCCAGGGTATATAGGTTCAAGACTTCTAGCTCTAAAGAATGTCATCCATCAAATAAGCAGTTTGTTGCAAAAGTTATTATGGCAGGGGGGAAACAAAATGAGATTCGCTTTCACTTGGTGAATTAAAACACAATTAAATTTCAAAAGAATTTGGGAGGGTTAGCAATAAGGGATTTGAAGTTCATGGATTTGGTTATGGGAGAAAAGCTAGTTTGGAGCCTTCTCTCAGATTCTCGGGGATGGTGGAAAAAGGCCTTCCTCTAAAAATATTTCCACAAAAATAAATTAATAAGACCTGAAGAAGTTACATGGACATATCAAGTCTCTAAAATATGGAAGTTGTGTCGTGTCGTAGTACCCATTTTTCTTGATAACTTGGGCTAGAATCAGGGAATGGTGTTGGTATTCATCTCTACAAGGATAGAGTTCCATCTATTGTGTTGGCTTTTGAAGATCAAGGAGTGAAAAATTTAATTCGATGGATGGAAAATTGAGGCCATCACAAACTTGCATACATCTCAAAGTGGAATGAAAATGGTTAATGGATTGGATGACATTGCCATCAATTCCCTCCAGAATTAAGTTAACATTGGATCGCACTCAGTAAATATCTCAAAGGTTATGCTCTAGTCAATCTTCCCAAGGTTAAAATTTTTGTTGGAGTTTATTCATGAGAAGGTTTTATCGCTGAAAATATGAAAAAGTGAAAAATATAAGGACTTTGCATTGTGCCCTATGTGGATCAGCTGAGGAAGATATAAATCATGTCTTCCAGCTTTGTCCTTTCTCCCTCAAGGTATGGAATCTTACTCTGTCTCCTCTTTCATCTATCCAAAGTATTATGGTGGATTGGGATTAAATGTTTGTAAAATTGAAATATCACTATCATTTTCAACGAAAGGTTGATTCAGTTGTATTAATATTTTGGGGTTCTCTCCCAAAATATTTTTTCTAGACTATTTGGTTATTCCATAATCAAGTCATTTTTCAGGATTCAAACTCAAACTCAGTGGTGGTGGTTGTTAAAGTAGTTCAGTTGTTCTTTGAAGTCATCACTTCTATATGTTATGATCCTTCTGATTTGGAGAATATATCGGTTGAAGAAAAAGAGTGGCTTCACCTTGGGAAGCCTCGTGATCATGGTGGCAGCTTCAAATTTTGTCCCGATATGCACTCATTCACTATAAGGCTAGATAAGGATAAATTTAAGGAATGGAGACAAAATAAGGGTTATCACTCTTTTCTTTAATGGGGCTTTGAAAGGAAATCCTAGGGAGGCAAGAGCATGGGGGGGTAATTTATCACCCCGAGGAAGAAATAGAGACACAATTCACTTGGGGATTAGGAAGAGAAATTAATAATACATCAGAGCTTCTTGCTTTATGACAATGACTGGAAGTGGCAATTGTAAAAAAATTTACTCACTTGGCAGTCTTCCGGGACTCTATGATTGTAATTCAAAAAATCCTCAAGGTTAGGGAGGCTCCATAAATTGATCTTCCTTCAATGGTTCTTAGAATCTGGATGAAAGCCCAAAAAATAGGAAAGGCGGAGTTTTATCATATCAAAAGGCACCATAACCAAGTTACAGATTTGTTGGCTAACAAAAGTGCAACCGTCAAACAAGGTGTGTTAATAATGAATGATGGTTCTCCAACTATAATAAATATGCCATGAATAAAATTCATATGCTGATGTGGGATATAATATCATGATTCATATATATTTGGAGATTGAATAACATTGAATTAAAGCTTGTCAGGACATTAATTGTTTGCATTGTTAAATTGTAGCAAGAAAAATGCTTCATTTGAATTGTGCCTTAGTCAAATGGAGAAATTAGAATTTCCACATTAGCAAGATGACTTGAGTTGCAATTAGTAGGAGTGACATGGCCAAGTCACTTAGTTAAGTTAGTCAATTCGAGTTTGTGGGAAAGAAGTAGAGTTGTGCATGAGTTGATTGCTAATATCTAGAAATCTAGTGGAGTTATAGTTAGTGAAACTCAATTATCTAAGCTCTAGTCATGAATAGAGTTAGTATGAGTTCAGTTGAGTAGTTGTAATTGTTGTTAACTCACTGGTCTCTCAGTTAACTAGTCAAATTACTAAAAATAGCCCTAGTCATGCATGCAATTCGAATTGCCTAGTTGACAAGAGGAAAAGGGCATAAATGGAATTATTGTTGTATAATAGTGAGTGTATAGATTTTTCATGTAGCAGGTGAGCTAATTTCCTCAGGAATTGTGCAAGGAAATAGGAGATTCCTATTCTTTAGGAGCAGGAATTGCGCAAGGAAATAGGAGGAATTTGGAGGCATATTTTGGCTAAGTGTTGGTTAGAGTAGGTAGAGCATAAGATCAGTATTGCAGTGTAGGTTGAGCTTCAGGGATTTAATTTGTCATTGTAATTGATAATTGTCTCATCTGATATAATACAAATAGAGGAGAGGTTTTTCCCAGTTGGTTTCCTGAGTAGAAATATTTTGTGCATTGTGATTGAATGATTACACGTGTTTCTATTATATGTTTTCCCTTCCACGGATTTAGTAGAAAAAAATTGTGTTTAGTATTTTTAGTATGAATTCATTGGCAGATGAAAATTTTGAGTTATTTCTACATGGTATTAGATCTATTGAAAATTACGTAGAAACCAAGTTCCTAATCAATCTCTCAAGAATTTTTGAATAGCAGTTTTGTGGCGTAGGTTTTGTTTAGTGCAGGAACAATGTATTTCAATGGATTGAGGCTTGAGTGTGCATTGGAGGGCACTTCAAATTTCTGTGCTTGGAAAGATAGGATGGAATTTGTGCTAGATGACAATGGAGTATTGGAGTACACACAAAATGACATTCCAAAACCAATAGCGTCAGATGCGCAACAACTGGCTCAGTGGAAGAAAGACACAACAAAATCCAAGAGGATTATCTTGGAGGAAGTCAGAGATCATGTGGTTTCTAATCTACATTGCAAGGAGACTCCATTTTCAATTTGGAAAACCCTCATAGATCTATTCCAAAGCATCAGTGATGCCAAGAAACTGTCATTAAGAGATAAGCTCAGGAACATTCAAATGGAAAAAAAAATGAAATTGTTGTTCAATACCTATCCAGATGAAGTTGAAGGAGTTGGAGAGAATGTGCCATCATTCGAACTTGAGAGATTATCACTCCTTGGTCTTCTGAAATCTTGGCACAACTATCAGGATTCAATTAATGGAAGAGATAATCTCCCATATTGGGAGAGACTTTGGTTTGACTTGGTGCAGGAGGAGATTAAAAGAAACATTAGAGATGGTGTCACATCCAAAACTTATGAGGAAGTAAAATTTGCTTTAGAAGTCAAATGAAAGGAGGCCCAATGTAAGGAAAACTCCACCAAAACCATGGCAAGAAGAAATACCTCAATAAAATTAAATGCTTTCACTGCCATGAGTATGGACATTATGCAACCAAGTGTCCACACAAGAAATCCAATAAGAAGCTTGAAGCATCACAATTCGAGTTGGATTTCACCCTCATTGCATGCATGGAAAGTACTATACGATGTAGTGTATTGTACTTAGACTCTCATGCTTCATTTCATATGACAGGAAATGAGGAGTTCTTTAGCAACTTAGAGGAGAAGGACCTACAATTACACATAGATCTTGGAGATAATGGGAGGTATAGTACCAAAGGGATTGGCACTATCACTTTTAAGAGGGAGTCAGGCTCCCATCTTCACCGACAAAATATAATGTATGTGTCTAGTTTGAAGAAAAATATAATTTTTGTAGTTGTTCTTGAAGATGGAGGATATAATGTGGTGTTCATTAAAGGGAAAGCTTATCTGAAGCATGTTGCTACCGGACAAGTAAAAAACATTGGTGTTCAAGTTAAAAATATTTACAAGCTAGAGGTGGATGCATGTGTTGCGTTAAGCAACAAGACAGAACATGTTCAGGGCCGAGATGTTGGAGAGCTCTGACATAGGCACATGGGACACCTACACCATGGAGCCTTGAAAATAATGCAACAGATCACCAATGGATTTCCAAAATTGACCCTTGATCAACATGATGTTTGCAAGGGATGCACTCTTGGAAAATATGTTAAATCCTCCTTCTAGGACCGAGATACTAGAGTTGAATCCATCTTGGAGCAAGTTCACTCAAATGTGTGTGGACCTTTTTCTAGAGTCTCAATTGTAAATAACAGGTATTATGTGATCTTTTTAGATGATTTTTCCCGCAAATTTTGGTTCTATTTTATGAAAAAGAAAGATGAGGTTTATTCAAAGTTTGTTGAATTTAAACCCTTGGTTGAAAATGAGACTGGAAAGAAAATTAAATTACTGAGAAGTGATAATGGAGGAGAGCATGTGTCTAATTCCTTCAAAGAATCATGTTCCAAGGAGTGTATTATAAGGGAGTTGATTTCACCCCACAACCCACAACAAAATGAGGTTGTAGAGAGCAAAAATAGAAGTGTCATAGAAGCTACTAGATCAATGTTGCATGACTAGGGATTTCCACTATCCTTGTGGGTAGAAGCTTGCAATACATTTGTTTATTTGTATAACAAGAGCCCTCACAAAATTCTTGGAATGATTACACCTGAAAAGGATTTCACCAAGAGGAAGCCAAATGTCTCCCACTTTCGCATTTTCAGATCCATGGTCTATTGTCATGTGTCCAAAGATAGTAGGAAAAAGTTGGAGCCCATTTCATAGAGGGGGGTATTTGTATGATACATAGAGACACCTCATATCTACTGAGTGTACATTCCCTCACTCAAGATGACTGCTATGAGGAGGGATGTGAGATTTTATGAGGAGATAGCCATGAAGAGTTCTCTAGAGATAGATTTGAGCATTCCACCAAAGGAGGAGCTTCTAGCTCCAAAGGAGGAGCCTCAGTCAGATCCAAAAGATGTTTTGGAGTAGTAACATGTGGAGGAGAAGAGAGAAATTTGAGTGGAGGCACCCACTCACACAAAACTTTCCATAGAAGGGAGGAAGAGAACTAAGGAGGTAGACAGGTTGGTGCAAGAATCTCTAGAGTAGGTTGGAGCTCCTAGATCCTTATGCAAAGAGAGGTCACTAAATAGATATACCAGATATATGGCACTCATGTCAGAGTTGATTGATTCTAAGCCATCTTATTTTGAAGAGGTTGTTTCCCAACAAGTGTGGGTATATTCCATGGTGGAGGAGTATGACTCCATCATGAAGAATAATGCTTGGGAGGTTGTGCCTAGACCCGAGGGAAAATCTATTATTTTATCCAGGTGGATGTATAAAGTGAAACATGCAGTTGATGGCAGTGTTGAGAAGTACAAGGCCAGATTCGTGGCCAAAGGCTTCTCACAGGTGGAGGCAATTGATTATGAGGAGACATTTTCCCCTGTGGAAAGATACTCATCTATCAGGACCATACTTTCATTGGCAGCACAATTTGGGTGGAGAATCCACCAAATGGATGTTAAAATTGCCTTCCTCAATGGAGTGGTTGAGGAAGAAATTTACATAAAGAAGCCTGGGGGGTTTGATACATTTGATATAGAGACACATGTGTGTGGACTCAAGAGATCCCTCCATGGTATCAAGCAAGCACCTCGTGCTTGGTACACTCGTACAGATTCCTATTTCAATGGATTGGGCTTCACTGAGAGTGAAGCAAATGCCAATCTCTACTACATTTTGGTAGATGGAAGTATGCTCATCTTAGTCCTGTATGTAGATGACTTGACACTTACAAGAGATGAGAGGTTGATCTAGTCTTGCAAGGAGGACCTTACAAGACAGGTCTATATGAAGGACATAGATTTGATGCACTACTTCATTGGCTTGGAGGTGTGGCATGGAGATAGAGATTTATTTGTTGGTTAGGGGAAGTACACCTATGAAATCCTTTAGAGATTCCATATGTAGGATTGCAAGCCCATGGACACTCCTATAGATACTAGCTGGAGGAGAGATGATGCTTCTACAAGAGAGGCAAGAGATGGAACTATCTACAGACAGTTGGTAGGGTCCTTAATATACTTGGTGAACACAAGGCCCAACATTTGTTTTGCAGTTAATCAGCTTAGTCAGTTTATGGTGGAGCCTACCAAGCTTGATTGGAAAGTAGAAAAATATGTTCTTAGATACCTCATAGGCACAACATATTTTAGTTTATGGTACAGGCAGATAGATGGAGTGAAGGTCCAAGGCTTCACAGATGTAGATTGGGTTGGGAATCCCTTAGATAGGAAGAGCACATCAGGAGTAGTCTTTAGCGTTGGGTCAGCAACAGTTTCTTGGTATGGCAAGAAACAAAGATCGATATCACTCATCTCAACAGAGGCCGAGTATATGGTTGCTAGTCAAGAAAATGTGAGGCTACTTAGATGAGGAAGATCTAAGTTGATCTCTTTAGTTAAGGAATGGATTCTACATTAATGCACTATGACAATCAAAGTTGTATAAAACTCTCTGAAAATCCAATGTTTCATGATAGTCCCAAGCATATAGACATCAGGTACCATCACCTGAGAGATTGTGTGCAAAGGAGGATTATCATGTTGCATTACATTCCCACAGAGGAGCAGGATGCTGACATTTTTACAAATGTTTTGGGTAAGTTTGTGTTCCATAGCAGCGTGATAGGGGTTGTTCAGAACCCTCTTCTTGCTAAGAGGGAGTGTTAAATTTTAGAAATAAAAGGCTTCATTTGAATTGCACCTTAGTCAAATGGAGAAATTCGAATTTCCACACCATCAAGATGACTTGAGTTGTAGTTAGCAGGAGTGACATGGCCAAGTCACTTAGTTAAGTTAGTCAATTTGAGTTTGTGGGCAAGAAGTAGAGTTGTGCATGAGTTGATTGCTAAGATATAGCAATCTAGTGGAGTTATAGTTAGTGAAACTCAGTTATCTAAGCTCTAGTCATGAATAGAGTCAGTATGAGTTTAGTTGAGTAGTTGTAACTATTGTTAACTCACTAATCTCTCAGTTAACTAGTCAATTTACTAAAAATAGCCTAGTCATTCATGCAATTTGAATTTCCTAGTTGAGTGGGGGGAAGGCATCAGTGTAATTATTATTGTATACTAGTGAGTGTACAGAGTTTGCATGCAACAGGTGAGATAATTTCCTCAAGAATTGCACAAGGAAATAGGAGCTTCCTTTAGGAGCATGAATTTCAAAAGAAAATAGGAGGAAGTTGGAGGCCTATTTTGGCTAAGTGTTGGTCAGAGCGGGATATCAATATCGAAATGCAGTTTGAGTTTCAAGGATTGAAGTTGTCATTATACTAGATCATTGTCTCATCTGATATAATACGAACAGAGGAGGCATTTTTCCCAGTTGGGTTCCCCAGTAAAAATAATGTATTCATTGTGATTGAATGATTGCATATGTTTCTATTATATGTTTTCCCTTCCGTAGATTGAGTAGAAGAAATTTGTGTCTATTGTTTTGAATCTGAATCCATTAACAACTGCAAATTTTGAGTTATTTCTACATGCATGAAGACTAACTCGAAATTCTAAAGGTGGCATCTCATAATCATGTTGTATTACAATGTATTTCACTCCAATTGTGCCATTGAGGAGGAAGGCCCCATGCTCTTTTCCAGGTGGAGGATTTAGTTATTGTTTTCTATTTGTAGTGCTATGACCAAGCTAGATCACATGCAGCAAGATTTAAAGGCCATAATCTCATTTGAGACTACACTCAGCCGAGGTGACTTAGTGATGGAAAACCTTGTCAAGAAATCACAGAACCAGGAAGAAGGAATTGAAGGTGAACAAAGTTTTGGAGGTAGATGTGGTCGGGGAGAGATGGATTATAAATGGAAACTGTTGGTCCTGAAAATCTTGTTATGACAGTGTGATTCTGGGAATTTATGCAAGATGGAGTGCTTATCTTACTCACAAACTGGGGTAGACCTTAAGGTTAATTTGGAGTCAAGTCCTTCATTTTTAGCATCTGTTATATCTGAGTAGGGTGATCAGGTTTCCACAGAGGTTCACTCTCATTTCACATTTGTTTGTCAACAACTTGAGTCATTAAAGGTTGAGTATATCACTTGCAGATGATTGTGGATAGGCTAGCCTTCAAAGTGGAACACATTGAACTCACTGTGGAAACAACAACATTGCTCAGCCTTAAGGAGATTTTCATAGTCAAGGACAACCTTGGTCAAGGTGCATGAGAAGGGAAACAATAGGAGGAGTTGTTGGACCAACCTATGCATGAGGATAATCCAAATCACGAGGATATTGTTCAACCAGAACAAGAAGGAAATTTTCAACATGGGCAAACTAGTAATTGTTAGTTCTTTTGGTATATATGCTTTGCAAGTATATAGTGTATACTAGAGCCTTCTGGAGACTATATGAAAATAATGATTCTAGGAGTTTAGATAGTAATTGGCTAGGTAGTAGCAACACTTTTTTGTGAAATTTTTGAACAATGAAGATGTAGATTTTGATCTTAATGTAAATATGTTGGCATGTTTTCCAATTGAATTAATATAAACTACCCATTTCTTTAAAAAAGAAAATTTGGGGTTTGCCTCATGAGATTTTAAACATTTAAGTTCCTCATAATTTCATCATTCATTAAATTAATGGTTAATTCAATATTAATTAAAGTATTTGGAATGCCTTTTCTTTCCTATTTTTACTTGGACAACAAGAGTACTAAGATCCCCATATTTCATATTTAAAGTTTTTCCAAGCATAATTTTAGGTAATTGAATAGTTACTTAGATATTACGAGGATCTCATTTCATTCTTCCTCATTTTCCAATACATAAATCCCTTATAGCCTTGTTATAAATTGGTATATCCTTGATTGCTTGGATTATAGGGATTTTTATGTACAATTGTTTTAATTCTTCTAGGATATCAAAACATGGTTATATAATTATCCTAGTCTTTGTAAGTCTCTCAGGAAATGTTGGATATTGAAAATGATCAAATTATTTAATTTTTATTTGATCTAAATCATGGGAGTTCAATAGTAAAGATTCGTTATTTTTCTCATTATATTGTTGCTTTTCTTCACAAGATTGTTGTCTTTCTGCACTCACATCCTTAATTTTAAGTGGCATTGGATCTTTTAAAATTTTGCTTGATCTTAAAGATGTGGCTTGACAACTAATTGCAGCAACAATAAGAGTTGAAGATTCACTAGAATCATTAGTGTAAATTACTTTACTTGATTGAACAACTTGATTTTATTGTGGTTGTTGATTTACCTGACCTACCCTAAAGTTTGGATTTGGTTTTGGTTGAGCAAATAATTGATTTCATCTTGGTGCTTGATTACAATTTTTCATTTCTGGTGGAGGGAGAAATTGTTATTTTTGTGGCCAATTTTGGTATGGTTAATTGAATTGTTGTAGTTGTCTTTGGTTAGGAAACTATTGTAGATTGGAATAAAATTATTGATTATAAGGAAGTGTAGAATTACAAGGATTTGGAATAGATGGTTGCCAAGGTTGTGGATTGTTAGAAAATTGAGAAGAAGGTAATTGTTTTCCTTGGTTGATCTAAGGATTATACCAAGGTTGATTAAAATATTAAGGATGTTTATTTCCTATAGGATATGGTGGTTGCAATTTTCCAAATCTTCTTTGATTAACAAAATAAACTTGCTCAACATGTTGATCATCTATCTAATAAATTTATTTCAACCCCTGAAGTTGTAGATAGTTGTTGACATTATGACTTTCAGAACAAATGTTGCAGACTTTAACTACAACTAACAGAGACTCATTCCTAGGATGTTTCTCAGTGCATCGAGGAGAGAATATAGCCAAATATTTTTCATTATATTCTTGTTTTTTCCTTGTCTACAAAGCATCTAGTTGTATAGATAATGAATTTAATATATTGGTTTCCATATCCTTCAATAAATTTCCAATTTCAATTTTTTCTACTCTTGAACTATTCTTAGATGTAGGAGTTGTTGAACTACTTGTTCCTCTACCTTTTCTTATGTTTTCTCTTGAGGAGTTCTTAAAGACTTCCCTAATCTCATTAGATGTGAGTTGATAAACATCTCCAGTAACTATAACATTCAATGGCTCTATTATCTACTCTTTAACTCCTCTCCATGAGATTAATTTGAATGATTCATCATCCAATTTGTAATTTGTTGACCTTTTATAGTTGAACTGAAAATGTTTAGCATAATCCTCCAAAGTCTCATATGGTCTTTGAATCATTCTAAATATTTCATCTCTATTCTCTCTTGCTTTGCAATAATCTTTGTATTTTCTCATAAAAGCGTTTTTCAATTCTTCCCAAGTACCTTACTTCCTCCTCTTAATCCCTTGAACCATCTTAGAGCGACATCTTTCAAAGTTGAAGGAAATAACCTTAACTTCTAAGATTTTGTCTTATAATCATAAGTTCTACATAGAACTTCAAATTCAAATAAAAAGGTATCATGATCTTTTGTAAGTATTCCATAGACTACTAAAAGAACAAAAAGGTTGATATTTTTTTATTTTAGTATCATCTCCACTTTCCCTTATCGGAAAAGGAGGTTCTTCCTCCTCATCCCTTCTATTTCCTCTTTTATTGCCTTCCTCATGATCACCCATATTGAAATAAATGGACCCTGAATTTTCTACAACATTCTCGTAAATGCCTTACTTTAATATCAATCTGGGATCATAAAATTTACAAAATAGTCAGCAAAATATATGCAATTTGGGGTTTATGCATTCCCTAGCTCGAGAAGTGAAAAAACTAATTACAACTTATTTATAGTAAGCACAATTAATTACTGGAAAAACTATACAAATCATTGTAGCTAAAATCTAAATTAGTTCCTATTAAAAGCATAAAAGTGAAGAAAAACAAAATTAGTCTACAACAAATTCTAATAATTCATAGCAAGAAAATAAATGAAAAATAGAATTATCTACCAATAAAACCAATTAATTTATTTTATTGAAAGAAAATTGATCTAAAATGTTGTTACAGAAATAAACTACAACTATCTGGAAATAAAACATATCAGTTGAAAACATAGTATTCTACTGAAAATAAAATTCTATTGAATAGAAATATAATTACAAAATTAAATTCTATGTTACATAAATAGATGAAATATCTTTGAAATATATACACTGAAATAAGCATGTGTAGTAGAAATCATATGCAATAAAATCATGAACAATAGAATAAATTAACAAACGGAAAATGTAGAAATATATGCTAGCAAGAAAATATAGCCACCATAGTTGTAAAGTGGCCCTTGCTCTATAGCCTACTGGTGGTCTACATGTTTCACACTCTCAAGAACTGAAATAAGTGTTTTTGTCAACAAAATATAACTTTACAAATCAATTAAAGAAAAATTAAACCTTTTGAGTTTGGTTCTCAATTTTTTTATACAAAACTAACACAACTACTTGTTATTTCCCACCGGTTCTTGTTAGAAATAAAGGAGGCAACCACTTTCAGTTACAACAGTTAGGTGTTCTAAAACTTATCCAAAAAAAAAATGATTTAACTACTTCCCCTTAATTGTGTTGCTTCATCTTGATTTCAAGCCTCGTGGGTTGAACATCCTAAAGTGGGTTGAGAAAAAATAGGAAGTTTGAGCTAGTAGATAAAAAGTAAAATATTTATAACAAAAAAAAGCATTGTTGCTAACAGAAGTTTCAACAACAATGGTTTCCTTCTTTGAAAATGTATATGGCTGCAAAGAAATTTTGTTTATGGTTGTACAAATCTTGGTGTTGTAGAAAATACCCTAACATGAGTTCCATCATAAGGACTTGTTCAACTTCATGATTTCTGACGAAAATTCCTAAAATCATCGTCACAAGTGAAACTATAAAAGGGTGTATTGTCTGATACCTACAAACTCATAATCAACTAACATTCAACAAAACATGCAAAATCGTTAACTAATTATAAAAAAAAACTTGTTCATTACCACAAAATCCAATCATTATAATTATGGTAAATAATAAGGTAGGAATAGTTGAAAATGGACAAAATAGGTGATTTTTATAAGGAAAATAGTTATAGAATGATGGTAAAAGGGGTGATTAAGAGTGACATTTTCAACCCTCATCACCAAGTATTATGAAATGTTAGTATTTCATCCAAGTTATATATGAATAAAAAATTGTAGCATATCATTCATCATTCTCATCAAAGTTGTTGATATATTACATAAACTAAAATGCATCACTAACCACTCATACAAATAATGTATTGTCTTGAATGATGTGTTCCACAAGTCTTACACTTTAGTTCTCATTCAATGGTAACATGATTTGAGGTCCATCTTGGTGAATAATTTGTCTTGTTGTAGATAATCCAACAATTCATCAATACTTGGTAGAGGATATCTATTCTTTATAGTGATTTTGTTCAAGGAATGATAGTCAATGTGCATTATCAACTATTGTCCTTCTTTGACACCATGATGATGATGGGAGAACCATATGGAAATATATTGGGCCTAATGACCATCTAAAAAATATTGCTATTACTTATTCACCTTGTCTACTTAGATGATGGACTACCTGTGCAACCTAATGTTTGGTCATGGTGAATCTTATAAGAACTTAATCTCATGCTCAGCCTCTTAATTAGGTGGCATCCCTTGAGGTTCTTGAAACACCTCTTTGTAGAATTAAATCAATTGTTATAGTTGCAATCATTTCTTTCCATTACATCCTTCCAAGGATTCCTTCATCTCCAATTCATTCCCTTCTCCTCGTTCCATTAGGAAATCTCTTAAAAACAAGAAAAGATATTTGTGTTGACAATTATTCTTTAGGCTTGATGAATTTTGATCAAAGAGAAAAGGATCTATCCATATGTGCATTTATGGAATATTCCTTCCCATCCTTGATAGAATTGAATGTGGTATCTCCAACATACAAATATGGGCTTCCTAAAATGACTCCAAATAGGTTCAATGGAATCACATCTGTTACCACTTTTTCCATCAAATTTTGGTTGATGGAAAATTGAATTTGCAATGTTTTTCCACTCTCAATTCAACATATTTTCTTTTCCAGTCCAAATTAGGATATGGATATGGATATTCATGAGTCTCTAAAAAAACATTTTCAACCAATTTTGGAGAGATCAAGTTATGAACCAAGAGCCAAAAAACAATCTACCTTACTTTATTCTACGTGTTACTTGTTGTACAACAACTTTTCCATCTCCTTCTCTTCCTTATGGTTGTAATGAACCAGTGCTACTTCCTTTTCAAGAGTAGTAAAACTAATTTTCCCTTCCAAAAATGAGATATTATCCACCATCTCCTCAACATTTACAATTACCAAAGACTTATTCTTGTTCCTCTTCTAAAAGTGTTTGGGGAACTTCTTAGAGCATAATTTCCAACATTCTTCCTTAGTGTGTCATTTTTTCTCATAAGACTCTCATTGCTTAATGAAAGGAGTTGCTTCCTATGTTGGCCAAAAATCATATTGTTGGTCCATTTCTTCTTCTTCCCTTTTCTCTACTATACTTGTGGTTCTATTTTTTTATGCATGTTGGACTATTTCTTCCACTTGTTTCCTTAAAGGTATGTTTTTTTATCACTTACTTTATCAATTTTCTTAGACTTAGATAATGTTAATTATCATCGAATTTGAGGAAGCAATCATCTAAAACATTTTACAATATGTCCAGAAATTTTAGAGAGACACATAACTATATCACTCTCTTCTTGAATTTTATAGTGAACATCTAGACTAACCACTCTTCATTTCCTGAAGTAATGCCACATAATCTGTTGGTGGTCATAATATCAAATTGGGTAAAATTGGGACTTCATCACGTGCTTTAAAACCTCTCAATTGGTCACTAATAGCTCAATTTCTAGTGATTTTCTTGTTGAATCACTTTCCCACCATGCCAGAGCATGGACTTCAAGCTTTAATATAGTGAAGTCAATCCTCTACTTTCTAGTGATTTCACATATGTTGAAGTACACTTCCATCTACTATAGCCATTGGTTTAGTTTTATAGCATCAAATTCCACCATAAGGCTTTATGTACACCTTGGCTTCTACATGGAAAGGCACTAGAATTTTTATATAGCTAATTCTCCCCTCTTTGTCAATCTTGAATTTTGACTCTATTTTATCAGTTTTCTTGAACTCCTCTATTTTGGCCTCATGTTCTTCATTATTAGTATTTCTTGAAGGTGATTCCATACCCTTTGAAAATAGAAACTTTGTTATCGTCACTATAATTGTGTCAATTATTTTCTCTAACTGATAAAAATTGGTCCTAAGCATTATTCTCCACATTTTGTTTGAACCACCCGTTATTATTTTCCCTATGCTTGTGGAAATCCCTATAAACAATTCAACTCCACTTCTACTATGGGCACTATGGGTGGTTATCATACAAGTTTCACCAAAAAACATTTAACTTCGGACCCAATACCATATGATTCATAAATATGTAAACTCATAATTAGCCCATTTCACTAACATGGAACTTAGTGTGATTTTTAAAATACCATAATTCCTATAGGGATTCTTCCTAAACAAAGTTGTAAGAAAAATATCAATTCATTAATAACATTGTTGTGGGGGCTTCCAATCCATCCCTAGCTCTAATCAATAAAAAAGGATCCATATGCCTCATACCATTTTTTTCTAGGTTTTTTTTCTCTAATTCCCACTTACATAGGTCTTTGTTAATATTGACCACCACTAACTAATGTGCAAGAAAATTTTCAAATACTTAATATAAGCTCACCGTGTTAAAAAATATTAAAAGAAAAAACTAAGCTATGTTGTCTTTCAACCAAATTCATAATCTAAATATTAACATGTTCATGCACTAAATCATATGGCAAGGTAAGAAGTCAAGTTTGAAGTGTGAGGCTCACATGAAGGAATGTGCAAGAAAATTGAACCACTCAACTCTAATGCATGGAAAGAGAAACATAAAAATAATTCAATCTCTTTTTTGCTTTTTCATGTGCCAAGCTCACACACATCCATAAAAACTCTAAATCATTTAATTCAAGGAAGAGGCCAATTATAAAACTCTTGTCAACTAGAGGAAGTGTATGACCCACATACAGTCTTAAGAACCAACATGCCATCTTCTCTAAATGTTGCATGTATGAAATGGTCTTTATGATGCTCATGTGCACATAAAGACAATGTACAACCTTAGTAGAATGCCTAAGAAAGCTTAGAGGTCAATAGAATTACTTCTAATTGTTATTTGTGAAGGAGGAATCCCTTGAAAATGACTCCAATAGTCCAATAGTTTGAGATAAATAAATTATAAACTCCCTAAGGAAATGAAATAGTTTTGTGATGGAATTCATATATTTATAACCTCTGAAATGGATAAAGCGAGGAGAAAATACTTCACCAAGCTAGACTTAAAGTGACGGTATCACCAAGTTGGAGTTAGCAAAGAGGATACCTCGAAGATTTCCTTCAAAATCATACAAGGTTTGTATGATTGGTTAATTGTGTCATTTAGCCTATGTAATGCACTAGCCACATTCATGCAGTTAATGAATGATATGTCACACCCTTTTATAGATTCATTTGTGTTAGACACCTAATCTTCATAGATTGGGCGCAATATGTAAATATGTGAATAGAAAAATTCAATCGGTTAGGATAGGGAAAGACCTTGGAATTTGAATCCCAGAGGTCACAATTTTAGTTGTACATAATGATATTCACCTTAATATAAAACTAACATTTAGGATTTATTCATTCACCTGACATGGTATTAGATCCAAGTTCAGGTGCCTCTCCTCTGCTAATTATAACTCCTCAGTTTGGTGTCTTTGCACACTTACTACATATTATCCCGTTGAAATGTACCTTTGCCCACACATAGCCCAATGAAACAATCACCTTGTTAAAACACTCAACATATCAAATTTTAAGTCCCCTGACATTGTCAATTTGAATGCATAACTTGGTTTTCGCATTGGCTACTAGTCTATCCTCTCTTTCACACATGTGCACTAACCTGTCAGTTCACTAAACCAATTAGCCAAACAATTGATAAACCAAAACATATGCTTGGATAGTTATCTGAGTTGTCTTCTCAACAGAACCCTGGATTCTGACCCTTCTCCTTCATTTTCTATGATAACATTTACCTTCTTTGTAATAACCATGACCTACCATAATCGTACTCTGTGTTATTCCTCACATGCTTGACATTGCTCTATTTGTTTACAAGAACACCTCTGATTTCCTCCTTGTCCCTCTTTGTTGTTGGTATCCATTTTGGTTTGTTGTTGTCATCATTGATGGTTCCAAGATATATCATTGTTAATGTTTGTAACCCCTCCACTCTAACTCCACGAAGTGCATAGTTGACATGAATATAGTACCAACATGACTATTTTTTATATACAACGAATGTGTCCTACTACTGTGAACCTATGTATACAGTGTCGATGTGAACTTGTGATAGAGTTTTTGTCACTTTGTGTTGAGAATTCCCATTATTCAAGAATCTTGATTCACATGCAGTCAACTGAGTCGAAGCTTATTTAACTAGGCAAACACTAGTGCTTTCATAAATATTTTAAAGTTCCTAACCTTAATTCAAATTTTTTTATTCTTCCATAATGGTTTGAAATTGATGTAGAATGATAGTTTGGAGTGAGTTCGAGCAAGAAAGGAACACATAATCACCCTAATTCTAAAATCTGCATTGAGGTTTTTAAAATTTGAATCTTTGAACTTAAATATTAGGTATGTGAATCTTCCCAATTCAAGCTTTTGTTGAACAATAACCATTCATATATGGCTGGAAACCAAGGTAGGTGTGACTAAGAAGGCCTTTGATGACACCATCCATAATATCACGGGATAAATTTAATTTGTTTTTGGTTGGGTTCCTGCAATTTTGAACGATTGTGAATTCCATGACAGATTTAGATGTATTTCCTACAATTGAAGTGAATTGCTTAGGTTTACTTATGCTAGTCTTGAAGGCTTAATGAGGAGCTTGTGGGCTATTGGAACAAGAATAAAAAATGCATTCTTTCGTTTCTATAGTTGGTGTAGTGCTCACTATAAAGGATAATTACCATCAATGGCCTAGAAAGATCGAGCACACCCTTATCTTCAATGACTTATGGAAATGTGTTTGTCAAGGACAAGGTGATAATGTGCTTTCCAAGCACATATCAAATAAAGAGCTCACCATATGGGAGAACAAGAATAACAAAAATTGTGCCTTGATTGTTGCTTTTGTAAGTGAATAGGTGAGTCATCATGATATAATTCCAATTACAAATTCTTATCATGCATTAAAGAAGTTAAAATATTTTTTTGACTCACACTCAGAATTACAGGTAGTTCAATTGATAATCAAGCTCTTCAACCTGGAGATGAAGGATGATGACCCCTTGGCCTCAACCTCAGAAATTAGAGCTATCATGCATGATGTATAAGCTACTATAATTAAAATCGACATCCCTCTCGTAACTTTTGTCAAGGCCATCTATCCTACATATTCTCACTATCTTGAATCCTTACATGCCAGTGTCCAACTTAAGGAAATTAATTTTGACACTCTTGTGGAGAAGTTTGTAGGATGGGAAAAATATTTTGGGAAGAGGAAGATGACATCTCAATCCCTTGAAGAAGGTATGTGCCTTACATAGAAAGAGAATAATTAGACACAAGATACTTCTAGAGGAATAGGTGGTAGAAGAGGACATGGAAGGAAGAACAACAGAGGTGGAGGGTAAATATCATCGAGGAGGAAAATCTAATATCCATTGTATTCATTGTAATAAATATGAACATGATGCATCCACATGAAAAATACCTTGGGAAAGAATGAAACAAGAAATCAAAGAAGACAAAATTAAAACACCAGATCTAGTGAAAGTTAAAGCACCTGAGTTTACTCATTATATTGTTTCACATTGCAATATTGGAGTAACTAAAGACTTGTTTCATACTTCACCTGCTTCTTGGAAAGATGCATGGCCACTTGAAGCAGTTGCAACCTACCACATTACCTTTTGGAATTACTTCTTTGAAGGCTTAGTGACAATGTAGATGGAGCAGTATACTTTGTAGACAATTCAAGTCTCAAGTCATTTGGACTTGGCACCATCGGGCTTAAACTACCTAGACTTCATGACTTTCTTTTGCATGATGTACTCTACCTTCTAGATCCGTGGATAAATTCTTTGTCCCTTTTTCACATTCATGAACAAGTACATTCCATTCATATGTTTGATGACAAAGTTGAGATAAGAAAAGCATCATATAACACAGTTGTCATGACTGGAATATAGGAGGAAAAATTGCTGAAGTTGCAAGGAACATTTACTTGTGCACAGAATTGCGCATACAGTTCTCAATACAATAAAGGTACATTACCATCTAGTCTTCTATGGCATGCAAGATTTGGACATCTTAATTATGATAATCTTCATTTGCTGAAAATAAATGGTGTTTATGGTTTTCCAACTATTCCAAGGAAATTGAAGCAATGTGATGCTTGTATCCTAGGATAACATAGCAAACAAACATTTCATGATTTTGTTTCAAGAGCACGGAGAAAGCTTCCACTAATTCATTATGATTTGTGTGGTCCTATTGTTAAGGGAAATGTTCCCCTAGGGCTTTTGGGTTGAAACCCTAGCAGACTGAAAGTTGTCTATACAGAGAAACACACATTCACACAGCCATTATGCTATTATAAGCAAATTCTATGATAAGGGGGCATACCTTAGGTCCTACGTTTGAGAAGGTCCTTTAGGGTCCAAACCCTTCTTCAAGTTCTTTTTCCTCCTTTGTCCTGCAAAACAACCAATTCCAAAGAACACAACAGTATATGGACAAAACCTTACAAAGAAACCATCTTCATGTTATAAAGAAAAGGTAGTTAGTTATGAACTTTAAACAACCATTCACATATGAATTCCAACATGAATATCATAAACATAAAGAAGATTTATATCAGGAACCAAGACATGTGTTTCTTTTATTATAGACAAATAAAGTACAGAAAAGGAATAATTTCACCTGAGTCACCTTTCGCAGGCTCCAAGCAAAGCTTCCTTTCGGATTCGTCCAGCCTCAAGCCTTTAACAAACTCCTTCCATGACTTACTCCATGATGTCACAAGTAGTGGATGAACATCAACACACAAGGAAACAAGGGTTTCCTGTACAAATGGGGGAAGTGCAGAAGGCACAAGGGTCTTCAGACCTGGTCAGGGGAAAAATCTCAACATAATAACCTTTCTCTCTCCTCTCTCCTCCTTTAGGCCTTCCCATTGAGGTCTTTTTATACCTCTCCCAAAGTAGTTTTTTAGTTGGGAGTTGGTTGGGAACAGTTGGGCCACGGGCACTAACAGGTGATCAGCAGGTAAAACCCGCGATCTCCGCCTGAAATTAAGGAGTTTTATATTTTTTTAAGTGTTTTAATACATATACGCAGGTTGGGTATATGCCTACCCACGTATACACGCATTTAACTCAGGGCAATGTCGCATGTACGGGATAAAACACTGTTTTTTAAATTTTGGGACCAGGTCTGGAAGGAGGGGTTGCCCTAGGCCATGAGTGCAGCATCACAAACCATAAGAGTGAGATTTGGAGCTATAACAGATGCCCCCTAATATATGAGGTTAGAAGGGGTACATGATGACCAAAATGTATTAAGCAAGTACATGGAAAGGAAATCTATCAAAAACCGAGGAGGACTTCACCAGAATTCAGCCTGCCAAGCCACAAAAGGAGATCAGAAAGAAACACTGTCTGAGGCGGGCATACCCATGCTCAGAAAAATTAAAGCATGTCTGCATATCAAGTACAAGCGGATCCACTAAGTATACAAGTATAAATGACTGGAAAATACATAATGGATCATCTAATCATGATCAAACAAGTACATGTCTGAATATCACATATAAGACTGTCAATGATGCTAAAAGATGTAACGGATCACTAATATCAAAGACTGATCCCAAAAGGTACCAACTAAACATGATGGAATAGGATGGTACTACACTACAAACTCAGGTGCCAGCATATAGAATGTCGCCATGATTGACTGCAACATATAAGGTGGAGTGGTATCAACTAGCAGCAACAAGAGCAACTATCAAGTGAACCAATGAATGCTGACACAACCTGAGGTCTTCACCGATCGCCGTGGTACATTTCTACACCACGGGAATAAATGATCTGAAGTTGACCATGTGAGAAATCGTTTGATTACCGGTCATTGATGTATACCTTTAACAAACGCAAGACTACTCACCGATAATGATAATGAGCGTCAAGGTACTCAGTACAATCTAACAAGTGTGAATAGATGAGCTGGAGTCGAACACCTGTAAGAATCTATCGATCAAGAGACAATGATGGTTTCCCACTGTTGATAGCAAATGATCTGCCACTAATGACTACAAACCCCAAGGTATTGCCAAATGGACTCTAGATCTTTGCCCCAGAGCAATGAGTCGGAGTCGATAAGGAAAGATCCGCTAGAAGGAAGGCATTGAGGCATCCTTCATCAATCTAGCGCGAGTGTAACCCGTAGGCCAATAATGTGGAAGGAATCGGATGAAAGAGATTTAGTAACCCAACCGAAGTACATTTCCGACGTACACAAGATGTGGCTAGCGCACGACAGAAACCCTCTGAACCAACCAATAATGGAAGCTGACACAGAGGCGAGGTATCCACCAATAGGGTCAAATGGAAACCAAGGTACTGCACGAATCCCAATGTGTGATAATGTAAGCTGATGTCGAACACAAGGGAAACCACTCAGTCAAATACCCATGATACTGATCGATGCTGAGCACAAGGTGACCTATCAATAATGAAAATAGGGCCAGGGTGCAGCTCTAGGCCTGTCCTCAGAGCAAGGTGTCGTCGTCGATAAGGACAAGACTCGCCAGCAAGAAGTCAATGGAGACCTTCTCAAACCGGCACGATTAAAGGACCAATATAGCTGATGTGATGATAGACATGATACTGACAACCAGGGATGGCCGACTGAAAAATGAGTCAAGAGACACCGCAGAGAGGCCGACTCAGGCTAACTTCCCTTGAACAAAAGCACAAATCAATGTGACTATGTGGCAGCATATGATGACTTTGTATAAGTTCGTCATGCAGGAGGCACGAACGAACCCTCCATATGATTGGAAGAGATAACCATTCGGGGGAGAACTGACTCAATAACAAGGTTACGGCATACCTAAGTCAAACTAAATCCCGCCCAAACAGAGGAGACTTTGCTTTGAGTGCTTTGTTCAAGGGCGACACGACTGACTCTAGCGGCCAACAATAAATGGAAAGACTGTCCCGTTCCCGCTCTTTTTTGGAATATTTATTTTTTTGTCTTTTTCTGTTAAGCTTGAAAAATAATAAAAGAATGTTATGGTATAATGGAAAGAACGAGTGTCGTTGAAACAAATGATCTAGTTCCTGGGAATGGAATGTTCCTATGCTCAATGCAAGGAGGTGAAAACTAGTCAGTGACACTCAAATGTGCGTTCCTTCCACGGGTCAAGGTGTGTCAAGCTGCAAAAGTCAAAGGTATGCAAGGTTGATTTTGCAGTCGTCATGGTCAAAAGTTTGCTTAAACACGAGTACAAGTGAAGCCGGCTCTACGCCAAAAGGTGCAAGTGGTCAACATGCAATGCAGTAGTACAACTCAACACAAAGGAGCCTCTAAGGTATAAGGCCAGAACGAAGCGAAGAAGCAAAGAGGAATGAGTCTTCAACGCATAAGTCATGGCGGGACTATAGAGGACTCTCGAACCTACTCAAATCGGAGCAGCATGGGCAACAAATGTCAGTGAGGTGCTAACTACGATGCCCATGTAAAGGATGGCTCTACCATCGTGTCATGATTAAAAAATCGGTGAGTGAAGATTGGTTACGAACTATAACACGATGGGTCGACCCTATGGCAGATGTATCGGCAAATGGAGGCTAGTATGCATAATGCAACGGAAAAATGGTGTCCCTAACCTATATGCCAGTGAGAAAATGATACCTGCCATGACGGGTCAGCAGTCATGGAACCGTCTCGAAACTGTCAAAAAAACGTCCAAAATTCCCTGAAAAACAAACCATTCTCGACATTCCAAGCTCCCAAGTTAAAAGTCACATGAGGCCAAACAAAATAAAATTTTGAAAAAATTTTGCATTTTCAAAACCTATAAAAGGGATTTTGGACTCACCATTTTTACCATTTGAGTTTGAGAGCAAAGAATTGGAGCAAAAGGAGCAAACTTCCCATACGCCAAATTCAACCGTTCATATTCGTCAAAAACCTCCAGGTAACTCTTATACTTAGCTTGCAATTGATTGTGACTGGTTTTAAGATTTTTAATTAATGTTTCACCGTTGAATTTTTTGCCAAAAATTTCACCGCGGCGTATACGCGGGTTGGTAATATGAAACCCGCGTACACACGGGCCCTATACGCGACTGTGTGCACAGGGACCCGCGTATATGCCGCGAACATTTTTAACCAAAAAACTAACGGTTGAAAATCATTTTTTGCTCAGAATGTCAGTCACCTAGCAAGAAAGAGAGCATGCAGCAGTGGATAATGAAGTCATGAACGATCCTGATGCTTTGGAAGCCCTATGGGGATGTGGTTTGCTTAAATTCTTCAAACTGCCGAATATGAAAGCAAACACACGTCTGCTTGAGATGCTCATTGATTATTGGGATGTCGAGGAGGATGCCTTTATGATTGACCAGATGCCACTCAGGGTAGAAGTGGAGGATATCTATTTCATCACGGGCCTTTCCCGAAGGGGAGAGGTAGTACATTCCTGGGGCAGGACACGGAGCAGTCTCACGATAGAGGACTATGTACAGATATATTGCCCGAGACATCCCAAGAAGGTTGGGAGCCAGATTTCCATCACACATGTGGCGAGTTTATCACTGAGGATAATCCTGTTCACCATAGCTCGAGTGAACGGATCGACCTCTCTGCATCAGCGATCACAGCTAACCATGAGTGTTGCAGTTGACTATCTCACCACTGTATTTGACTGGTGTAATCCTCTTCTGGCCAACATGAAGAGCCAACTCACTTCTATCAAGAGGGGACAGACCAAAAACTTTGGATATGGGACTATCCTGTGTTCTTTCTTTTTTGAGAAGGTTCCCGCACTCCGCCCCAGGGTAGCAGTTTCCATCAGCACCCCACGAGATCCACGCATGGGCTGGTGGGCTGACCTGATGAAATGTCTGGGGGGTGGGGAGGTCCCAAGGACTACCTTTGACGATGACTTCTTCACCTGGTGGGATCAGCAGATCATCACCGTAGATGACTACCCCTATGCTGGGCTGGATTTCCGACGAAATCCTGATCTAGCATTACCACCGAACGCAGCATGGGGCGAGATTGGTAAGAATTTTTTGATTTTATGATTTTTTTGGATTTTTCAAATATAATGATGCATTTTGAAAAATATTTTTGATGGGATTCAAATGACTAATATGATGACCATGTTCCAGATATTGGGCCGGTACGACCAGATGGGTTCCCGTGGCATGGACGGTGCGGCCGAGGAGCCGAAGAGGCGGCTGCTGATATAGAACGAACTCTACACAAAATCCAGCGACACTTGGCAAGACTGAGCTGCCGAGTACCGATGGCTGCCATAGAGGACCTTCCTGAGGATATGCAGCGTCATGTGGTTGGCATGCCACGTTACTGGGTTCGCACTTTTCGACGTGTGGCCAATGCGATAGTTACCTACTTAGCCACTCATCCTGAGCCGAGGCATTAGATATGTCGGACATGATTAAGGGCATTTGAGTCCCAATTTTGTATATTTTTGGACAAACATATGTACACTCGAGATGCTTTATGATATATATATATATATATATATACAGTTCGACTTTTTGATGCTTGATTTTATTGTGATGAATGATTGATGTGCCAGTCTAATGCTTGATTAGCGATAGAATCAGCTAACCAATTATGAGATCTTGGAATGTGCAAATAATTAATATAAGTAAATAATCTTTGCAACAACCTCACCCTTAAATATTGGCGATATAAACATGGATCCCTTACCCGATAAATGTTGTTTAATTGTGACACTATCAATTGAGAATCAAGATAAACTACCAACGAGTCAATTCCATAAGAAGTTGCCTCGGATAGTAAATTAATGACGGCGGTATACTCAGCCATATTGTTTGAAGTGGGACTAATGCATACGCCTCTTGATGCCATCAATTGACCAGTTGGATAATAGAGTACCCAAGCTGCGGAAGCAAGATTCCGAGTGTGCCGACTAGCACCATCGACGAATCCAAAATAGACCAAGTCATCCATCAACACCTGCCACAACAGACCAAAAAGTGTTGATATCAAAAAACTCTCGATGATATATGTACAAATATACATAATGTACAAATAAGCCATTGCCTAACTTCTACTTAAGAAAAGTACTTCTTTAGGTAGAGCCCGTTTCGGGGTTCTCCCAGCTTGTTTCCCTCAAAATCGATTAACTCATACGACCCTTTTTCTAGAACTCGTTTAATAATGAAAGGACCGTACCACATAGGTTTAAACTTGCCTGCCCCCAAGGTGTCTTTATCTTGGTCATAGACCAAGACAAGATCACCTTCAGAAAAGACTCGAGGACGGATAGATTTATCATATTGTGTTTTAACCCTTTTCTTATGAGCCTCATTCATCGTAGCGGCATCTCGACGCTGCTCATCGAGATGTTCCAAGTGAAGGAGGCACTCTTCGAGACTCGAAGTCTCTGGAAGGAGCTCAACAGCTAACTTAAGAGATGGAATTTCACATTCAACCGGAAAGATAGATTCCATCCCATAAACCAACTGAAAAGGTGTAAAACCAATAGCAGTCTTTACGGAGGTTCGGTATGCCCAAAGAGCCGAATACAACATAATGTGCCAATTGGACCGATTTTTATCGATTGTCCATTGGAGGATCATCTTAAGAGTTTTATTGACTGCCTCGACCTGTCCATTGGCCTGAGGATAATAAGGAGACGAATGCTCCTGGCGGAAACCCAATTTGAGAGCCAATTCAGACATCAGTTGATTCTGGAAATGACTGCCATGATCAGTGACAATCTCTCTCAGGATATCGAATCTTGAGATAACCTGATTAAAAAGGAACAACGCTATTGTGTCACTATCGTTTTTATAAGTGGGCATGGCCTCGGGCCATTTCGTAAAGTAGTCTACAGTCACGATAATGTACCTGTGATTCGCCGCTGAAGGCGGATTACAAGTTGTAAAATCAATACCCCACTTAGTAAAGGGACCGACGGTGACAACGGGAAAAAGAGGAGCTGGATGCGTGTGCATCTTCCGAGTAAAAATTTGACAGGGGTGGCAGCGTTTGACCGCTTCCACACAGTCTTTAAAGAGTGAAGGCCAAAAATAGTCGGCACGTAAGATGCGCTGGGCTGTAGCAAGCCCTGATAGATGACCACCACAAGCTCCACTGTGGTAGTCATTTAGTACTGACTCTGCTTCCTCTAAGTTCAAACAGTGCCAAAGGATTGAATCAACCCCTCGACGGTATAAGCTATCACCAATGATAACATAATTTTTAGCCAGGTGACGTAATTTTTCGACGTTCATCCTTGGAGAAAGTAGAGGGACACTTCGAAGTCTGGAGATAAACAATGATATCTCCATACCAAGGGTCGAGTGAAGATATGAGGAATAAATGTTCGTCGGGAAAACTTTCCTCATAAACAGTATCCTCTCCACAAGGCAACTCATAAATTAGCTCAGCGAAAACCATGGATTTCTTAGACTTGGCAGACAAGAACTCGAGATCAAATTCTTGTAAAATGACTATCCATCAAGTATATTTGCCCCCAATCACTCGCCTACTGAGGACAAACTGAAATGGATTGACCGTCGCTAAGGCAAAAGTTTTGTGTAGCAAGATATAATGACGGAGCCGCTGGATAGCATGGACAGTTGCCAAGGCCAACTTGTCAACGGGAGAATAGCGAAGCTCAGGACCTATTAACCCTCGGCTCAAATAATAAATCACATGCTCGGTGAGAGCATCGTCCTCCTGAACGAGAACCATACCAATGGTTGATTCTGCTGTAGCGAGATATAAAAGGAAGTCTCTACCATAATCTAGTGGACTCAAAAGCGGGGCAAAGACTAATGCCTTTTTCAAAGCATCGAATGACCGTTGCGCAAAGTCGTCCCACACAAATGGAACTCCTTTCCGTAGCAAACGCATGAACCCTTTAGTGATCTCGGCATAGTTTTCTATAAATCGTCTTAAGAAATTAGCCTTCCCTTGAAGACTTTGAAGTTGTCGAATTGAGGACGGGGGAGGCAACTGAACTATTGCCTCAACCTTGAAGGGATCAACCCGAATTCCTTCGTTTGACACAATGAACCCTAACAACCGACCAGACGTAACCGCGAAAACGCACTTGTTGGGATTCAACCGGATTTTATAAAAACGACATCGCTCGAAAACCATTCAAAGATGACTAGGGTGATCAGTTCTCTTTTGAGAACGAGCAGTGAGATCATCCAAGTATGCTTCGATGACATGTTTGATGTCGTGGAAAGCATATGACATGGCTCGCTGAAAAGTGGCTCCAACATTTTTAAGACCAAAAGGCATCTTTCTATATGCAAAGGTACCCCAGGGACATATAAAGGTTGTCTTATGTTGATCTTCAGGACGGATAGAAATTTGATTATAACCAGAAAAACCATCCATGAAGGAAAAAATCTCATTACCCGCACACTCGTCGATAATCTGATCAATGAATGGCGTGGGGTAATTATCTTTTGGGCAAGCCTTGTTTAGGTCCCTAAAATCAATGCATACTCGGATTGTTCCTTGCTTTTTATCCACAGGGACTAGATTAGAAACCCAATCAGTAAGAGGAACAGGGTATATGAAACCTGCCTTTAGCGGCTTCTCAACTTTAGCTTTGATAGTTGCTGCTTTCCTAGGGTTAACCAGCTGAAGCCTTTGACGAACCGGTTTTGCGTTTTCATACATCTTGATCTCATGTTGAACTATAGAAGGATCAATGCCAGGCATTTCTTCATAAGACCAAGCAAATACATCTCGAAATTCCTTGAACAGGTCGATGTAAATTTGAATTTCTTTAGGGGAACATTCAATTCTGATGAAGAGATTCTCGATCACGTTAAGGTCCCTAGAGATGTTTATAGGAATCATTTTTGAAATCACCGACATATTACCTTCGGCACTAACGTGTGTTGGAGCCAAAGGATTTGACACCGTACAAACATCACTAGTAAAGAGCTCAGAGAATCTAGATTCTACTTCCTGCAATGGAGGAAGAAAGTATGAACGATGGTGTAAGTCTTGCCAAGGTCGATCTATACCCATCATTGCTTCGAGGATTGCTTCTTCAAAAGGTAAAAATGAATCTAAGAAGTCCAAGGCAGAGGTAGAATCAAGGCTCCAGGCCGGGCCACATCACCATCTAACTCCTCTTCGGAAAAAGGAGTAGAGTGGTCGTCTGCAGAGTTAACGATAGACTGATATCTAAGCTCAGCTGCAGATATAGGGAATGCCATTCCATTTACTTGTCCTTCAACTAATGTGGTCATAAGTGAAGGCAAGGTCCAAGGGTCTGAAAAATAACGAGTTCGAAAGAACTCTTCTCGAGGAGACTCCTTAGATGATGAAACGGCATGGATTTTAGCGAAAGGAGAGGGAAGATCAAAGGTACCCATCAATGAGGAATACATCCCCACTCCTAAATTCTCAGTAGGCGAACGAGGGTTATCCACTAAAGGAACAGTAGAGTCAGAGCTTGCTTGAGGATCGACTAGACAATAATCCAATTGATCAACCTTAACGATTTTCTCCTCATGAGGAAAGCAAATGACACGAAACAGGGTCGAAACAATGACATCCATTTCGTATACCCCATTCCTTCCTAAGAGGAGATTATAGTCTAGGTTAGCATCTATGACTTCTACTTCAATATTGATGACCTTCCCCCAACACATATAGGAAAGGCCGAGATAATCCCATGCGGCTTATGAGAATGACCATCAAATGCAGTCAAGACAGTAGGTGAAGGAACAGCCGAAGGCGATCCAATAGCCTTCCAACATGACATCGACATGACACACGTGGAAGCTCCTTCATCGATAACGGTACAAAAAATGTTAATTTTCCGGTATGTAGACTTTATTTGGAAAGCCATATGATGAGGGAGTCGCTTTTTGACGTTTAACATGTCAAAAGTGAGCACTAAAGAGTTAGTTGGATCGACTGCCCCAATCGCGGAAAGTAAAGCACTTCGCTGAGCCAGACGCGACTGGAGGACCTCTAAAGCGGACATGGCACACGGACTCTGAGCCAGATCCTCAACGATGGAGTAATTCTGGGCGGCCCTGGCATTAGGATTAATAGTCACGCGTTTAGCGAAACCTTTTGGTATCTGTGGTATAGTCTCGACAGGGGGTCGCTCAATATGAAGGTCGGTATTTCCAGGAATAGTCTTGTCCTTGGAAGTTTCGGCTTCACCATAATCACGTGACCGAGTAACCACATGGACGTTAGAACCCATCATGAAAAAATTTGATGATTTTTCCCCTTCCTGGTTGCCCCCTGTGGAGGTTCCAGGGTTTGAACTCACGCCAACAAGAAGTTGTTGCCCCTGGGGAAAAGGGTTAGTTAACACAGCTTGAGAACTAGAAGTCCCTTGCTGCCCTAACAAGCACTGAGCGCCTTCAATCTTGGGGCAAAGGTGAGTTAAATGTTCTCCACTGCACAACTTGCATGGAAACTTGACTTTCTTTCTAGACTCATCTCTACCACCACCAGCATTATTGCCGGATTTATTTGCGTCAGCCTTCCCATCCTGGTTCTTTTTCTTACCTCGTCCTTTCTTTTTTTCATTGGAATTTTGATTTCCTTTGAGGTTATCAGATTAGACAGCATTAATCGAAGAGGTTTGGGAAGCCGGAGGGTTAGACGATGTGACTTGGTTGTTAGAAGCAGTTTGTAAAGACAACTGCTGTAACTGGTTCAACAAGTTCACTGCATTCGTGTCTACCGACCCAACGACCATCCGCGTGGGGACCTGGCTTCGACTTAGCTATGTCAACCTTAGACCCAGGAGCATCTGGCAAGTATTTTTGTAGAATCCCAGCCTAAGAGTAGATCAATTCTAATTGATGGGCCCTAAAAATGGCTTGCTCCTCAGAATAGACTCCACACATGGAGACATCTTTAGAGATCTCGGGTTGTAAAGATTTCAAAAACCATTCGAGACGGTACTCCAGAGGGATTACGGCTTTAATGAGCCTCTTTCTCCGTATCCATTCCTGAATATGGTCAGAAATGTGAGTTGCCTTATCCTGACGAAAAGTGGTCAGAAGTTCAGTTCCGGCATCATAACGGACAGGCAACTGGAAATGATTTAAGAAAATATTAGCTAAGTCAGCAAAAGATGTAAAGCTACCCCCTAGCAACTCTATATACCATTTGGCCGCATTACCAATCAAGGTGCGTTGAAAAAGTCTCAACCTAATCGAGTCATCGATAAGGGAGTTCAATGAGCACCACAAATGGAATGTGGTTACATGGTCGCCTGGGTCTTCACCACTCTTCCCTTCAAATTTTGGAATGTCCGAAGGGAGTTTGGTTGGGACCGGAGGCCAGGCCGAATTGTACTTGATTGGATCGTTTGTTAACTTAGTGAGATCTGGCATGTTCAAAGTTACCAGAAACGGAAGCCTAGGAGGACCTTGGGGATTCCACCCAGACTGGGCGGAGCTCCCAAAGTTCTGAAAAGATTGGCTTGGATTTTGGAAGGCACCAGGCTGCCCGAAGTAACTAGCAGAACCGGCTGAACCAAAAGGCAAGCCTTGTGATCCAGCAAAATTCGGAGTTTGACCAACTCCGGCCGCAAAGCCTCCATAACCAGCAAAGTTTCCTCCTAAAGGATTATAAGGAGTTGATAACCCCTGATACGGATTCCAAGCTGAAGCTAAGGGAGGAATACTTTGAAACGAACTAACTGTGGAGTACGGCCTATTCCCTTGTTGGCCGAAAAACGGATTCCCAGTTCCCGCACCACTAACCCCAGGGTTAGTCCAACCTTGGAAAGGATTGCTGCTTTGTCCTATAGAAGAAAAAGGCATGGATCCTATCGTCGGGTTGGAATGTGGTATATGACCACTTCCAAAAGGAAAACCCTGGAATGAAGCCGATCCACCCATCATGGACGTGGCGGCACTAAATGGAACTGATGGAATAACCTGTGACTGGGTGCCAAATGGGAAGAATCCAGAACCAAAAGCATTGGTTTGGGAATTTCCACTCGTGGACAGAATGGAGGTGGACCCAACTAAATATGTGCTAGCAAAAGATCCAAACAAAGAGGCAGAGGAGGTGGAAATCGTTCCTCCCCCTTGTACCGATGTTGGAGTCTGCATAGTTGTAGCACTTATAGTAGAAGCCATGCTTCCAGTAGTGGTCATCGATGGTAAGCGCGTAGCGTAACCTGGACTTGACGGTCTATGCGTCGGAGTCCCAATGTATTGTAATATGTCCGAATGGCTAGATGGTAGGGGAGAATTCGGAGCCGCTAACGACTCTGAGAGTTCTTCTACCTCTATGTTATTCTCTGCTTGAAAGAGAACTCGAGAAAGAACTGGAGTGTTCCTCTCTTGTTCTATGGAAGTGCCAGGCCTTGCTTGAATACTAATGCCCCCGAGAGGAGGATCAATCCCCGATGTGTCAACTGCCGTGGGACGAAACCCACCAGCAGTATTACCTCTGTGCCTTCTAGGAGAAGGCTCTAAACTTGGTGGTGAAAGACCATGAAGTCTTTGAGACCATCTAGGTGATCGGTCAGCCACTTTGAATTTTTGTTATGATCTAACTAAAGACTCAAAAAATTGAAAGCTAGGCCAACTAAGAGCACAGAGCACACACTATAAAGTCCCAAAGATATCAACCAGTCAAACAACTTTCGAGTATTTCCGCTCCGGGTGATTAGGACCGGACACCAAAATACAAGAAAGTGAATTAAGGAGCCTTCCGAAGATAGTCTGGGATGATGAGGGCCCAGTCCTATTAGCGGAGGTAACAGAGGAAGTTACGCTGACCTCCTAACAACAGCCTGCGTCGGTGCAAGCCCCCAAGCTTCGCAAGGGTGCCCTCCAGTAGTACCGTTGAGAGTGATGCAATGTCAACCTCAAGTGCCACGGGATTCCCCTCCGCAGCCACCTGTGTAGATGCCTAGGAGTAGCAACTATGGATACCAACTCGTAGCAGAAGCCAGGCGGAACAGTCATGAGGTAAGTTCAGACAAGTAGGAGAGGGGGTATCTCTCTTCCCTATCTTCACAGACCCTCGTGCTTAACTCCCAGATCTGGAGCTTTCCTGGTCTTCCTAACGCTATTGGATTTTCACTCGCTATTCAGACTCCTACGTTTGACGTTTAAATGGCCTTGGAGAGTTAACTCTCCACTCGCCTAATCCAAGGCCATAAAATCCTAAAACTTGTTGGTGTATCTAACTTAAAAAAAAGTTTTAGTGAATTTTAATTAGCGCTTGATTTTAAAATAGGTTGTTCTTTAAGTCACGGGATAAACGGAAGTGAAACTAGTGGTGTTTTGACGCAAAAGAAATTAATAAAAACCTAACTACATGCACATGCACTTGTTTTCGTTTTTCGATGAAAAGCAATTTCTACAGGGTTCAGAGGAACTTCTAATAAAACAAATTTTCTTTTCCTTTCTTTAATTCACGCTTCGCACTCACAAAAGTTAACAAAACTATGGATGCCTAAAAAGATATGCAAATCTATCCTAATGCAACAAATATATGCTGATGCAAGATTCAAAACTTATCTAAAATCAAGAAATGAAAGTTGCTTGCTTATCAATTTTTATTTTGCCACTTAAAATGTCTAGATGGAATATGAGATGTTACCACTCATTTCGTCTAAAGATTAAAAACAAGTTTCAAGACAAACATAAAGCACTTTCATTCACTAAAAGGAAACCAAATGAAAACAAAGTTCAAGAAAGCAAAACTAAGTTTTTCAAAAAGTTTTCTTCAAAAGCAACAACAAAAACGTCTTTTCAAAAAATGCTCTCAACAAGACTGAAACTTTGTGATTGAAGAATAGGCAACAAACACTTTTGCAAGTTGACACCACACAATGGATGAAAACTCAACAAAAAGAAATGTGTTTAAGGATGCTCTTAACAATCAAAAGCAGCAATGAAAGCTTTGGCAACAAAAACCAAAAAGATCAAAAAGACAAATTTCAAGAAAGTATCAATCAACAACTTTCATGAAACAAAGAAGTGGATGGTCACAAAAAGCGGTTTTGTCAAGCAAACAAAAAGTCACCAAAAGCAAGATTTAACACAAAGATTGAAATCAATCTTCCTACCCTGATGAATCAGAGCAGCCAAGATTCCCAGCAAGAAATCTTGCGTGCTTAAGCAAAAAACGATGACGCTTGCAACAACAAAAACAAGACCAATACCCCTTACAATCAGAGAGAATTTGGAACAAGATGCTTGCTGTAAAACTAACAACTGATACTAGAAAGTGATTGTTTCAGACTGAATCAAACCACCAGACAGACCTTCAGAGACAAAAAGATTTAAAAATCTTGAAAATTGCAAGATATACGCGATTGTACTTATGTACAGATTGCGTGTATATGCGACTGTGCCTAAGGAAACCTGCGTATACGCGGGTTCACTTAAGGAAACATGCATATATACGCTTCTGTAACTAAGAAAAACAACGTATATAAAATATTTCAAGAAAAATAAAAAACAAACTGAAGAAACTGGCAAAACTTAGAATTCAAGAACAGACCACACAGCAACAGCAAGCAAACAGGCAGCTGAGCCCTGATTGGCTTGAAAACACCCAAACTAGGAACAACAAGAGTGTTGTCCCCAGTGGAGTCGCCAATTCTGTTAAGGGAAATGTTCCCCTAGGCTTTTGGGTTGAAACCCTAGCAGACTAAAAGTTGTCTATACATAGAAACACACATTCACACAGCCATTATGCTATTTGTTAGTGTCGGTCTTGAGCCCTCCATCAGTGATCAATAACTCTTTGCATATGCATTTATAGGTGTCTCATCAGTGTCAGTTTTGCATCCCACCAGGCATGCCATAACACTGAATGGAGGAGCTGGTCTTTGTTCCCTTCTTGGCTTTGCTGGATCAGGTCATACAACAATGTAATTGAGTCATACTTGTTTTTGTTTTTGTCTTGAGGTCCCATGGTCTTAGGTCTAGGGTTTTGAGTCAAAATCATTTCAAGGTCATGAGTCATGGTCAGCAAGTGCCCAGCAAGCCGGAAGGAGTTTTGTACATATGTTTCATTATCATTTTCTTCAGCTACAGCTGATTTTATGCCTTGGATTTAAAAACCCTGTTTTTAAGTCCAAGGCCATGTGGAATTTGAAAAAATAAAGAAATTTTCAAAAATTTGTAAAAGTGTCGGCAACAACCCTAGTTCCTTCACTACAGTCCATCGGGCGGTCAACCTGCAAAAAGAACGGAGTCAAACGCATCCAAAGAGCTTATTTCAGGACAAAAAGACTCTAAACAGTGTTAAAGAGAAAAGCAAGTTCAAAACATTAGAAAGTGGGTTCTAAAGTTAATTTTTTTTTTAAATGAACCTATAAAAGCTATTTTCCCTCTCTAATCACTCTTATTGTGCAAATGAAAGTCAAAAATTCGTGTTAGAGGCAAGAGGAGGCAATTCGGGCAAGTTTCTGCAAATTGCAAGGGTTAAACTGGTGTGCGACCAAACCACAGGTGTGCGCGACCACCTGGGTGGGCGCGACCAAACGGAGGCCAACGCACAGTGTTAAATAACATGGGCGCGACCAAACGGAGGAGCGCGACCATTCTCAGAGCGTGCGCGACCAAAAACTCTGTCTGCCGTAAAACTCACTCAAACGCCAAAATCACCCTCAAATTCTCTCAAATTGTTAAGGTATGCCTATTTCGCATGTTTGGTGATGGTTTTAGGGTTGCAAAAGAAGATTATGGCCATGGTTATATGCAAGAAATCCATAAAAAGATAGGTTAAATGATAGTTGTTTTTTGCAAGCAATATGTGTGACAGTTTGTTATTTTTCAAGGCAATTTTTCCTTTATCCCTCCATTTATTTTCCCATACAAATTACATGTGTTAACATGTCAAACTTATTGATCTCATTTGCAAGTCAATTATATAAACCCTATCCCCAAAACTTCTCAAACCCTAGTCCCTTCTAACCCTACAAACCCTACCTTTTCCCCATGTATAATGATCAAACCCTAAACACTAGTATACACAGCAAATTATATATGAAATGCACAGCAAAAGAATGAAAAGAAAACAATGTAAAAAAAAAAAAAACAAAAAGAAAAGTGATGACAAGGCATGCACACAAGAATTGTAAAAACAGTAAAAATTGTTACTTGCATAGCCTTAGAAAAAAATAAAGAAAATGTCATCTTGCTGTATGATGTCAAGGACTTGAAAGCTGAATAAAGTCATGACAAAATTCATTTAAATGTACAGTTGCATAGTTATCAAAAGAAGCAGTCTTGCTGTGTTAGGGTTTTGTATTAGCATGGTTTTCATCCCCTTTCTCAAAACTATGTTTTTCCCTACCTATTTCCCTATGTAAACCCCAATTCAATTGCATTTCCCTTCATGTAAAACTCCTTATGCAAATTGAATGTCCCTCCCTATGATCAAAGCACACAGTCAAACCCTAATTCCCCATGGTAAAAGCATGATGAAGCTGCCACTGTCCTAAATGAATTGCTGTTACGAAAATTAGTTGGCAGTGATTATTAAAAGGGTTTCATTGTCCCCCTAAACCTAATTCCTAATATCCTCTCTTTTCCCTAATTCCCAAGTTACCAATTCCCTCTCCCTTCCATTGTAACATAATCACAGCAATCTCCTTCCCTTTTTCTTGCAATCTAATACCCTAAACCCCTGTTTTCTATTAGCATCAGATGGCCATTCCAAAAGTTATAAAAAACAGAGTATGCTCCTCAAGGACATGCAAAAGCAAAATGAAATGAGCTGCCTGTTACTTATACACAGTTGATGCTACCCTATTCCCATTGCCCATGACATCCTTCCCTCCATCATGATGATTTTTATTGTCCTTTCCCTTGGTGCTTGAAAAACACAGTTTCCTTAAATAAAGTATTGATTTGCAAATGATGAAAGATGGAATGACATGTTTAGCATTATGTGATGTTTTCCTTCAGAATTCCCTGCTTATATATATATTTTTTCCCTTTCCTATATTGTAAATTCCCTCCCCTAACATATCCCTCATGATGTTTCCCCTTGAAAACAGCATACTTCACAGCATTTTGCAGGCAGGGCAGCGGTCATTTTGACTTGTTTATTACACCTTGCTCAATAACACCATGTCAACCACCGAGACTAATGAGCAAGGTGATGACCGATCATCATCTACTGAGATTGAGATACAGCAGAGACCTCGTAGGGGAGGCAAGGGTGGTCACCACAGGAGGGAAGAGCCCACATTATTGACAGAGTTGCAGGCTTGCCCATTGGCAGTGGCTTGTTTTCAGCATATGGCTTGTTATCAGTTTTGCGAGAGGCTGTCACACATTCAGCATCACAGAGAGTTGGCCTGGTTGTTTGTCCTACATCTCCATGACAGGCAGGTCACCCTTGCAGGGGTGAATTTTGTGTTTTCTCCAGAGGCTATCACAGAGGCTACCGGGATACCCAATGTGGGTGAGGTGTGGCCGAAGCGTAAGTGGCTGGACCTAGTATACTATGAGCCATATGTCAGGCCTATCTATGTGCATAACTTGTCAAGGAACTTTCCTATCAAGTTCCTCCGAGCAGAGTATATAGATATCATGAGACTCATTATGCACTACCTCACATGCGAGGGGAGATTCTCACAGGTATTTTCTTGTCATATCCGCATGCTGATGCACTTCACCAGAGTGAGGATGATGAACATCTCGGCATACTTATTTCATGACACTCAGAGGATGGTCTCTATCTTTCGGAGACAGACCCCAGCACAGCAGCTTCGGAGCCTATGTCATCATGGTCTTATCCAGCTGGTTGTTTCTCATCAGTTGAGCCAGCAGGGCATTTCTTGGGCAGATTTTATCTCCCGTGAGTTCTTCACACAGCCACAGCCACAGCCAGAGGCAGTTCATGAGGAGGGAGGGTCATCACATCAGCCCGAGGCTAGTATTCTGAGACATGTGGTTTCTTCTCCTCGGGTCACTTATCAGAGAGGTCATAGGACCTTATTTGCAGCAGCTCGACGAGTACTTTCTCCACAGCCGGTGGAAGGGGTCTCGTCATCATTTTCAGAGCAGCGAGTGTTATCTCCACACCAGGTGGAAGGGGCCTCGCTTTCTTCATCAGCACAGGGAGTACGAGAGGGCAAGCAGCCCATGGTTGAGGATGAGGCAGTTGGAGAGGCACATGATGATTTCACTGGTCGCGATGCCCACTCTCCCTCTTCAGATTTTGATGAGATCATCCGGCGGAGAGATGAGGAGAACCTTGTGTTGCAGCGGAAGCTTGAGATGGCTCAGTGGACCATCACTTATTTAGAGCAGCGCAACCGACAGCTAGAGACGGAGAAAGAGCTGGATGAACTATGGAGAATCCGCGGTAACAGAGGCTTAAACCGCAGGAGGCCTGGTGACCCATTGCCCGGTGACCGGGAGACTTGGTACATTCATGAGATTACTCGTTTGGAGAGATTGTTGGAGAAGGCAAACCATGACAAAGAGCTGCTCCGAAACATGAGGACACATTACTGGGCCAGATTACATGTTTGCAAGGCGAGAATGAAAATTCTCCAAAGAAAGCTATCGGAGGCCCGGAAGAGGAAGAAAAGGACAAATCCACTCCGCATCTTGGCTAAGGCATCTCTCACTCATCATGGTACTGATCAGCCTTGATCTAGCATCAAAGTGTGAAAATTTTGAGAATTTTGGAGCATTTTGGAAATTTTTGGTAAAATTACAGGTTTTGCCCACTGTTTGGTCTCACCCCGGGTGAGACCATTTTGGAGGACTGCTCGGAATTTTGAAAACTTGGCATTTTTGGAAAGGGCATGCAAAAATAAAAATTACCAATACTTGGGAGAAGCCTGGTTTTGAGTTTTGAGCCTCCAAAAGCCCAAAATACATCAAAAAAATGACTTTCTGCCCACTTTTTGAGTTGCAGAAAGTGACCTTGGGAGAATCAACTTTTGAGGGGTCAAATCAACTCCAAATCCCGAAATTCCACTTGGGATGGAAAGTAGACAGACCAAGCTTTCCAATGAGCCATCTTGCACCTGATTTGGATCAGTGGAACCCACTCAAAAGTAGCTGCAAAGGGGTGCGACCATAAGTTCAGGGGGCGCGACCATAAGTTCCAGTTTTGCCAGAACTGACTTTTTCGGTCAAAAAACACTGTTTTGACTATAGTTGACTATTTTTACTTGTAGATGATGGATAAATGTAATATTTTCATGGCACTTTGATGGATTTTATCTCTCTTTACCCTTCTAGAAGCTTCCATGATGTAAAAAGTGAAAAATTAATGCATGGATGAGTTAGCTAAGTAATAGAGGCAAGTTGTTTGGCTACCTATTTTCTAGTTCTTAGTTTAGAATTAGTTCAAACTGCTCCTAGAAAGCTGAGCTCGACCCCTAGAGGTGGGGAAAGGAGTTAGATGGTCTAGATGGTCTATATTATGCTCTCTCCTTCTCATTTTGATGGTTGGACTCTTGTGTAAGGAAGCTTCATTGTATATTGTGCATCTATTTCTGCAATTGAAGGCAAGGAAAGCCAGGGTTTTACAGACATCTTTGAGGATTCTTGTGGATCTGATTGTTGATGGTGTGTTCTCTACATGTTCTTGTAAGTTTGTTTATGTGTTTCACATCTCTCTTATGCTTCTAAATTGGACAGATGAAGTGGTAAAGTTTGAACTCATGTTTTGACATGCTCAGCTTTTTAGTTTGTTTAATTTTAATGTTTTCTACTGTCTAGAGAGGATTCGAATTGTGTGTTTGCCCTCTTTAGCTTCTCCTCTATCATCTCTGATCATCCATCTCAGATTAAGACATCAGCACTCATTCCTACCTTGCCCCTTAGATCCCCCTGTGAAAACTGTGCTCAATCCCCGCACCTTGAATTGCACTTCCACCAATTGCCACCAAACCCCCACAAATCATCAAATCAAACCCCCTATCAATTTACTAGCCTAAAATCTTTATTTTTAATTGGTCAGCCCAATCCTATTGAAAGATCTATCAAATCTGACCCGAGAGAGCCTTCTCATACCTCGTAGGGCTAGCTACGAGGTGAAATGGTTTGATGTAGCCTTGATGATTTACCTTTTCAGCCTAGGGTGAAATCTCAAGCGCTAACACTATTACAAGCAAATTCTATGATAAGGGGGCGTACCTTAGGTCCTACGTTTGAGAAGGTCCTTTAGGGTCCAAACCCTTCTTCAAGTTCCTTTTGCTCCTTTGTCCTGCAAAACAACCAATTCCAAAGAACACAACAGTATATGGACAAAACCTTACAAAGAAACCATCTTCATGTTATAAAGAAAAGGTAGTTAGTTTTGAACTTTAAACAACCATTCACATATGAATTCCAACATGAATATCATAAACATAAAGAAGATTTATATCAGGAACCAAGACATGTGTTTCTTTTATTATAGACAAATAAAGTACAGAAAAGGAATAATTTCACCTGAGTCACCTTTTGCAGGCTCCAAGCAAAGCTTCCTTCCGGATTCATCCAGCCTCAAGCCTTTAACAAACTCCTTCCATGACTTACTCCATGATGTCACAAGTAGTGGATGAACATCAACACACAAGGAAACAAGGGTTTCCTGTACAAATGGGGGAAGTGCAGAACGCACAAGGGTCTTCAGACCTGGTCATGGGAAAAATCTCAGCATAATAACCTCTCTCTCCTCTCTCCTCCTTTAGGCCTTCCCATTGAGGTCTTTTTATACCTCTCCCAAAGTAGTTTTTTAGTTGGGAGTTGGTTGGGAACAGTTGGGCCACGGGCACTAACAGGTGATCAGCAGGTAAAACCCGTGATCTCCGCCAGAAATTAAGGAGTTTTATATTTTTTTAAGTGTTTTAATACATATACGCGGGTTGGGTATATGCCTACCCGCGTATACACACGTTTAACTCAGGGCAATGTCGTGTATAAGGGATAAAACACTGTTTTTTAAATTTTGGGACCAGGTCTGGAAGGAGGGGTTTCCCTAGGCCATGAGTGCAGCATCACAAACCATAAGAGTGAGATTTGGAGCTATAACACCTATGCCTCTTCCTTCTACAAATGGAAATAAATATATGATGAATTTTTGTTGATGATTACACTAATATGTGTTGGGTATATTCGTTGAAAAGTAAATCAGAAGCTTTTGAAACTTTCATGCATAGATTGAAAATGATGCAAAATCACATATTGGCTCTATTCATACTGATAATGGAAAAGAGTATACTGTAAATGAATTTGAAAACTATCTTCGTTGACATGGAATTTAACATGAAACAACTGTGCCATACAATTCCCAACAAAATGACGTAGCTGAAAGAATGAACATGACTATCTTAAATATGCTTCAATCAATGATGTTTTTCAAAATCATAAAATTGATGTTTTGGATTGATGTAGTTCTATGTGCAGTACATATTAAAAATATATGTCCATATCATGCTCTCAAAAATAAGACTCCTTATGAGATATGGTATGGCCACATTCCTTCGATAAGAAATCTCAGGGTTTTTGGTTCCACCTGCTATGTCTTGACTCCCAAGGAACAAAGAAAAAAACTTGGCACAAAAATTCGAAAGTGTATCTTCTTTGGGTACTCAGATACCACAAAAGCATATTGTCTCTACAATGAGGTAAATAAGAAGTTTTAATTGTCTAGAGATGTGTTTTTTCTTGAATCTTCTAAGTTTTACAATATTATTGAGTGCAACTTGATTATTTAGACAAATCAATTCATGCAAAAAAATTTCATGAATTTGATAATGAGATTCCATATCTTGAAGGGGGGGTCCCTATCCTATATCAATTTATAGAATATCCTTTTGAAGCACTCTCTTTCCCTCATGAAGTTCGAGTCACTTCTTCAAATCATTAACACCCTTTGAGAAACTAGAAGTTTCATGAAACAAAATGGAGTTGGTGTAGATGATTTTGGTTTAGATGATGATATGGATGTTTCTTATGGTTCTGAATTAAATTTGTCTACTAATTTTGAACCAATTTCCTTAAAATAAGTTGCTTCTCATGATGAATGGAAGGAAGCAATGCATAAAGAGTATGATGCTCTCATAAAGAATGGAACATGAAAGTTGGTGGACCCTCCATTTGGAACGAACCTTCCATTTGGAACCAAACCAATTGGTTGCAAGTGGGTCTTCATAGAAAAGTATAAATTATATGGCTCACTTCAAACAAGCACAAAGAAAGGCTAGTGGCAAAAGGATTTGCACAAAAATAAGGGGTTGATTATGAAGAGACCTCTTCCCCCACAGCAAAATGGGCCACCATTTGGACTCTCTTTGTCTTTACAACTCAAAAAATTAGTTCTAATAAGTTCCACAACAAAAGCATAATATGTGGTAGCTCTAGAAGAAACCAAGAAAATTGTGTGGCTTAAGAAAAATTTTGAATATTTTCAAGAGAAACAAGTGAACACTACTCCTCTTCTGATTGACAATACTTCTACAATTAAATTGACCAAGCTTCCAAAATTCAATGATTGAACCAAAGATATCAATATAAAGTATTGAATTTGATTCAATGTCATGTAGAGGCCAAAACTATTCACCTATGACATTGTTGCATAAATGAGCAAATTGCAAACATCTTCACAAAAGCACTTGGAATAGAGAAAAGTTTGAAATATTTATAATGATGATTGGACTCACAAACAACCACTCATATTAAAGGGGGGAATGTTAGATACCTAATCCTTAGGGGTCGGCTATAATTATGTGAATAAAGGAATTCAATCAGTTAGAATAGGAAAAGACCTTGAATCAGATCCCAAAGGTCATTATTCTACTTGTATATAATGATATTCACCTTAATAGAAAACTAACATTTGGGAGTGTTTCCTTGGAATGACAATTTGCTACTATTTATTTAGATGATATATTGGTATAAGTGCTACCTAGGAGGAGCACATATCACATTTGATGCATGTGTTGAAGACATTAAAGAAGCACTAGTTGTTGGAAAATCTCAAAAAGTGTGAGTTTGCACAATTGTATTTGGCGTATTTGATATATGTGATAGGTGGGGGAGAGTTGAACATAGATCTTGCTAAGATCGGAGCCATCATGAAGTGGTTAGTGATTACTAATGTTTTCGAGGTTAGGAGTTTCATTGAGGAAACACAATACCTAAGGAAATTCATAGCCTCGTTTTCAACAGTAGCAACACCACTCCATGTCATAGCAATGAGTGGCAAGAGTTTCTAGTGGGAAAGGATTAACAAAGGGCCTTTGAGGGGTTAAAGAAGAAGATCATTCAAACACCAGTTCTAGAATTACTGAACTTGTAGAAACCCTTTAAAGTGGAGACATATGTGAGTGGGTATGCTATGGGAGGGATCTTATTGTAGGGAGGAAGGCTTACATGTTACCATTTTGAAGTATTTCATGTGGAAATTATTAACTACCGTACCTATGACAAGGAGCTCTATGCCCTGGTGCAAGATATGAAGAATTGGGTGATGGGAAAGGAGATAATAATCCACACAAATCAACAATCACTACAATATTTGTAGGCTCGAAGTAAGCTACAACAAACCATACATTACAAGTGGATGGGTTTTTACCACAGTTTCATTTAGTGATTAAGTACAAGAAGGGAAACACAAACAAGTTGGCCAACATGTTTTCAACTCCACCCACTTCAAATATCACAACTTTGGAAGCTCTTATGCACATGAAGCCTTTCACCCATGATGCATATACATAGGCATATATAGAGGATGAGGACTTCAAGAAGGTGTTTTAGCAGTTGTAAAGCCATAGGCATGTACACGATGGTGACAATATGGTTAACTACCATATCCATAATGGATTATACTATAGGTTAGATAAGTTACTATTCTGAAAAGTGAGTGATTTTTGATGATTAGAGAGGCTCACACCTCCAAGGTTGTAGGTAAGACAATGACCAACTTGCATAAGTTTGTGTACTGGCCCACGATGTAATAAGAGGTAGATATGTTCATAAGAGGACGAATGTTTTGTTGTACCAACAAGACTAGTAATAGGAAACATTTTCTATATCATCCCTTACCTTTACCCCCTCATCCTTGGAAAAGAATTTTGATCTAGATTTAAATAGGAATGCAAAAAATTACAGATATAACCATAAATACCGATATGCAGTAGAAATAATACTTCATTTCATTAATGTAAAATATTGAAACATGTTTACAAATAGAAATGGAAATAAACTAGCTCAGGCAATGGTAGCTCACCTCTGAGAAGAGATGTGGTGGCTACATGCCTCTGAACTGCGTTACAATGCAGGTCAAGGACCTTTTTATTATTGAACAATAAGAGAAAACCCTAAACAACCAAAACCCTAACCCGAGGAGATGCAACACCAAGATTTTATGGGCTTCGTTGGGGTTAGTTGGACAGCCAACTTCCCGGGGTCGTGACTTGGTCATATTATCTCCATTTGAAGTGCATGATACCTCGTTGGAAATATATCTCCGAGGACTACAACAAAAAAGACGATTTTATCAGTCAATTGTTGGCAGTGGATTGCCAAAAAAACGTTTTTTAGGGCCTCAAAACAGCTCCGGAAGTTTAGGACCCGAAAAACTGCTAAAAATAGTAAACGGTGCTAAAAAACTAAAAGAGACAATTGTGGGGGTCCAAGTGGGATAGGCAGGTGGCCACCAACATCCACCTGGATCAAATTTCCATGGACTTTGTTGGAGGTTTACCAATGACCGAGAAGGGACATGACTACCTATTTGTGGTAGTTTATAAGGTTCAACAAGATGTGTGTTTTAATGCGCTATAAAAATACCATCAATGGGAAAGAAACAACAAACTTGTTCTTTAGACAGGTATGGGTGAACTTTGGGATACCAATGAGCATCATTTCAGAAAGGGACACAATATTTCTTAGTGCATTTTGGACTACATTATGGGAGAGGATGGACACAAAGTTGAAGAAGTATACAACCTTACATCCACAGATAGATGGAAAAATAAAAGTAGTCAGCAGGTCTTTGGTGTATCTTTTAAGGGGTTACACTCATAAACATCCAAAGACTTGGGATGAAAATCTGGTATATATACAAAACTCTTATAACAAATCAGTCCACACTTCTATTGGTAAGTCTCCATTTGAAATGTGTTTTGGATATTTTCCACCTTTACCTTTGGATATTGCATATGGACAACAAGGAGGAGTGAGGGGGTTATCTCACTGGGTATGCCTTAAGGGAAGAAAAATTTGTTGACAAGATAATATAGATCCATATAGATGTACATAAAATTCCGTAGAAGTCACATGAAAAATACAAGGCCAAACATGATCAACACGGAATAGAGAAGTCATTCAAGGTGGGAGACAAAGTATGGTTATAGTTGAACACGGGGAGGCTACATGGTCCTAGTGAGAAAACTAAGGATCTACGATATATTCCCTTCTAAATATTGGATAAGGTGGGAGATAATGCCTATAAAATCAATCTATCCCCATATGTGCACATTTACTTAGTGGTGAATGTAGAAAAATTGGAACTTTATGAGCCTTCCATGTTGGATCAAGAAAAGGAACATGTCATATCTTATGTAGAGGGTTTGGAACTAGAAGCTCAGGAAGATTTGATAGAGAATACAATTTTGTAGAAGAGGTCCAAAACTAGAAGATAGGGGAGCATGATATTTGGTAGAATGGGTTGAAAGGACAACTTCCATGCAAGGATAAATAGTATTCCAGGGAGAAGGTAGACAAAATTTCCTCAACTAATTCAATAAAAGTTTTTTGGGACCAAAATCCTCCAAAAAAGGGGAGGCATCATCCAAATTGGATCACTATATTATTTTTCATCCATCTTGATGTTATAGAGTGGGAAAATTGGAGGAATCAACACATAAGCCCATTTTTACTGGTGGGTCCTAGTTTGGAGAATTGGGGTCTTAAATATTTTGGAAGCAGTTTGAGGCATAAAATGACATTTTCTGGGGATATAATTTTCCACTTAAGTGCAACCCCCCTAGTGTTATTCCACACTCATGTACCTTTCTAGTGGCACAAAAAGCCATCAGTCGAAGTCCATATGCAAAAATTATTCTGCTAAGAAATTGAACTTCCTATTTTAATCATCCTTATTCAAGAGGATTCCATGTCAACCCCCATTATTCAAGGAAAAGAGGCGAGCCACATGATCATGATGAATAATATTTCAGAAGAGTTAATGTTGTAACTCTAGTTAAGAGTTGAAAGAGTCAAACGTAACCACTACTAGACTACCAAGTTATGTTCTAACCAGGCCATTAGGACAAAAAGGGATTCCATTCTATTCGAGCACACTTTATTCCATAGATCAACAAAGTAACTAAGAGTGGATAGAGAGAGAGAAAATAGAGAGGGTTTGTGCACTATAGTATCATAGAAGCCACATGTCTCACTCCTTTGTACTTGCATCCATTTCCATTCAGAGAAATAGATAATTCTACTGGGTTTTCTCCTATAAGAGTTTCCTATATCATATCTTGTGTTCATTGTGGGCCGTGGCTTGTGAGTTTTATTTTGTTGTTCTCTATTTTCCATATTTTATCTATTACATGCATAAGCATAACACCATAATTAATCTCTAGAAAACTAAGTAGAAATTAACCCTCATAGTGTAGGTTTTCTTATTTTCAAATATATTTTAGTAGATCTATTGTGATGAATTATCTAGTGGAATTATCAGATGTCAATATTCCTTACTTTCCTTTATATTAGCTAAGTATTGAGTATTTGCATGTGTTAGAGTATTTTGTGATGTATTCAAGACCAGATTTGGACATGTATCTATTTTCAAATTAAATAGGTTGGCAAGGAATTTGTTGCATTTGAAATATTGTAGCTTAAGGCAAAGTTATAGGTAGACCTTAACTAGAGAGGCATATGCTTGTTATAGTAGGTGCATATTGGCTAAGTCCTTATGGCTGAGGCAATCAAAATGTGTGCTCTCAGATGCTGAAATTCAAACATAGTACATGTCAAGTTCTTTCAATGTGTGAATGGGATTAAATGCCTTTCTTCAAATACTTTAATTAAAAAATATATTTTTTATTGTAAGTTGTAAAATCAAACATAAATATAAAATGGATTTTGTGTGCACACACAAATAAAATTAAATTAAATATTTATTTATTATTGAAGTTTGTGCAACCAAACATAAATAAAACACACACACACATATAATGTTATACCATTTATTAATTGAATATATATATATATATATATATATATATATATATATATATATATATATATATATATATATATTATGATTATAATTTGTGTAACCAAACATAAAGATAAAACAATTTTGTATCTATAGAAATTTATACCATTTAAATGAACCATAAATGCAAACTTAAAACCAACATAAATCTGTCTTAAGCTAACTCTATCAAGCTTGGAGATCTATCAAGAATAAGCATGAATCAAATCTCTTGATGTGCAAAGCTCTTTTTAATTGCAAAACTAGGAAAAAGTATGTACCTAGAGAGATTTCATCCCTATTGGCCCTTGATAGATATGAGGTTAAGATGGATCTATGCTAGCTATATGTGTGTGTGCGTACAAGCCATGTGCATGGAAGGAATTAGACATATTAGAATTATTTTTATTTTTATTTGTATTATATAATACATACATATTTGAACTTGAAAGATTTTATTCAACATAGACATTAAAATATTTTATTGTGATTAGTATAATTTAATTATATGTCTTCCCCATAAATCATCTCTCTATATATGATATGATATTAACATTTTTTATTCAAATGCATATTGAAATATTTAATTTATAATATACATTGATTTTTTTGCTATTAATATTATTTAAATATTATATATGAACTTTATATTAAGAATGACATAAGAAAATATTAGAAAAAAAAATATATTATTTTACTTTTCTCTATATAATTTTTTGTTGTTATTAATATATTTTTGTTTTAAATATTACATATTCATCGAACATACATAGAATGACATGTGGTACTGTGTAACATTGTTTGATCTCAATCATTGAAATTAGAACATAGTACATGTTTAGTTTTTTTCCATGAGTGGATGGGATTAAATGCCATTTTATATTATATCTATATATATATATATATATATATATATATATATATATATATATATAAGTTGTACAATCAATCATAAATATAAAATGAATTTTGTGAGAGACACAGATAAAATTAAATATTTATTTATTATTATAGTTTGTGCAATCAAATATAAATATAAAATTTAAACAAACACACATATTCATATAATGCTATAGTATTTTTGTTTGTTTGTTTGTCAAGTTGTTTGTGATTTTCCAGGCTTGACCTGTGGCTTAAGGAGTCGCGACGTAGGGGTATCTAAGCTGTCAAAGTCACCTGTGGATCGCACCTAGCCTGGGCCACACCAGCGCTAAGCTAACTGGATTTGTTTTAGCATGTCTCCTCCCCCTAGCATAGGGCACAACCACCCCTCATGAGGTTTGATCCTAGGTCGCCTTGCTAACAAGGTCCATCCTCAACCAGTTGTGCTAGTGGGACTTGATATAATGTTATATTGTTTAATTAATTGAAAAAAATATATATTTATTACTATAATTTGCGTAACCAAATATAAATATAAAACGATTTTGTATCCATAGAAAGTTATACCATTTAAATGAACCACGAATACAAACTTAAAATTGACACAGATTGATCTTAACCTAACCTAGATATATTAAAGACATATTAAATCTCTTGATGTGCAAACCTTTTTTTGATTGCAAAACTTGAAAAAATGGTTACACCTCGATTTGATCCCTCTTGGCCCTTGATAGATATGGTATTAATATGGATCTATGCTAGCTATATATGTGTGTGTGCACACACCATGTACATAGAAAAAATTAGGCATATTAGAAAATTTTTATTTTCAATTCTATTATATAATAATTACGTAATTGATGTTAAAATATTTTAATCAACATAGGCATTGAAATATTTTTTTCATAACCTACATTGAAAATTTATTTTGTTGTTAATATTAATTAAATGTGGTATATCAATGCCATATCGAAAATTGAATAAATAACACATTTGGAAAGTTATATATATATATATATATATATATATATATATATACTTTTATTACTTTAATTTTCTTTATGCAAAGTTGATATTAAATTAAGTTATTTATCATGGATATTGATTTTTTTTTTGTTTATATTTGTGTAAACACACCAACTGGTATAGATCTATTTTAACTTTAAGCGCCCAATGAGATCAAATTTCTCAAGATGCGAGCCTATGCAAACCTCTTTTGAGTATGCACCTAAAAAAAATCCTTTTAAAGTTAAGATGGATATTATTAATGGAATTGATCTCTCTCTCTCTCTCTCTCTCTCTCTCTATATATATATATATATATATATTTCTTTTACTCAACATGCATAATCTAGATTAAATCTATTTTGTTATTAATATATTTTTTAATTATATATGAACTTCATATTAAAAATGGAATAAGAAAATATAGGAAAAAATCAAATGATTTTTGATATAGAATTGAGGTATAAATTGAAGTATTTTATTAATAGTTGATATTGATTTTTTTTGTTATTAGTATTTTTAAATTTTTTTATCTAAATATTTTTTTATTATTTTTAAATGTAATGTTACATCCGATCTCCTTCATACTTGGTTGTATGTCAACTAAATACTAAATATATTACACATTTGTTTTATATTGGACTATAATATGATCTAAATATTATGTTAGACACTATGTTTCAACTTCATATTGAATAATAAATGAATTACACATTTTAAAAAATAGAAAACAATTATAAACAAAATTAATTTCTTTCTAATTTCAATAACATTATTTCTATGTATATAAAGTTGATGGAAAGTTAAGATGAATATTAAAATATTTTATTTAAGACACATATTTTTAAATATATGTTACTATATATATCCATCAATGATTGCATATGTCTATCTAAATATATATTTAAAAACAATATATATTTATTTATTATTATTATGTGGGGAAAATTTTGCATTTCCTTCTCAACATGAGTGTACATTAAAATTCTAAGAATAATCAAAAGTTTACTCTCAATATAGAGGTATAGGATAAGAGTACTTAAAAAATAAAAATTAACCATACAATAAGTGAAAAATTGAAGTTTTCAAAGTAGCATTTTGCTTTGAAGAGCCTTTATTTTCCTTTGCAGTTGAGGCCTCTAATATTCCATGAGATGATTTTCATGCCAGGGTATGTTGGATGCAGAGAAGACATCCATAATTAAACAACATACCCCCTAATTCGTCCAACATTTACTTGTTGGTTTTCCTTCCCTTTTTCTTTTCCTCCGTGTGAGGCTTTATTGTATCCTTCAATGATTGGGATTGAACTCCAAGCAACCCTATGTTGGATATAACCAAGATGTTGATTTTAAGACAGGATGGAGAGATTTAAAATATGCGTGGCCAAACACTTTAACTTGATGTTCTGAAAGAGAAAAGGGATTTCTTCCCTTCTAGACTTTAACTAGTTCCAACAGATTGAGTGAGCCCAACTCCATATCTTTGTTTTGATCTAAGGATTGATTTGGGTCCTCTTGTGGGGGATATTGGAGCAATACCAAGGGAGGCAAGGGAACAACAGAAGAAAGGGGAAACACGATTGAGGAGGATGAGGGAATATTGGGGTCTTGCATGACAATTTCAGGAGATGACGAAGTCAGGGGGTCAAGAAATTTTAGGGAGGAGAGTGGGTCAAATTGCTTATTGGAAGAGCATTTCTCCCCTCAAGATTGGGCTATGGGCCTGGGGTTTTATATTTCTTACGTTTGCCTCCAAATTTCATAAAACCCTCATCATCTAGAGTGGAAAACGGCTTAGGGTTGGCATTTACAACCACTAGAAGGAAATTATAGTAAAGATGACCATATTCATGACATATTTCGCATCAAAAAGGGATGTGCTCATAATATAGGGGTTGCTTCCAGAGCTCATCCTGATAATACATATCAATGGATTATGGAAGCGACTAAAAAATAATCATGTATACACAAACACATGCATAAGAAATGTATCTGGCTTGCTTAGTTGGTTCTAAATCTTTGTTGAAATGGTGGAGGGAATTTCTTATGCCAGTTAAAGTTTCCTCATTCAAGAATTCCCATGGTAGTGAATACATTCTGATCTGAATTTGTGTTGCAGTCAAATATTTCCTATTAGGCACAAATCGCTCTGTCCAAAAACAAATATACAACCCTGCTGAGTTAAAAAAGTACAAGTTATTTTCAAATACCCAAGTTCTATCTTCAATATTGGTGAATGTTATGGTAAAGAAATCCTGACCCCAATTCTAGCTTAATTTTCCCCTTGGGTTTCCATTTTAGATAAATCCAATGAGAGAAAGCTTTTTTAATATTAGATACTAAGAAATTTCCCGATTAATGTGTGATCCCACATGTATTAGATATATTCCTCGATGCGGCTAGATCGAACTGCAAATTTAGGTTCTATTGCAGCTTTAGGAAGACAACATCTTGGCCTTTGTTTTCGTGATTAGGTGATGGGTTGCTGGGGATTTTGTTGATCTCCATTAAGATCATTAATATTTTGTTCAAAAATTTTGGAGTTCCTAATAGAAAGTTGCCCCAAACTATTAAATCCTGCTACAATCCTATTATATAAAAGGGATCAGCATTCGCCATAGGAAAAATTATTAATGAGCCACCCAAAACATAACAACTAAAATTTGATTACATATACAATAAATTTATTAAAAGAAAGAAAATATTAATTTATTATTGGTAAATAATTAACATAAATATAAAGCAATTGTTTACATAGAAAAAATTATGTCATTTAAATGATCCACAAATACAAACCTACACGCATTAAGCATATAAATGAAAAAATACACCTCTTCAAAGTATCATATATTTTAAATTGTAGCATATTTATTAATATTATATATAATTGTTCTCCAATGGGGGTGTGTGATCCCGAGGAAGCACAGGTACAACCCTTGATGCGTGGCTATGACAATGAGCATATGATAGAAGAATGGGAATGCACAAGATTGATGGGCCTTTAAATTAGACATAAATTAAGGCCCATGCCTCTGAATTAAACATAAATTAAGGCCCATATGACTATCCTTCAACACATTAAACCTCTCTTTTTGCATTAGATAATGTATTTTTAACTTTAATATATTCATTAGGAAGGTTTATGAATAATTTCATGTTTATGCCTAATATTATTTATTTTTGTGGAATATTATGGGAATATTGGGCATATTATGAAGATTTGAGGAGGAGATAATTTAGGGACTTGCTCTCTACTATAGGAGGATAAATATTAAATAATAAATCAGCAAGATATTATAGAGTTATGGAACAGATTGTGGAACTCCAATGATTGAGAAAATCTAGGAATGTGTTTCGTGCCATTTAATGTAGATTCCTAGTATTGGGAACCAGATCCACTAATCAAGGTATTTTGGTGGGGAAAGCTTCTTCCTTTCATGAGGAATGATTCTTAATCATTTTGTATAAGTACCAAGTCGAATTTTCCTCTAGGAAGAGATTTTTATTAGTCTTCTTGTGGAGAGAACTCGTATTTTTGTAGAGTATTTTCTTGCAAGGATGTAATTGTATTGATGAAAATTATGAAGATTGGTGTTATGTTCAGCTTCTAAATCTTGTTCTCCTCCATAGGTCTCTGAGTTTCCTTGGGCTTGGCTATCCCAGGAGCCTCAGAGCCCTTTTTGTATCATTTTGTTTCCTTATTTTCACTTCTTATTCACATGCATCTCTTGTTTTTGTTTCTTTATATTTCTGCATTTAGTATTAATGATTTTGTGTTGTATGATTAGGTTAAATGGTCAATGTAAGTTATTTTGCAGGATCACAAACATCATTTCATCCTTGGAAAAGATTTTGAAGGTCATAGTAATCATTGAGCTACTTGGATTAGTCTTCTTATTCCCAAATCTAGATTTCTAGAACTCCTTTGTAGCAAAGAATAGTAAATTTTTGTTATTTTTTAGAGCATGCTAACGAGCTTCAATCGAGTTGGTTCCACTTGCATTAGAACACAAAAACATTCTATTTAATAAAAAAAAATTACCCCATTGCATTTTCACTTAAGTAGATTAGGCATTTGATAGATTTACTGGCTCACTAGTTCTCAAATTTTTGGATTTTAGACTAGTAATTTTTCGTTATTTAATAAATATTTCCCATGTATAGATGAATTTGTGGATAGATGCAAACAATAATGTGTGTTGTTGCATGAGCTTCTACATTGCAGGGAGACCTCATCTCGCTTCATCCACCTATGTTGCCAAAATCTACTAAAGTCTCAATCTGAATTCTTGTTTTATAAGCAAATTTGTCATTTCCATTGAGCAAATATACTCATCTTGAAGCCCTTGCTTGAGTTCTGGGTAGTGTCCACCACCTCCATGCCTTATTCTTCCATTTTCCACCTTTCCCAAGCTCCATTCCGCCTTTTATACCACTTCCTAAGCTTTCAGCCTATTTTTTGTAATAAAACAAGGGATCATGTAAACATCCTGTAGGAACTAGAACATTCTGTAGACATCCTCTAGGAAATCCTGTAGCGGCCTATTTTGAGCCCAAATTGAGAAAAATCATCATTTAAGCTAGGATTAGGCCTCTACTTGACCTCCAATCCATCAAAACCATTGTACCCCTCTTCCTCCACACCTATCTCCCCTACCAAAGAACAAGGAAAGATTAGCATTTGCATTTATAAAATAAAAAGATAAAGAAAAATAGGTCTTTTTATTTCTGAATTAGCACATGCACATAGCAGTTAATACTCCCTAGAGCAAAATCCATGCTCAGTTAGTTTAAATCATCACATGTGATAAATAGGGTTAAGCTAGGTTTCGTTTACATTTAGTTCATGATCTTTATGCAATTAGAATAGGTTTCTTTCCTTGTACTTTATTTCTTGCAATAGCTTAAGGTTTACATTTTGAGCATTTCATTTTCTAAAATTAGTTTAGGATTTTATTTTAGTAAATGCACTCCATTACATGATGACGGCAAAGGAAGGACACATTGTATGTTGCACATATAGTGCAGATACCACTTAAGTTTGTATGAACCCCGAATTGATAATTAAAGTTTTTAAAAACCTTGGGAGTCACATCATTCTTGTTGCAATACTGAGGCTCATCACTTTTTGGCGTCGTTGCTGGGCAGGTGTCAAAATATGCATTGTTTTCTTCCCTAGTTGATTCATTTCTTTCTACTTTTTGCTATAAAAATAAAAATAAAAAAAATTGCATTAGACATATTTCATTTCAAAAATAGACAAGTTCATTGCATTAGTGTTTTCATTCAATCATAAAAAATAAAAAATAAATAAAAAATAAAAAATAAATTCTCGAACACCAACCTACCCCTCTATTTGATCACGTGGTGTTGTAAGAGCCACATCACCATCCACTTTTGTAGGTACAAGAAGAAGAGATGGCAAAGAATGTAGAAGAAATGGATGGAGATGATGACAATGAGGAAGATCCTCTCGGATTTCCCATTCAAGATACTGATGGTAGTGTGCACATGAAGAACATCCCTCCATCTTTTCTTCCAAAATTTCATGGTCTAAGGTCAGAGGATCTAGAAACCTTTCTCTTTGAATTTGAAATTGTTTGTAGATTTTATGGTTACTTATTAAAAACTCAAAAACTGAGATTGTTTCCGGCAACATTGAAGGATAGAGCTCTTAAATGGTTCATGAGTTTAGGGACTATTTCAATAAGATCAAGGAATCATATGCAAAATATATTTCTAGAAAAATATAAAGATCATGATCTTAAGGAAGAAATATTTAGAATGAATCAAAGAGAAGATGAGAGCCTTGAGGATCTAATAGAGAGGTTCATGTATAATGTTAAGAGGGAAAAACTACATCATTTAGGATCCGACACACTAAAAACCCTCTTACTTAGAACAATTAGCGAGGAATGGATTAATCTCCTTGATCTCATGAGCAGAGGTGATGTATACCAATTATCATTTGAAAAAAATTGTGAAACATGCAAACACATATCAAGAGGAATGGAAAGAGTAGGTAAATCAGCATCAAGATCGATAACTCAAGCTAAACTTGGAAATTTGTTTGATGATTTTAAAACAGAAATTCTTAGCAATCTAACCAAACAAGTAGAAATGTTAAGAATGCAAAATGAAGAAAAATAAGATGTTAATATTTGTGTCATCCATGTAGAATCACATGATGTTAAATATTGCCCATCATTACCAAGGTTGAAGGAAGTTTACCAAGAGGACAATGGAGCAAGTCAATTACCAATGCAGCTATGTTATGTAGCTCCAAGAGGACCATGGCAACCTATTCAACCTAGTATGATGCAAAAATCCAATTCACAATTTCAAGCTTATGCACATCCATCTCAAAGTAATTGGAACACACCCTTTTCGTAACAACATTGGCCATCTCAACCCCAAAACCAATCTTGGCAACAAGGTTTGCAAAGAAATTATGGGAGCCATCCACAATCTCCTCAATATTTTCCTCAATATCCTCCATACCCAACTCCATATTATCCCTACCATTCACCTCCACCACAACCACAAACCCAACCACATCTGTCTCAAATATACACTTCCACTCAATTATCTGTATCGCCATTTCCAAACCCACACAATGAAGTAGCTCAACCTACTTACAATGTTGAGGTACATGTAGAAAATTTGTGTAGGTTAACTCAATAATGCAATATAAATCAAATCAGAATACTATAACCTACTTCTACTGTCAATTTGCGGAAGCTTAAAGACAGAGCTGAACAATATAACTAGAAGAAGAAGAATCAATGACACAATAAACATGAAAATACTTTGGGGAAAGCCTCAACTGAAAAACCCCACACTATTGTATTATCATACATGGTGGAAATACATAGGAATTATACAAAGCCTTAACTCTCACAGCTAGCTAGCTCTCAGTACAATCCTCACAGATGCTCACAAGAAATCTTGGCTTCTCTCTAGCCTTCCTCTCTACCCTCCAAGTTCCTATTTCCTTGTGTTGTTCCTTGTGGATGATTTGCCCAATACGAGTGGAAAACCTCCTTCAAAACTGCACAATCCTCAAGGATAAATCCTTGAATGCATGCATGAGTTTTCTCCATGAGAAAACACATGCAACTAATAGTACACTGTCCTTGAACATTTATCTCAACTGGGTCTTTCTCAGAATAGACATGCATGAGTTTCTGATGAGGGAATCTTCAATTAACTGGAGTAGCACTAGTTGAGTGCATTAATGCATCAACTGACTGTTAACTCACTATTAGTTCCTCAAACAGTTTGGAATTTATTTAATTGGACTTAACTTAGTAAATTGAGTTAACTAATTACAACTCAAATATAACTCAATCTTATCTCCTTAATTTAAGCGATGACTCTTGCATGACTTCAGAAAGACTTCTAACTTGAATTTCTCCAACTAATTAATTTAAAATTAATTAATTAATTATTTCCAAGTAGCTGTTAAGACTAAATTCAATTTTAATTCACAATTTAATTCAAATACAAATTAAATTGGAATAGACTTGTTGCCATATTTCAACACTCCCTCTCAACAAGAAAGGGATTATCTGCCACCCCGATCCTGTCTCTATGGAACTCGAATTTACACTTTGACAATGCCTTTTTCAAAATGTCAACATCTTGCTCCTCTGTCGAAATATACTGTAGCAACATGATCCTCTTGACCTGTGAAAAGCCACGGGTAATAAATCTTGCCTTATGCTTCTCCACAGTACCATTAGCGGCTTGCTTTACCTTGTAAAGCCAACAAGAACTCACAACTGACTTGTTCTTTGGTCTTGGAACCACGTCAAACACTGTTACAAACTATGGAGTCATACTCCTCCACCATAACATCAACCCAAATCAGCTGTTGCACTGTTTCCTCAAAGGAAGATGGCTTGATCTCAACACATTCCCTAGTAAGGACCATGTATCTAATGTACCTCTCATGTGACATCCTTTGTCTACGCTGAGAAGATGGTGCTCCCACATTCTCTCTCGCATCCTCCAACAATCTGTCAGCTTCTCTTGTGCACTTTCGTCCATCTCTGGAAGACTCTGCTTGAGTGGATGTCTCCACTCCTGGAACCTCTGCATGTGGCTGCTCCGCATCAGTCTGAGGCTCCTCCTCCTTAGGAACCAATAGTTCCTCCACAGCCTATAGTTGGAGCTCCCTCTCAAGGGAAACTCACATGGCCTTCTGCTCATCAAACTTGAGATCTCTGCAAACCACTGTCCTCTGACTGGTAGGCAAGTACACCCGATAGTTGTGAGGTGTATCAGTGTACCCCACAAATATCCCCAACTCTGTTATTGGCTCAAGATTCTTCCGTGCATCCTTTGTCACATGGAAATATACTGATGAGCCAAAGATCCTGAAGTGACCCACATCTGGTCTCTTACTGGAGAAAGCTTCCTCTAGTGTCTTCATACCAAGTATGCGATGCGGGCTTCTATTCTGTAAATAGACCGCTACGTTGCAAGCCTCGGCCCACAAGTGAAGTGGTAGGCCTTGGTCATGCAGCATTGCCCGTGCTACCCCTACAATAGTTTTGTTCTTCCTCTCGGCCACCCCATTTTGTTGTGGGTTATGAGGTGCCGTCAACTCTCGTTTAATTCCTTCCACTGCACAGAAGTCCTTAAACTCTTGAGAGACATATTCTCCACTGTTGTCGCTTCTCAAGGCCATGATCTTCTTCCCTAACTCTTTCTCGGCCAAAGCTTTGAATTCACAAAACTTTTTGAAAGCTTGGTCCTTCTTCTACATGAAATAAATCCAGCATTTACAAGAATAGTCATCAATGAAAATCACATAATACCTTTGCTTCGCTATGGATGCCATCAAGAATGGTCCACACAAATCAGTATGAACTGGCTCTAAGATAGCCTCTGCTCGACTGTCTCAATCATGAAAGGAATACTTGGCGTACTTTCCCAAGGTACAACCTTTGTATGTGTCAACTTGCTCAATTTTACCTTTAGCAAATCCTTTAGATATTTGTCGCATTATCTTCAAAGCCCATCATGTAAATGGCCCAACCACCTATGCCACAACTCGCCAATGTCTTGGTTTAGCACCAATTCAGCTTTCGTACTCAATGCTGCACAATCATCTACCTCTAATTTATAGAGATTCTTCATCTGAATCCTTATCCTCTTGGTCTGACCATGGCTATGTGTCTTAGGAATGCCTTTCCTTTACTGAAGACAACATCGTAGCCTTTGTCCTCCAACATCGCGACCGATACCAAGTTCTTCTTCAGTCCAGACACATACATCACATTTGTCAAGGTGAGAGGAGCTCCATGCTCCATCTGAAAAGCAACCGTGCCCACTCCTGAAACACTATACCTTCCATCATCACCCATCTCTATGCACATCTTGAGGTTTTTCTGCTCCAAGGCATTGAATATATTTTTATCACCGGTCATGTGGAATGAGGCTCCACTGTCAAGATACCAGACACAACCCATCATCGATGACACCATGCATGCAATGAGGGTAAAGTCCATTTCAAACTGAGATGCTAATGCCTCACCTTCCGATCCTTCCGAGGATCCCTTCTTGGACTTCTTCGATGGGCAATTAGTCACATAATGTCCCATCTTGTGACAATTAAAGCATCTTACTTTAGACATGTCACCCTTCTTGCCTCCATGAGAAGAATTCGATTTGAAATGGAAAACCTTCCCCTTCCCTTTCCTTGCCTTACTTGCTAAGGCCAGATTTTCTTCATCATCATTCTTGGATGAAGAGCCATCTCGTGTGCTCCTCCTGATCTCCTCCTGCATAAGATTCGACCATAGTCGTTCCCAATCCAACAGTTTCTCCCTTCCATTCACAGAGTCCTGGTAGATATTCCAACTCTTTGGAAGTCCAAAGAGAGCGAGGCTCACCATATCATCATTGGCAGTAGTTATTCCCACACTGCCAAGCTCATCTCTGTAGGTGGTGAGCTTGTTCAGATATGTGAAAATAGTATTTCCCTTCTCCATCTTGATTCTTCGAAACTTATGTTTGAGTGCCAATTTCCTCTGGTCGCTATTATTCTGGTAGAGGTCCTTCAATGTCTTCCACATTGAAAATGGAGTATCCGTCCCATGGAGACTGGAGACAATATGGTCTCGAACTCCCTCAAGGATGATCCGTCTCGCCTTCGCCACACACTTCTTCCACTCAGCCACCTCTTGTGCATTAGTTGAAGCTGGCTTTGGGATTTCTTTATCAATGAATTCCTTCAAGCCATTGTCTTCTAATACATCCTCCATTCTATCTTTCCATGCTATGTAATTCGAGCTACCTTCTAAGTCATACTCGAGTCTCAAGCCATAGAATTCCATTGTCCAACCTTGAAGTATGATATGATTTGCACCTGCAACCCCGAACTTCAAAGTTCAAATTCTCTTCTCAGTATACTATTCACAGCTCTGATACCATGTAGAGATTTCTACAAATCTAGCTCTGATACCATGTAGAAAATCTGTGTAGGTTAACCCGATAATGCAATATAAATCAAAGCAGAATACTATAACCTACTTCTACTATCAATTTTCGAAAGCTTAAAGATCGAGCTAAACAATATAACCAGAAGAAGAAGAATCAATGGCACAATACACATGAAAGTACTTTGGGGAAAGCCTCAGCTAAAAAACCCCAAACTATTGTATTATCATACATGGTGGAAATACATAGGAATTATACAAAGTCGTAGCTCTCACAGCTAGCCAGCTCCTAGTACAATCCTCACAGATGCTCACAGGCAATCTTGGCTTCTCTCCAACCTTCCTCTCTTCCCTCCAAGCTCCTATTTCATTGCATTGTTCCTTGTGGATGATTTTCCTATTACCAAGTGGAAAACCTCCTTCAAAACTACGCAATCCTCAAGGATAAATCCTTGACTGCATGCATGAGTTTTCTCCATGAGAAAACACATGCAACTAATAGTACACTATCCTTGAACATTTATCTCAATTGGGTCTTTCTCAGAATAGACATGCATGAGTTTCTGATGAGGGAATCTTCAGTTAACTGGAGTAGCACTAGTTGAGTGCATTAATGCATCAACTGACTGTTAACTCACTATTAGTTCCTCAAACAATTTGGAACTAATTTAACTGGACTTAACTCAATAAACTAAGTTAACTAATTACAACTCAAATATAACTCAATCTTATCTCCTTAATTTAAGGGATAACTCTTACATGACTTCAGAAAGACTTCTAACTTGAATTTCTCCAACTAATTAATTTAAAATAAATTAATTTATTATGTCCAAGTAGTTGTTAAGACTAAATTTGATTTTAATTCACAATTTAATTCAAGGACAAATTAAATTGGAATATTCTTGTTGCCATATTTCAACAGTACAACACTTCCAAATATCTCCTTTTGATCTCAATGGTGTTCATCTCAGTTCAGGAAGAATATTCAAAAAAAGAGATTCTCTTGATGCTATTGAATGACAACATGTAGAAAAAGAAGATTCAAAAGAGAAGATCAAAGAATCATGGGCTACACTTGATGAAGAGCAGACAAAAAAATCAGAGATTGAGAAAGCTCCCTCATGGTTACCATCAAATCCTCCACGTGTTCAAGAGAAAAATCAACAAAAAGAGGAAGATTTGAAGGTCATGGAAGAAGAAGACATCCAAGATGATCCAAATCAGCAAGTAGACCAGGGGCATCACAACTATATTGAAATATGGTTCCAGATAGTCATTAAGTTGCAGCAACACTCTCTTCTTCAACTGTGCTTGATCCTTTCAAAGTCAAATCATTTGGTCTCTGAAATCTAGGTACATGTCAAATCATATATTTCAAGCCTACACATCAATTTATCTGTCATCTTGATGTGCACATGGCTCCATTGGAAGTATTCTTATACTTGAAAGTGATTTTGTTTTTCAAGTAGAGTAGGGTAGAAAAAAAAATGAAAAATAAGAGGAAAAAATTAAAATCTCAGGTGAAAACCTCCTTTGAGGCACCTGAGATTGACTCATTGATTGAAAACCTCCATGAGGCGGTCAATGAGTTGGGAGAAAAGAAAAAAGAGAAATAAAAAAAAAATCCTAGGTGAAAACCTCCTTTGAGGCGCCTAGGCAGACCTACTAGTTGAAAGCCTCCTTGAGGCGACTAGTAGGCCTAGAAGAAAAAAAAAGGGAAAAAATAAAAAATCTTTGTTCCATGTATCTCTCTCATGAATGCATGTACTCTCCAACATCTGCAAGCAACAAAAACAAGTTGGTACCAAAAAAGAAAAAATTAAGTCAAACCTAGTCAAAAGTAGTCAAATTTTGACTTTCTCCTCTTTTTCTCAAATGCTCCAATAGGACCAAGGCCATGACAATCCATCACCCTCATCTACTTCCACCATCTACTCATCATTGCCAAGCTTCTACCACTCATTTTCCTTGATGTCCTGAATTACTATAGGATCTCTACAAGAAACATAAATACATAGAGAAAAAAAAAAAACTAATTTTGTCATATCTTGCAAACCAAGCATTCATTTGCCAAAATATTTCAGGGGGAGATGCATATGGATGATGGTAACATGCTCAAACAATTTTAGCAAATGCTAGGGCACGGTTTCCAAGAATCCGGCCTCCATCACCTTCATCCATTTTTAGTTTTTCTCGAGATTTGTGGATCTATTGACCAAGATTTTTTTATGTGAAGGTGCATAATGATAATGGCAACATGCTTAGAAAGTTTTAGGTCAATCCATTCTACCGTTTGGGAGATATGGACAAAACAAGTCTGCTACAAGAGGTTGTCATAAATTACTACATGATCTCTATAGGAAGGTTGAGAAGAAGCTACAAGAGGAAATATGATGGAGAAATGGGTCAAAAGGCCATGAATTCTTTAGGGAAGGTTGATATAGGTCCCCAAACACCACTTTCATCACTCATCCACTCCATCTAACCAAAATCCATCTTCAAATTCCACTCTGCCTTACATGAAAAAAAAACCTCTAGGTAAAAACCTCTTTTGAGGTACCTAAGGTGGGCAACTAGGATGAAAACCTCCTTTGAGGCAACTTGGTTATCTTTCAAAAAAAAGAAAAAAAAAGGAGAAAAATCACAAAAATAATGGCAGGGACCTCAAACCTGCCCACTCATAACAATTCTTGTTTTTGCATATTTGCAAGAAGATAATAAACACAGAGATCAAAGGGCAGCAAGCCATACAAAGCCCCATGTTTTTCTTCGTCCATTTCATCTCATCTATAATACCCATCTTCCTTCATCCATACTCATTTCTAGCAATAGAAAAATTTCAATTTTAGGCAAGTCTGTGCTTTCTACAAAATTTCTTGTAGTACTACAGGAAGTCTTGAAAATTTACTGATCCAGGTGGATGTTGGTGGCCACCCACCAACCCATTTGGACCCCCACAACTGTCTCTTTCAGTCTTTTCAGTTTCCTAAATTACACCACAGTTTACTATTTTTAGCAGTTTTTTCGGGTCCCGAACTTCCGGAGCCGTTTTGAGGCCCTAAACGACGTTTTTTTGGGATTCTGGGGCAACATGGGTCATAGACCCATGTTGCCTCCCAAAGTGGTAGTACTCGGATAGATCTTTCTAACGAGCTATCGTGCGCGTCAAACGGAGATCATATGCCAAAGTTACGACCCGGGAAATTGATGTACCAATTTACCCAAACGGGCCCACAATTTGGCGTTTCATCTTCCAAGGGTTAGGTTTCGGGATGTGAAGGGTTTTCCATTGTTTCTCAACAATAAATAGGCCTTCGAGCCTCATTGTAACACAGTTCGGAACAGTTCAGAGGCATGTAGCCGCACATCTCTTCTCAGAGATAGCTACCATCGCCCTAGCTGGTTTATTTCCATTTCTGGTTGTAAGCATATTTCAGTATTTTCCATTAATGAAATGAATCATTATTTCCGCTGCATCTATGTGTTTATGGTTATTGCACCTCTGTATTTATGGTTATCTCTGTAATCTATTGCGTTCCTGTTTAAATCCGGATCAGTGGTATCAGAGCGGTCTGCTTTTTCTTGTTTTTCTTTGCATGTCCCCAACGAGGTCGGGATATAAGGAGTTAGGGCTTGAACTGGTCGAACCTTTGCAAGACCAGCCTCGCAAATCCCGACGGCCTCCCATGGCGGATGAGAAGAAAGACGAGGGGGCAGGAGATCCTATCAAAATCTTGCTCGAAGAAGCGCTCGAGCGGCAAAGGAATGCGATGATGGATAGCTTTGCGCAGATCCTTCAGCGGCTACCCAGAGGCGACGCATCGGCTTCCAACAGCGACTCTGGAAACGCCACACCATTCAAGGTACAAGTTAATTTTGAAATCCCCATTTTCGAGGGTCAAATAGACGCAGATGCCGTAGACAAATGGTTAAATCTGCTAGATGGGTATTTTTCTGTTCATGAATTTTCAAGTCGGGAAAAGATTGTTTTCGCTCTTCTCAAAGCAGCCCCCCACGTCAAAGACTGGTGGGAAACCTACTGCGAGCAGAAGGATGAAAGTACAGGCTCACTATTTTCAGCCGCACCCACTTGGAATGACTTCCGAGATGCCATCAAAGAGCAGTATTACCCTGTCGGAAGCTATGAGGACAAATACATCAAATGGACCACACTGCGGCAGGGACGAGACCAAGATGTGCCGGAGTTCACAAACATTTTTCATACCCTTCGCACACAGTTGGGTATCAAAGATTCTGAGCTGCATCTGATACTCAAATACCGCGGCTGCCTACACAGATACATCCAGGAAGAGATGGTGTTCTTGAACATCTCCTCACTCGGCACAGCATACCGATACGCTGTCAAAATCGAGCAAAAGTTTAAACAGAAGAAGCGAGACTTTGGATCTGCAAATCCGAAGCCCAAAGGACAAAGCCAAGGCGGGGTGACCCAAGACAACCCGTCGAAGCCGCAAGAAAAGAACAACACCATGAAGCCGAAGAAGGACACAGGAAAGTGGTGTGAGTTCCACAAGAGTCCCACTCATAACACAAGTGAGTGTCGGACCAAGCAGTCCCTTGTGGCCGAGTTGAAGGCTTCCGAATCAGATGCATGTTCCGATCCTGAGCCAGAACCCGACAAGGGGAATGGTAAAGGGAGGCAGATCATTGATGCGGATCCCAGTGCCACTGTTGCCACCGCCAAGATCAAGAAAAATGAGCCCGAAGATCCAGAGGAGGGGGAGCGTCTTTTCCACTCACAGATGTGGGTGAAGAGTTCACCGCTGCGATTCATTGTCGACAGTGGTAGCCAAAAGAACCTGGTTTCAGCAGAGGTCGTGAAGCGGTTGGGCCTACCAACTACACCACACCCACAGCCGTACAGTATCGGGTGGCTTCATGAAGGACGAGATCTCAAAGTTCGCCAGCAGTGCCGCCTTCCCTACAGCATCAAGCCCTTCACAGACGAGGTATTGTGTGATGTTACACCTCTGGATGTTTGTGATGTACTATTAGGCCAGCCATACTTATGGAGGCGACATGCTGTGTATGAGTCCAGGCCTCGTGCTGTCATTATTTCTTTGAATAATTCATTATACAGGATACCAGAGGTAGCCCCACCTATCGCCACATCTTTGATCACTACCAAGAAAGGCAGCAAGCTCATATCACAGACCAGGAAATTCATTTGTCTGGTTCACTCCCAAAGTAAGGGGAAGATCGTTGCTACATCCATGACCCCTGCAAAGGGTTCCTCCACGCAGCAGCAGCAACAAAGGGATACGGTCATGACAAAACACAGGAACAACTTCTCCTCACCCACATGCATACCACACAAGTTTCAGGTGGGCAACAAAGTCTGGTTGCATCGACAAAAAGAACGCCTTACAAGAGCCCATCAGAAGCTCCGACCACTCCGACATGGTCCTCACAACAGTACCAAGGCTATGGGGAACAATTCTTTGGAGCACATCATTCCTCCATTCATTCGCCTGCACCAAGTGTTCAATGTGGACGATCGTCGACCATGCTTCCCACCATCACTGGACACATCAGAGATTGCAGGACAAGTTCAGCAGATGGAGGAACTCAACGCAATGGGGACCATTGCTTCCTAAGGGGGGAGGAATGATCCAGGTGGATGTTGGTGGCCACCCACCAACCCATTTGGACCCCCACAACTGTCTCTTTCAGTCTTTTCAGTTTCCTAAATTACACCACAGTTTACTATTTTTAGCAGTTTTTTCGGGTCCCGAACTTCCGGAGCCGTTTTGAGGCCCTAAACGACGTTTTTTTGGGATTCTGGGGCAACATGGGTCATAGACCCATGTTGCCTCCCAAAGTGGTAGTACTCGGATAGATCTTTCTAACGAGCTATCGTGCGCGTCAAACGGAGATCATATGCCAAAGTTACGACCCCGGGAAATTGATGTACCAATTTACCCAAACGGGGCCCACAATTTGGCGTTTCATCTTCCAAGGGTTAGGTTTCGGGATGTGAAGGGTTTTCCATTGTTTCTCAACAATAAATAGGCCTTCGAGCCTCATTGTAACACAGTTCGGAATAGTTCAGAGGCATGTAGCCGCACATCTCTTCTCAGAGATAGCTACCATCGCCCTAGCTGGTTTATTTCCATTTCTGGTTGTAAGCATATTTCAGTATTTTCCATTAATGAAATGAATCATTATTTCCGCTGCATCTATGTGTTTATGGTTATTGCACCTCTGTATTTATGGTTATCTCTGTAATCTATTGCGTTCCTGTTTAAATCCGGATCATTTACAGGAAAGGCAGTCCGATGGAAAAATTATGATGCAGACCTGCTTTGGGATAGAAAAAAGGACATTGACTTCACCACATTTCATCCAACACTCATCATGACCATGTCACTCTATGGCCACACCTTCCACTCATTCTAATACCTATTTACCCTCCAATAGAGAAAAGACACAAAAATTCAAAAAAATGGCAGCTACAGGACTTCCTGTAGTAGTACTATAGGAAACCCTATAGCAACCTATTTTGAAGTAATAGTAGGCTCTAGGCCTAACCTTCAACACCATGATTTAAATAGGATAAGCATAACTATAGGCACAATGAAACTCCTCTAGAGCTCAACAACAACAAAGGAAGCCAACACCTGCACATCAATAAGAAGACAACCCATCAACAAAATAAGATCAACAAAAAAGAAAAATGCAGTCAAGAATATGTACCTGAGTCATGACCAGCACAACAACATCAACTCAATAGTAGCATGCATGTCTCTCCAACAACCATCAGGTAGGTACAGGTATGCAATATTCTTGACCTCTTCTCTTGATCATATTAGTTAAAAATTTGTTGTCAATGCATTAGAGATGAGACTTTATAAGCGAAGGATGGGTCAAAAGTCTCAGTTGCCTTCAACTAGTTAATTGCAACTCACTCCTTCACTCATGCAATGTTGAAAATTCAAATTATGAAGGGTGATGATTTCAAGGAATGAGGACAACAGTTAAAAAAAGAAACTTTTGCAAAGGCCAGGTCACCACAACACTCCAAGCCCTCCATCCACTTCATATTCACTATCTATCCATCATTCATCCATATCATTTCATAATTTCAAGAACAAACCCTGAACTCCATCTCACCCTAAAAATTTCTTGAAAAAAACAAACAAAGCATCCTCTCCATTTTCACAAACCTACATCATTTCTCATCACTCTCATACAGTTAGAAGACTCTGAAGGAAGAAGGAATCACTTCTACAGGAAGGTAGAATGTTGTTACAAGAAGGAAGAAAGGAATAAATTGTGCCAAAAAAAAAAAACAGTGCCTAAGAGAGACCTAATCAAAACAGAAAACTCAAAGGCCATTAGGCAATCATCTAGACCACAAAAGAAAAGAAGAAGGCAAGCTAATGGTCTCAAGAAACAATGATTTTTCTTTGCACAAATATGTTTTTTGGCTTGTCCTTGCAGAACTTACAGGCAAGATTCTTAATGCACAAGAGAGAGGCCACCAGGGCCATGAATTAGGCACAATGAGGTTACTAAGTTGCTCAAAGGATGAGCAACACTTTCAACAAGGTGTATGATGGGCCTCTAAATTAGACATAAATTGAGGCCCATGCCTCTGAATTAAGCATAAATTAAGGCCCATCTGACTATCCTTCAACACATTAAACCTCTCTTTTTGCATTAGATAATGTATTTTTTACTTTAATATATTCATTAGGAAGGTTTATGAATAATTGCATATTTGTGCCTAATATTATTTATTTTTGTGGAATATTATGAGAATATTGGGTAGATTATGAAGATTTGGAGGAGGAGATAATTTAGGGACTTGCTCCCTACTATGGGAGGATAAATATTAAATAATAAATCAACAAGATATTATGGAATTATGGCACAACTTGTGGAACTCCAATGATTGAGAAAATCTAAGAATGTGTTCCTTGCCATTTAATGCAGATTCCTAGTATTGGGAACAAGATTCACTAATCAAGGGCTTTTGGTGGGGAAAACTTCCTCCTTTCATGGGGAATGATTCCTAATCATTTTGTATAAGTACGAAGTCAAATTAGCCTCCAGGAAGATATTTTTACTAGTCTTCTTGTGGAGAGAACTCGTATTTTTGTAGCTCCATTGTATTTTCTTGCAGGGATGTAATTGTATTGATGAAAATACTGAAGATTGGTGTCATTTTTAGCTTCTAAATCTTGTTCTCCTCCATAGGTCTCTGAGTTTCCTTGGGATTGGCCATCCCAGGAGCCTCAGAGCCCTTTTTGTATCATTTTCTTTCCTTCTGTTCACTTCTTATTCACATGCATCTCTTTTTTTTGTTTCTTTCTATTTTTGCATTTAGTATTAATGATTTTTTGTTGTAGGATTAGGTTAAATGGTTTATGTAAGTTCTTTTGCAGGATCACAAGCATCATTTCATCATTGGAAATTATTTGGAAGGTCATAGTAATCATTGAGCTACTTGGATTAGTCTTCTTATTCCAAAATCTAGATTTCTAGAACTCCTTTGTAGCAAAGAACATTAAAGTTCTTTTATTTTTTAGAGCATGCTAACGAGCTTCAATTGAGTTGGTTCCACTTGCATTAGATCAAAAAAACATTCTATTTAATAAAAGAATTTACCCCATTGCATTTTCACTTGATTAGGTTAGGCATTTGATAGATTTACTAGCTCACTAGTTCTCGAATTTATGGATTTTAGACTAGTAATTTTCCATTATTTAATAAATATTTCCCATGTATAGATGAATTTGTGGATATATACAGACAATAATGTGTGTTGTTGCAGGAACTTCTACATTCTAGGGAGACCTCATCTCGCCTCGTCCACCCATGTCGCCAAAATCCACTAAAGAGTCAATCTTAATTCTTGTTTTATAACCAAAAATTGTCATTTCCATTAAGCAAATATGCCCATCTTGAAGCCCTTGCTTGAGTTCTGGGTAGTTTCCACCACCTTCGTGCCTTATTTTTTCATTATCCACCTTTCCCAAGCTCCATTCCACCTTCTAGACCACTTCCTAAGCTTTCGGCCTGTTTTTTGTAATAAAACAGAGGATCTTGTAAACATCCTATAGGAACTAGTACATCTTGTAGGAAATCCTGTAGCGGCTTGTTTTGAGCCCAAATTGAGAAAAATCATCATTGAAGCTAGGATTAGGCCTCTACTTGGCCTCCAAGCCATAAAAACCATTGTACCCCTCTTCCTCCACACCTGTCTCCCCTGCCAAAGAACACAAAAAGATTAACATGTGCATTTATAAAATGAAAAGATAAAGAAAAATAGTTCTTTTTATTTCTTAATTAGAACATGCACATAATAGTTAATACTCCCTACATCAGACTTCATGCTCAGTTAGTTTAAATCATCACATGTGATAAATGGGGTTAAGCTAGGTTTCTTTTACATTTAGTTCATGATCTTTATGCAATTAGAATAGTTTTATTTCATTTTACTTTTTTTTCTTGCAATAGGTTAAGGTTTTCATTTCGAGCATTTCATTTTCTGCAATTAGTTTAGGATTTTATTTCAATACATGCACTCTATTACATCATGACAACAAAGGAAGGACACTTTTTACGCTACACATATAGTGTTGATACCTCTTAAGTTTGTATGAACCCCCGATTGATAATTAAAGTCGGTAGCCTTGGGAGTTGCAGCATTCTTGTGGCAATACTGAGACTCATCAAGGATCTGTCCTCCTGTGTTGTGTATCCGATTATGTTAATGGTGTTCATGCATGCATGTGATATGGCAGCGTGGGGAAGACAGTGGCAAATTTGAAACATAATGTAGAAGGTGGCGAGAGACTCGGATTATTATGAGAATGTAGATGCCATGACAGAATGTTCAGTGGTGAGTGTTGTCTTCCCGTGGGTGGGCACTAAGCTTCCTGAGGAGGCAGAGTGGTGGCGTAGGCTGAGGCACTAAAAATTTCAAGAGGTGTGGCATCAATGGGCAACTAATTCACTGCCTGAGGGAGGTAAGTTGGTTTGGTTCGTGCTCTGTGGCTTTTTTTGCTGGCTTTGGGTTGTTCGTCGAGCGAGTAGGCTTGGCCCTCACCCTTTTTGCTTTGGGGACAATGGTTTGCAGTCTTTTCAAACCGAGTGATCATTTGTGTGGTGTTTGCTCTGTTTACCACCATTGTGGTGTTCTGGGTTTTTCTATGCTTGGGTCGACTCTTATTTTACGGGGGTGCATTTTGGTTTGGATAATGGTTCTTTTTGTCTGGGTTTGAATAGTGAAGCCTGTTGCTGCAAGTTTATCCTAGCTCAGCCTGAGTGTGAAGATGTTTTCTTTTGGGAGCTGGGTGGTCTTGGTGTTTATGGGGTCCCTCTGTACTTGGTTTAGGTTCGACGTAGGTTCGAGCTGAGGCGGTGGTGTATGCTTGTGTGTGTCTGGAATTTGGGTGTCATTGTTCTATGGGGATGGTCAAGGCTCTAGTCTCCACCGAGGCTAAGGTTTTGGCTATGATCCATTGTGTCCTTGTTACTCTAAAATTGGTGCTAGGATTCGGCCCAGGAGAATCCCATTCTGTTAGAGGCTTTCTCAGCTGCTAATTTGATCGAGTATGGATTTTTTTTGTATGGTGGTTGTTGTGCAATTGGCCTTCTATTGGGTTTGAGTGTGGGTGGGGAGTGCCTCCATAAGACAAGTGTGTTTTGCAAGCTAGTTTGGAGGTTTCTATCTTGGCTTTGTGGGTGCACAATGAGGTAAGATCTGAGATGTATGAGGGCTAAAATTCCCCTTCTGGCATCATCGCCAAAGCAGGAGCAGGTTCATGGGTGTTGAAAAATGTAACTAGTGTCAGTATTTATAATTGTACTTGAGTCATAATGAAATGTATTTATCAAAAGAAAGAAAAAAAAATTATTAATAAAGAAATTGACTTATTAAAGCATGGGTTTCATGCTTGGGTCAATTGTTTTTAAGTCAAAGTCTCCATTGAATACTTATAGGGTTTATGTCAAGTGCCCTTGTCCATGTCATATTGTAAAGAACTCTTCTTGGGATTTATTTGTCAAAGAAGAAATTTATTTTATTGTAAAATAGGTCAATTAGGCACCCTCCACCAATTCAGCCTCAAACTGGAAAAGTCGGCCTAAACTGGGCAGCAAAATCACTATATAAAGGCAACAACTCGACCTCATTTGTCACTCTCACTCACAACAAATTCGATCTGCAACTTCTGGGGCTAGAAAACTGTGAATTTCAAGGAAGAAGAGGAAGAAGGATATCGGAGGAAAATGAGGTCTCTCAAAAGCATAAGAAGTCAAAATTATATCTTTTTCCCACACGTGTGAAGCTGATGCAGGGATCAAAATTATACAATTGTTAGGGAGGCCAAAATTCTGAAGCTGCAAGTGAAGCTAGGCCAAAACACGACCGAAATTTCAGGGTTGATGCTGGGTTGAAGCTGCTGGACAAGAAGAGACTATTGAAGGTTGTTGTATCTCATTGAAAGGTTGAGTTGGTGGAGGAGGAATGTCTCTTGGTTAAGGTCTTGGTTGTCTCACTGTCATATGAATCTACTGAAGGAAGAGTTCTTGACTTGGTTTTCCCCTATGTAGGGGTTTTAGCCCTGGTTGTTTGCCTACATCTGGTGTCCCCGATTTTCATGTTTTTCTTTTGATAATTTGTTGATGAAACAAAGATAAATGAAGAACAGAAGAGAGTTAATAATAACATAAGAATATCATAAGTAATTATCAACATAAGAAAATATTTATACCTTTCTGATTTTCCAACATGGTATTAGAGCTAAGGTGAAGAAGGAAGAAAAGGGAAACCTGGATATCTATTGAAAGGAGAATAAGGAGTCTTAAGAAGTTGAATAAGGGTCATCAAGAAAAGGGATCATATATGGGGATAAGCCTACTATCCACAAGAACTATGTCTAACTCAATGAAGGGAGAGAACAAACTAGAAGGAGCCTCCAATTGCAGGGCATGAAAAAGAGGATAGATCTCATCCTCAAGAAGAATAAAGTATTGGATCTAGTTTGAGGAAATATCAAGAAGCCTATAGATGAATCAAGTGAAGAAGAGAAAAAAAAAGTTAAGAGAAACTGAAATATTGGCCATGAACCTAATAGTGGATGGAGTAAAGGACAACCTCATTCCATATATATCCAACATAAATTCCACTGAAGAAATGTAGGAGGCTCTATCCAAATTATTCACAATCAAGAACATTGGTCAAATTGCAAGCCTCAAGAATGAATTAAGAACTATAAAGATGACAAGAGACGATATTGTGGCATCCTTATTTATAAGGATATTTAGAATCAGAGATGAACTTTAAGAAATAGATGAAATTGTACCAGAAAAGGAGCTTATGATTACTGCCCTTCTAGGACTACTGACATCTTGGAGTGCCTTTGCATCAGGAATCAATAGTTGGAAGGATACTCCAACATTTGAACAAATGTGGAATGCATGTCGTTAAGAAGAAGCTAGAATATTGTTAATAAGCAACAAGAAGGAGAATCATGAGGAGAACATCTCAAATGTCTATTCCACTCATCACAAGAAAAAGGGAACTTTCAAAAGGTATAAAGGACCAAAGAAGAAAGTATACCTATCAAAGATCAAATGTTACAATTGTGACAAGATGGGTCACTACAAAAGTCATTGTCTAGATAATCCAAGGAATAAAAGGAGAGATCGGGATCAAGAAAATATTACCGATGAAGCACCACCTAAGAAGAGCAAGATTAAAGAATCAGAAGTCAAGGAATTAAACTACTACGTATCCCTCAAGATTGTATATAGAGGGAGCCCTCACTATTTTACCAAAGATAAGTATCTTACTCCATGTATTATCTTTTATCTTTCGTTTCCTCTCTTATCAAGATGTGTTTGGATTATATGCTAATAACATTTTATATTTTCCATGTTAGGAAAGCTTGTTGAATACTCAATGGTTATGGAGAAGACTTCAAAGGATAGACTTGAAGCATGAAATAAGTTCTATTGCAACCCTTTAAGCATTGATATCCTATAAAGTTTATTAAGAAACAACCCAATGTATGTCTTAGCCTATAAGCTATGTTACAAAGTTCTCTTCATATAAATGTACGATAATTCTTCTTTTAATTTTTGTTCTACATTGCTAACATTGTTATGTCCAGGGTTTTGAATGATAAGAGATTATTTTTTGGGTGATTAATCATTAGATTGAATCTACCCTCATTATATTTTGATAATTCATATGGAATTCCACAATCTTCATCTTTAATTCGTCGACGTTTTGAGTCTAGACCAAGACTCATCATCAAGACTGAAAGGTCTCTATAAAACCCTAACCCAAGGGTATGTTTATATTTATGAAACCCTAGTCTACTTAGGGTTGATAATGAAGTGTAGAAATCCTATTCTATTGATGTTTAGAGTCTTTGGTATTGTTATAATAAAAACCCTAGTCCTTTAGGGTATGTTGTTATTGTTTAAATGAAACCCTGGACCTTTAGGGTTTGGTAAATTAGGGTTTATGAGAAAAACCCTTGTAATGTCTACAATAAGATCTTAGGAATAAAGCCCTAGGTGTATGTTCGTTTGTCTGATCGAAACCCTAGCTTGATCAAAATTGTTGTATGCCTAACTTTAATTATTGGTATTTGTGTCTTGGGTTTGCCTAGTAGATATTGTTGTGATATGCTTGTGCATGGTTATGAAATCCTAGATATGTATATATGCTAACCTAATTGTTGATGCTCATAGTTTGTAAATTCTAGGTTTTGTAACTAATCCCTAGTAAAAGTTTGATATTCTAGGATATGATGATTAAATCTAAGGTTTGAAACAAACACTAGTAGAGTCTAAATTGTATAGTAGAATTGTTATTTGATTGAATTGTTGATATCTAAGGATTTGTCTCTAAAATGGAATCTAGGGTTTGTAATAGTGTCATATATCTCTATATTAAGGATCTAAATAGAATGAGATTGATTTCTTGTTTAAGTTGCCTTATGTTATAGTTTAGGGTTTGTAACAAAACCCTAGCAAGAAGTTGAAGTTTAGAAGTATGTGTCTCTTGCTGACTATGAAACTAACTAGTTTTAGGTATTTGATGTCTAAAGTCTAATGCTTTCATTATTGTATTAACATGATTATGATATAGTTAACTTCATGCTTCTATATGTATTTAGTTGTACTTGCTATTAAAGTTTTGCAGGTACACAATCTTCAAGATAATGAAGATGTCGATTTAAGCATGATGATGACCTTAATGATTGAAGCTTCTCCGATGTTATAAGAGAAGAAAGTAGATGATCTCCCTAAGTTAAGAGGGAGTCTGGATAGAATAAAGGGTATATCTCCCAATTGAGAGGGAGGGCACATTATGACAGTGAATACTACAGATGAATGTTCATGAAAAAGCCCTGAGAAGTACTAAGAATGTATTTGGTGGTGCTGAAGAAATGAAAGAAGAAAAAGAAAGCTTCTGACAAAATTTTATATGAATAACTTGATGATAAAAACAACATCCGAATGAATGAGGACCTCGAAGGTTTGTGTTTACTTGTATATTTGAAAGTTTATTATTGATTGGGGTTGTGTTTGAATAGGTAAATCTCTCCAAAAAGAAGGAAAAACACTTGGGAAACATGCTTGGACAAATGGATATATCTATTTTATTAAGGAGAGTTGAAGCATCTAATGGGGGATACTTGGGGAGATATTTGGACAACCTATGTGTGTTTGATGTCTAGATCCCGAAGAGGGAGGGTGGCATTGGTCTTGGAGCTCTAACCTTGGATACACACCTAGATCCCTGAGTTGATGGTTTATTAGTAAGCCTGATGGTACCTAGATTGGCTGAAAGATTTAGTCCATCTCAGTCCCACCTGGATAGATTACCCTGGTCAGGAATCTAGTTTGTGGCACTGAGTGTGCCAAAATTCTTTGTAGTTCATTTTGGAGATCTTCCATGTACCTCTATAGATATAGGTAATTATGAATACCTACATAGTTAAGAGGGAGTGTTGAAGAATGTAACTAGTGTTGGTCTTCATAATTGTACTTGAGTCATAATGAAATGTATTTATCAAAAAAAAGAAAAATAAATTTTATTACTAAAGAAATTGACTTATTAAAGCATGGGTTTCATGCTTGGGCCAATTTTTTTTAGGTCAAAGTCTCCATTGAAGACTTCTATGGTTTATGTCATGTGTCCTTGTCCATGTCATACTGTAAAGAGCTCTTCTTGGGATTTATTTGTCAAAGAAGAAATTTATTTTATTGTAAAATATGTCAATTAAGCTTCCTCCACCAAGTCGGCCTAAAACTGGACAAGTCAGCCTAAACTGGGAAGCAAAATGAATATATAAAGGCAACAACTTGACCCCATTTGGCACTCTCACTCACAACAAGTTCGATCTACAACTTTTGGGGCTAGAAAAATTGTGAATTTCGAAGAAGAAAAAGAAGAAGGATAACAAAGGAAAAGGAGGTCTCTCACAAGCATAAGAAGTCAAAATTATCTCTCTTTTTCCCACACGTGTGAAGTTGCTGGAGGGGTCGAAATTCTGCAATTGTTGGGGAGGCCAAAATTCAGAAGCTGTAGGCGAAGCTGGGCTGAAACATGGCCGAAATTTCTGGGTTGATGCTGGGTTGAAGTTGATGGAAAAGAAGAGACTATTGAAGGTTGTTGTATCTCATTGAAAGGCTAACTTGGTGGAGGAGGAAGGTATGTTGGTTAAGGTCTTGGTTGTCTCACTATCATATGAATCTACTGAAAGAAGAGTTCTTGACTGGGTTTTCCCCTGTGTAGGGATTTTAGCCTTGGCTACTTGCCTACATCTGGTGTCCCTGATCTTCATGTTTTTCTTTTGATAATTTCTTGATGAAATAAAGATAAAGAAGAACATAAGAATATCACAAGTAATTATCAACATAAGAAAATATTTCTGCCTTTTTTATTTTCCAACAGGGGGCCATGTATCACACATTGGTGGGCATGGTGGTGCAAGTTCCTCACAAGGTGGTCGTGGGAGCAGTGGCCGCAGAGGGGCACAGATTGCCTCAGTCGTGGTGGAAGCACCCAGGGGCATGGTAGTTGACATGGTTGTGAAGGCACGACTAGGTGTGGGCAAGCTGGCCCTTCTAGTCGTTCCAATGCTCAACGGACTTTGGTAAATTCTTTGAAGGATCTCATGGAGGTGCAGGATAGGACTCGCAAGGAAGGACATGAAGCTGTGATGAAGATGCTTAATCAACTGCAATATTTTCAATGTCACGCCCATGAAAGAATGGTAGTGATTTGGCGGGGGCATAATCTTCTCACTGAAAAGGTAGACAAGTTGAAAACCTAGCTAGCTCATTTTGAGCAACATGTTAGATGTTCGTATTGCCCTCCTCCCCCATTGGGCTAGATAATCCAACTTCTATTACTTTAGATGATTAAACACGATGATAGGTGTTTTGCTTATTTTACATGTATTTTGGTGCTTTATAGGTTAAGAAGCTCCATAATAAAATGAGGTGAATCTCCATAGTTAATAATATCATTACATGTTTTTTAAATACATATATATTCAATTAAATACTAATTATCTTAATAATAATAATAATAATAATAATTTTTATAATTTTTTGCTTTTTCAAATAATATAAAATATACCATATAATATAATATAAGTGTATAAGTGTTTTAATTGGAGTATGCCGTAAAACTGCTTCTGCTTGGCTAAGAGCTCGTCTTCCTCGGACGTAAGGAAACAGGTTAACGGCCCAAGACCCAGAGGCATCTGGCAGGAGTGAGAGCCTGCGCCCGATTACGGACCACCAGCAGGGTTATGCCAGGTGGCGTGGTTTTCCTATTTAACAGTGATGAGTCAAACCCAGCATTCGCGGATAGCAGCCAGAGATGGCTGTCCTCACTGTTGGTTTGAGACCTGAGTTGTTAGGTTTTACCACCTTCGGAAAAAAAAAAAAGTGTTTTAATTGGAATCTTCAAAAAGTCCATACGTTTTGTCCTTTTCCCTTGTTTTTCCATCAAAATTTAAAAAGCATAATACTCAATTATGTTGATGGTACCTTGACCTACAACATACTTCATAAGAAAATAGTGAGAAAAATGAATAGCTATTGCGCAATATATACATGGGTCGCCTTGACCATTTCCATTTTTTTCCATAGTCAATGAATGCTATTTAAAATAAAAATAAAAATTAAAGGCCTTCGATAGTCAATGAATGCTATTTTAAAAAAATAAAAAATTTAAAGGCCTTCGGTTTTTTTAAAATAGATCCTTATCTTATGGGCTCTCTATGTTGCATTCAATTTCAATTCTTGGAAAATCACGCTGTTTCTAGAAAGTTATATTCCCCAGTCATATAGTAAGTGTCCTCATGTTCCTGAGCCAACCCTTTTTATTGAAGTGCAGATAATGTTCTCAAGTTCCTGAGCCAACCCTTTTTATTTAAGTGCAGGTAATCCTTTTATTACTGTGCAATTGAATATACCGAATCACATTGATAGATGCGGACTAGACACGATCAAGAAAAATGAGGCATTTATTTTCACTATCAAACATTTTGGAATGTTAATATTTATATTCATCGAAGATTTTGGAATATTTTAAAGATCAAGAAAAATGACGCATTTATTTTCAGTATCAAACATTTTGGAAAGTTAATATTTATATTCATCAAAAATTTTAGAATATTTTAAAGCTTTGATAAATAATAAAGTGTTTAATTTTACATTAATTTATTAAAATTTCCACAATTTTCTGAAATCTATAATATAATGAAGCTCATTTTAAATTAAATTAAAATTAAACATCACCTCTGTTTATTGAATGAAAATTTGATAATAATAATGTGTTTTTCACCTATTTTAAATTAAGTTCTTTTGCAAAACTTCACTTTACTACTATTTTTATTTACAATTATTAAACTTATTAAAAAAATGCAAAACCACATCAAAATAATACTAATGGAATTTCAAATTTATTTTTGTTTTGATCATTTTAATAATTATATATTGACCCGCAGTTAATTTTTGTTGACGTTGACAGGGAAATCTTAATATAATAAGCAATTTGTAAATCAGATTCCATCCCTGATTTCTACCATCTAAATAAATAAAAATCTTATGGTGTTGAAATTTTACCTAATATATTGAAATATTCTTATTTTTCACTCCTAAACATTATCTGCACAGTGCCTTCAAAATCTGGTTTTGAGGAGTTACGGATGGACGTGAAATGGGTTTTTGGATTGTGTACTGAGAATTAATTCTCTAGTCTCGATCCTCTCGCTGTTAATTAGTCCTGTACAAGAAAGGGAGTATTACCTCCGGCCATGGTTCTCCTTCAACTGAGTAAACAGGGGTAGGCGTGCGGTGATTTATAAGAGAAAGGGGAGCCCTCACTGGGAAAGAGATCCAACTTGTTGGATAGTGAACAAAGAGAAGGGAAATGAAAAAGAAAAAGGAAACGCTCAAGGCGGGTGCTGATAGAAACACAAGCGTGACAGAGGTTCAAAGGAGCCACACTTCACAGTGTATAACTGTGGCAGTGCAGAACAGCGACACTAAGCACAATGGAATGGAGAATTCACAACATTTCTGAGCAGAACTGCGGACAAAAACTTGCATTCTATTTGAATTTTGAACTTCGCTCCTCATTTTTTTTAATCATATTCCATAGTTGTTTATGCTTGGAAAGGGTATTTCTCTAGCTTGATAAATCTGTGTATAACTCCTAGGATGTGAATGTGTTTTAGTGTTTTTAATAAGTTCCCTTCCTGCCATTTTAATAAATTTATGTACAATGTATGAGTGCATTTGTATTCCCTTTTGCTTTTTTCTTTCACTTCATGTAGCAGAGTTTCAGAATAACAGTGTTTTCTTTGTACCGCATGTTTCCTTGCACAAATAAAAAACACAGTTATCATTTTCACTTAAACACCCTCAACAAACCGACCATTGTGTTTGTAGAGATTCCACATGAAAAAATTATAGATCATGGATGGTTGTCTCATATGTTTTTGCCATATTCTTCGGCTCAATATCCTCAATCTACAGCCAAGTATGTAAAATATTTGAATTTGAGTTGTTTGTTTCTTTTTCCATCTTATTTGTAGGGTAGTTTGATTTGAAAGTAGAGATACCACTTTTGCGGTTAAGAGTAACTAACAATATGGAAGAGAATTATACAATGATGTGGGGTTTAACGGTAAGTTTTGTTGGGTGAAACCCACGAGATGTGGGTTCAAATCTCATTGAGTATATATTATGACCTCTTGTATCTTGGCTAGAAGAGTAGGCGACCCCATAGTGGACGTCTTGCCTCTTGTTGAGGCATAAGTTTCTTACTATTGTGCGGTTTGCAGGCTGTTGCAGGTAGCCTAGGTTTACAGTGGCAGCCAGTTAGATTTGATCGCCTCTTGTTGAGGCATAAGTTTCTTACTATTGTGCGGTTTGCAGGCTGTTGCAGGTAGCCTAGGTTTACAATGGCAACCAGTTAGATTTGATCGCCTCTTGTTGAGGCATAAGTTTCTTACTATTGTGCGGTTTGCAGGCTGTTGCAGGTAGCCTAGTTGCAGGTAGCCTAGGTTTACAATGGCAACCAGTTAGATTTGATCGCCTCTTGTTGAGGCATAAGTTTCTTACTATTGTGCGGTTTGCAGGCTGTTGCAGGTAGCCTAGGTTTACAGTGGCAGCCTAGGTTTACAGTGGCAGCCAGTTAGATTTGATCGCCTCTTGTTGAGGCATAATTTTCTTACTATTGTGCGGTTTGCAGGCTGTTGCAGGTAGCCTAGGTTTATAGTGGCAGCCAGTTAGATTTGATCGCCTCTTGTTGAGGCATAAGTTTCTTACTATTGTGCGGTTTGCAGGCTATTGCAGGTAGCCTAGGTTTGCAGGCTGTTGCAAGTAGCCTAGGTTTACAGTGGCAGCCTAGGTTTACAGTGGTAGCCAGTTATATTTGATCGCCTCTTGTTGAGGCATAAGTTTCTTACTATTGTGCGGTTTGCAGGCTGTTGCAGGTAGCCTAGGTTTACAGTGGCAGCCAGTTAGATTTGATAGGTTTGCAGGCACCTCTTGTTGAGGCATAAGTTTCTTACTATTGTGCGGTTTGCACGCTGTTGCAGGTAGCCTAGGTTTACAGTGGCAGCCAGTTAGATTTGATAGGTTTACAGTGGCAGCCAGTTAGATTTGATCATGGGTCTGTTCAGGTCTCTTGTTGAGTAGGTTTATAGTTGCAGCTTGTTGAGGCATAAGTTTCTTGCTATTTCTTACTATTGTGCGGTTTGCAGGCTGTTGCAGGTAGCCTAGGTTTACAGTGGCAGCCAGTTAGATTTGATCCTGGGTCTGTTCGGGTCTCTTGTTCAGTAGGTTTATAGTTGCAGCTAGTGAGATTTGATCCTGGGTCTGTTCATGTCTCTTGTTGAGGGATAAGTTTCTTGCTGTTGTGCCTAGGTTTATAGTGGCAGCCAGTTAGATTTGATCCTGGGTCTGTTCAGGATAACTCTCACCAGTTACCAATTATCCTAGATTTAAAAAAAACCATTATGGAAGAGAATTGCTTCTTAGAATTGTGAGACATATTGAAGAGGAGCTAAATGTGGGTATTAGTATTTATTATTTGCAACTTAATGTAAACAAACCCAAAATTAGATGCATACCAGAGGAAATGATAATATTCATCAAAATTGGGTGTTTAATTTGATTGTTTGGTTAGTTAATGCTCTATTCACTGAATTAATATGATGCCACTGGAATGTGCCAACATTATTTACTCACTCACACTTTTGAATTAAAATTTCAATAGACAGAGTTTCTAGTTAATTATTAATATATTTTTTATTCTCTTTCAAATTGAAAAAAATTGATTACATATATTTAGAGATAATCATATATCTAATTCACTCTCTATCATTAGTAAAATTTAGATGAGTTGGAATTTCCCAAAAAAGAATTCAATTTCTTTGTTTTTTCTCACAAACCAAAGTTTATTTTCAGTTTTTTCCTCCTACCAAATCTGGTCTATTTTACTAAACTTAATTGAAAAACTACTTCCATCTCTATTTTACTAAATAAAAAAACTACTTCCATCTCTATTTTACTAAATAAAAAAACTACTTCCATCTATATCCACAAAAGCTGAAAATATTTCTTATTTTTCTAACATCATTCCTATCCAAACTTTCTAATCTTTCAACTAAAACAAAAGTTATTTACTAATAAAATCAAGGAATCTATGCCTTCCACATTTCATTTGCTTTTTCCAATTTCATAAGTAAGATGCTCCTCCATTATAATAGCAAGCTTATCTTTCATCTGCCTTACAACAATTACATCAAATGCCAAGAAAATTTGTGAGGCAACAACTTAGCCTACAACACTGTGCAACATTGTTTAGGCATAACACTGATAAACACCGAGAATAAGATTAAAGACCAGGAAAATGGATTAGACAACATTAAAGAAGCATGCACTAGACTAATTATAGGAATGTTTTATCATAGGTAAAAACAAAATATATAAGTAATAGGCAAAACATTTTTTAGAATGCTAATAAATTAATCTTTCTTTTAATCTAAATATATGATTATAAATGAAATATGTTGACATATTTTCATTACTATATATATGAGATTATAAATGAAAGATGTTCACATATTTTCATTACCTTCTATACATGTATATTAAACTAATTATAAAAATGTTTTATTATGGATAAAACAAAATACATGAATAATTCTAGATTTAGAATGTTAGTAGATTAATTTTTTTTTTTAATTCAAATGTATGATTATAGATGAAAGATGTTAGCATATTTCATCACCTCCTAATTATAAATGTTTTATCATAGATAATAACAAAATATATGAATAATTGTAGAAGATCTAAAATTCACATTGTAAAAGACTTAATAGAATGTTAGTAGATTAATTTTTCTTTTAATCTAAATCTATGATTATAAATGAAAGATGTTGGCATATTTTTATCACCTCTATATATACTAGACTAATTATAGACGTGTTTTATCATAAATAATAACAAAAAATATATGAATAAGTATAAAAGATCTAAAATTCACATTTTAAAAGACATTTTAGAATGCTAATCGATCAATTTTTCTTTTAATCTAAATCTATCATTATAAAAAAAATATTGACATATTTTCATCACCTCCTTTCTATGAAGTCATAAAATTTCAAATATCAATTATTTTACGTCTCTAATTCCATACTTAACTTTTTCACATTTCCTGCAAATTATCTGATCACAAATAATAAAATGTATATCAACCAAATAACAAATTATAAAATAACACAATACAAATGAATGCATATCAACCAAATAACAAATTATAAAATAACATGATCAAATAATAAACTATTAAATTAAGTCTAGAAGAAAGCTCTATTGACAATAATCAAGATTTATGAAGTCTGTAAAATATGTGGTGGGAGATTTAAATCCCATTAGTCATGTGAACCACCCTGCATGAATACACTTACGAGTTCACCACAAATAATACTGATAAACATGGATAGAAGCATTGGGAACGAAGAAAACTCTGCTTACCAATGGCCTTGTATGATCGTGCTAAGGTGGGAAGGAAAATGGAGAAATGTGTATCTAACCTCGAGGTTGAAATACGTTCAAAACGACCAACTGGACAGGTGAGCGCTTCACCACTTTTTGCAGTCCTGAGCTCTCGTTCAGCAGAATACCTTCCTTGCTCCTCTTTATGTGCTACAGTTTGGCATGGTAAAGTAGTATTGGTAGAAAATTATGGCTAGCAGCCGGGTGGAAAGGTCATTTTTAGTCTATTTTCTGAAAGTTTAGGAATCAGATTTGACTGTGTTTATGTTTGTCAGATTTCGGAATATTCTGGGAATCAGTGATGGATATAAGTTCGAAACACTAATAATGCGTTATATAGTTTTGACCGGATTTTGTTTTTACGAAAAATAATAAAATTTTAGATTAATAAAATTGGAATTTTGTTTTGAAAATCTTAATTATAATTATCAAATTTCAAATAAAATTTTAAATATGTCATGTTAAATTTATTTCCACCAAAAACACAATTCAAACCCTCCCTCACCAAAATACTGAGATTTTTAGTTTCTAAATTGACCCTCGTACACAACGCCCATCTGAGTGTGAAACGAACAACCCATGTGATCCCCGCCGCCCCCGCCGTGTGTAGACTAGTTTATCGTCGGGATTCCTTGCCCGCATGTTCAGAGTCGACGCTATAAGACACGTGCTTAACAACCAGATGATGGCGTTGACCCACAACTTCCAGCGCAGCTAACGTAGGTTTGATTGGACGGCTCGATAATGACAACACAGATGATAACGACAACTCAGAGATCGGATGGCTGAAATGTCCTGTGCACAGGTTTTGACCAGATGACCAGGGATAGCTCGAACAATGTCTTGTCAGAATGCTTTTTAATTGAGGCAGGTGAGTAATGCCGATATGAGTGTGGGTAGGTAGTGTTGCAAGCCCACGCATCATCTAATGCTTGCATTGCAAACGCATTTGGGTGTGTTGATTTTGCGTTGCAACACACGCCTGTAACGAGGAGAACACACACAGATCGGATACTTTCGGCCTTGGAAGCGATATTAATACTTCTCCGTCCGCCATATCTTTTCCCAGTTCTTTGTTCTGAGGTGAGTGATGTCTAATTTGAGGGTTTCACCGTTCATTTTCGTGCGTTTTCGCGGAAAATTGTTTCCCTGCTTTAAGGATTTCAAGATTTCCCTGCAACCCTATCATATGTTTGGGGTCTCCGAAGTTTGGCTCCTCCTGGAGGTTGGCCGTGATGCTTTGATGGAAAATTGGTTGGAATTACAGACGAACGGGACGTTTCAGGTCCTTATGGGGTAGAAAATCCTGAAATTATTGAACTCTCTGATATTTTGAGGCCAAATTGTCTCGATTTTTTGGCTTTTATGTTGTGGATGATACCTGACTCTGCATTTATTGGAATATATGATGGCATAAATGCATGCGTAAGGTGGGTTAGAAGTGGGGTTTTGGTTTGAAATTTTTCTTTCACGGTATATGAAATTTCGAGGAATTGTTTTTTTTCGTGGCAGGCAAATTCGCGTTCGAGGTCTTGGGACGAGGATTCGGTTTCGTAATTTTGGGCAAAGATGGACTTTTTCTCAAGAGGCAGGAATGGCGATGGCGCGCCATCGCAAGGGATAATCGATCAGGGCGTTCAAATGTGCCCTTTCTTGAGAAACATCACCGAGCCAACTAATTTTTGCTTTGCTTCTCCTATACGGTTCCCGACACCGGTAAGTATACCTCCGCTTGTGCGAAAATTCAGTCGGATTTAACAGAGTGGTAATCCTTATGTTTTTTATTCCTATAGATTCATGTCACTGGTACACATATTAGAGGAGCTTAAATGCATGGGGCATTGCATGTATGGGGAACCAGTGCATCTTCTAAGTTGAGCCTGACAATGTTCTTCGTCAAAGCTAGAAATACAATAGATTCTGTCATTTGAATTTTCTCCAATTCTGTTTGGTTTGTAAAGGTGCAAGGGGAACTTACAGTTGACTTCTGCAAGGTCTAGAATCTGCAATCAAACTTGTCCAGGGGATCTACCCTGTGTCCCTGAAGAGAATTTAGGCATCTCCCATATGACATTGATGTCCCCAATTTGTTATAGGGCCATTGACCCCTTCATAGGAAGCGTTAAATTTGTAGTTATTTTCGTTGAACCAGTGTGTAATATGATCCTCCAACAAGTATCATTGCAGACAGCTCATGTTAAGGTGAAATGTCTGAAACACATGTTAAGGTGTTAGGTCAAATTAGCCGTTAGAATTTTAGCCGTTGGAGTCTTTGCACACTATATTTAATCGAGCTAAGCCAGATTGGTTCTTCAACTTGTCCTGACGATGAACCACATTGGTTGGTTCGAAACGCGTCGACAAAAGATTGGTTATGTGATTTTGCCGAAGACTATCTTAACAATGTTATGGATCACAGAATTCTAAATTCCTTAAAAATTAAAACCATCACAGATAAAAGAGATCAGAAGTTGTTTCCACAATTCCAATATCATATACATGGACAATGGAACAAACTAAACACACTTCTTTATATGACATCAGATTATCCCTTGAATCCAACATGGTATGATATTGAAGAAACGACGAAGAGGTCTCCTAGTGACTAAGAGGTTATTAGGAGATTAATGACATCAATAAAGAAAGATTTATGGTCTGGATTTAAAGAAAGCATCCCTTATCTGAACTCCACTTGCCCAGTTTTCACATGGGTGAGCTGTTTTGGCACAACTGAGACCTGTATGATAGGTGTCATGGCTACAATCCTCAAGCTATGAGAGGAATTGGAACGCCTTAAATTTTATTCATGCAGTGGAGAGACATCAGTTGGATTGTAAGAAGGTTGAAACATTCACAGTACACTTTGTCTTCTTGCTCTGAAAGACCCAGGGTACAAGGAAGTTTCTTCGAAAAAAGAATCTATTCAACCAGATTTCTTTATAGAGCTGTATACAGTTGCGAATCCAACTGATGAACCATAGATTAAGAGGGACAAGTACCAGCAGATGAACCATAGCTTGAGAGTGACTAATTTCTTTATTGTCTTCGACTAATTTGAGTAGCTCTCCTTTCCAGTTGACGCCTTTTTTTAATCCATCCTATTGATTAAATCTTCATGTCATTTTCCTTTAGGCTGAAGGCTTGGTTGGCAAGTTAGTTAGCTATCTTGTTTGCAAGCCTTCCGACATGTTAAAATTTAATCCCCATGCTTCCCAAGGTTACATCCTTAATCTAATTGCTCTGGTAATTTAACCTCTAAATTAAAGTTGATGCTTTACCTTGCATCAGGATAATTATAACTTTTAAATTACCTTCTATCTTGATCTTTTGCTTACCCAGCTAGGTGCAAGTCTTAATCCTTCCATTTCAAGATTTAGCTCAGCCTAAGTGTTCATATCAACTCATATATTAACCATGAAAATACAGTTGCATTCCCATTACACTTCTCCTCAAGGCCCCTCCATTGGCAGTCTTTGATGGCTTTCCTTTTGCAGCCCCATGAACCTTTGGAGTTTCTAGTTTTGAAGGTTTCCATTGTTCGTTGATAAGCTGCAATTGGATTCTGCACCAATCTCCTGGGGAATTTTCTCATCGTCTTCAGATCACAGCCTCATGTCAGTTATTTTGTCAATGGCTCTTTTCAATTTTCTTTCAGATTTAAAGAGTGATGAGACTTTTGTTTTGAACGGTCATAGAGTTCACATCTCTCCTTAAATTCCACAAAACAAGTAGTACATGAATGCTACATATGAACTTTAGAAACTTAGATTTAAAGTGAGCTCACTTCCAGTTTTGGAAAATTTCCTGGATTGAGTTGGCCTCTGGCCTGGAGCAAGATAAATTATTTTCCTAAAATTGCCACAGAGATCTTGCTATTACATAATTAAGAAAGAGATGAGTGACATCTGCGTCATGTTATTAACATACTGCATCTAGATTCTGGAGTGACTTGCAACTCCATGTTTCTTCAGGCTAGTCTGGTTAGAAGTTTGTTTTTGATTGCTACCCATCCAAAAGCTACTATGTTTGGACTGACCCCTTTCTCCAAAGTCTGGGTCAAAAAGAGTCCTTTTTTACACCGATTCCCTGAATAATGCTTAAATGTACCCTTCCTTAAAAGAGAATGAGCCTTTCCCGTTTGCATTGCAGCACATTTTATCTAAACTTGACATATGCAGAACCTTTGGCTAAAAAAGGTTCTTGAAGGAGTTGCTTTTCTACTGGGTTGCCAATATAGTAGCAAAATTTGGCCAGATCAGACACTTCCATATGGGAATTCCACTGAATTCCCCCTCAAGTTCAATTGACACTGTACAAAAGCCACATATGGAAAAAACAATAATTTACTTCAATTTTTTTGTTTGTTTGTTAAGTTGTCTAAGTTCTCCAGAGATTACATTAGGCTTGATGTGTGGCTTGAGATACCGAGACCCAGGGGCATCTATGCCATCAAAATCACCCGGGGATCGCACTTGGCCTGGGCCACACCAGCCCTTAACATGATGGCTGGATTTTTGCCCATGGAGTTTCAAACCAGTGGCCTTCACATCATGGAGTGGCTTAACAATACACCCCATCCCCATCTATTCTACGCCCCATGGGAAATTTACTTTAAAATTTTAATATAATAATTAATACTATAAAATTAAAATGGAAGCCTCAAACTGTTCAGTAAATAAGGTGTATTATGAGGTCTCTCCATGTAAGGACCATTTTCAAGCATGCATTTCAAGATGTTCATGTATCATTGATTTGCTTTTTCATATTAATCATTTAATAATATTCATACTTTCGAATTTTTTCTGAATGCTATTTTTTCGACATGTTTTCTGAATCATATTAAACTCAAAGCCGAATCCAAATCTAAATTCTTATATGGTAGCTGTGGTTGCAAGTTATTGGTCACGACTTTTCCATAAAGGCTCTCTAATTTCCTGAACTGATTGCCCATTTGAGTTATGCTCCGTTAGTCGCTTACTTCTATCCATATCTCTTCTGAGCTGACCCCAGATCCTAACTACCCTGGCTCATTTAAGAAGTGAGGCTTTCTTTCAGGTTGTTAAACGCAATTTACAAGATTCTTCCCCCACCTAGACCAAAGAAAATTCTTTACAGGACTTTTTCCTCCAGGGAAAAAACTTATATTTTATACTGCAAGGAGAAATTAAATATACATCAGAGGTGTCTTGCTGGCACTAGGCAGCCTGGCACTACGAGAGCCTGGGTTTTCTATTTCTTTGTCCTGTCAAAAATGCTGAATCTAGATCTTCTTTATACACTCCTCAGTGGCTGCCCGATCTTTTCTAGGTAGAAGAAAACAGAAAATTGGAAACAACCTTAAGATTGACATACAGAACTTTTTTTGAATATTCAAAGAGTAGTCGTCTCTAGGACTTGATGTTATCGGAACAGAGATTTGTATTTTCAGAAGACATTCCTTCCTCGAAGAATTCTGCTTCATAAAACTTGCCTTCCTGTAGATTTAATGCCTCCTTAGAAAATCTGTCTGCTTTCTTATTGAATTCAAAAACTACATAAAATATTCAAAATTAACATATATATTGATGTGCATCCATATGAATCCAAACCATTTATAGAAAAAATTGCAAAAGTTCTCATTTATATAGCATGCAAGGGTGTGTATATAACCAAAATAGCACCAAGTGTAAACCATATCTGAACAAAAAATACATCAACAAACCAACAGACTCTAGATGGCCTCTAGTGTCCAAAACAGATCATACTACAAAAAATACCTACATATCATGAAAATCATTGCCTATATTGGGATCTTTATTATCAATATCACCTTGTAAGCATTAAATAAGATAGAAAAAACTCAACATGTCAAGTCAAGATATTGTTTGAGTGATGGGTATGTTTTTACTAGGGTCATGACTCATGACAAAAGAGTTCAACAGTCAATGCCACTAGTATCAAGGTATAGAGAGGGCTTGGTGCTCTTGATTAAATGCTAGTTGCATATCCTTGTACATGACAAAATCCAATGGAAATGTTGCAATCCCCCAAGCCTGAAATCTTAAAAACTATTAAATCTGCTGGATTTTGAAAGGGACCTAAAATCTAAATTCTCTATTTGAAATCGAATGAGGTTGGAACCACTCTCAAACATCCTGAAACAATTAATAATAATGTAATGTCCTAGGGTAATTTTAGCCCTTAGGATTCTATGTTTGTCTAGGGTTACAATCAGTCAAAAGAATGATACAACATTAGTACATTTGCATTATTCATTCAATAGTAGCATAAAAATTTCTAATAGCAAGTAATATCTTTCGACAACAATTATGATTCTTCAACAAATACCATAAGTTAGGGCTGACTGCACATAGAACCAAAAATCCACCAATGTAATTATTTTGCACTGCAAATAACCAATTGTAATCTATACTGATTTATTCAGGCTTGTGTCTACTAATTTAACAGCTTTATTGCCCAACTATTGCTTATCTAGGCACTGCTTTCCCTTGTTCCACCCGTGATTGAAGTAGCCTTTGTTGTGATAACTGTGCTGATTGTCTCAGCCTTCAGGTGAAGCCATGGACAGTTTGAGCTACACTAGACCTCTAGTCCACAAATGAATGCCGCTACTTTAGAAATGCTTATGCACAGTTGTGATGGTAATCTCTGCTCCGGGGAACCTAGACTTATAGCCTCAGGGATCAAATCCTTTCCCTTTAATAAAATTTCAATATATGTTTTCTATCCGCAACTCAAAGTGATCCAGGGAGACCTGCTTGTTTGTTATGGGAGGGTTCTGGCAAGCAAACTAGGGTATTTCAGTGCCCTGCCCTCGGACTTGTGACAGCGGCCTATGGCCTTGCTGTCGCTTGTGGCCCTGTGATCATGTGTCTGCCTAGACTCAAATTTGATGCCTTAGAGAAATCTGCCCACGGTTCAAGATGAATTTTCAGTGGCTAGATGTATCTCGAAATTGTCCTATGCTCTGGTTAAACCAACAAGATGATAACCACCAAATCTTTCTTCCTTGTAATCCAGACAAATCTAAGCTGCTCCAAATGAATTTGCTATGCTAAAACAAGAAAAGAAGTGGCGTCTAGGTAGGGTGGGATCAACTCCACCGAAACAAGCCAAAAGAATTAGATAGGGTGGGATCACCTCCACCGAAGCTAATCAAAAGAGAAGGGGTCTTAAAACCCTCAAAACCTTAGACTCAAGAAAATAAGAGATATTCCAATTCAAATTGATGATGGTAATGTGATTCCAACTCTCGTTTATTTATAGATTCCCTCATGGGGTTTCTCAATGTGAGGGGTTGCAAATGCCACCCCCAATTTGGGATTTTTGCCCCAACCGACCCAAAATTTACCCGATGTTGCCCCAAATATTGGATAATTGGGTTTCCCCCCTTTTATCAAGACTATAATGTACACGGTTGGATAGGCTACTTCATCCTCCTTTAGGATAATTTTAAGAATTTAATGTTACCATTAATGGCATAGCAATACTAGGGCCCTAGGCTTGATTAGGCTGCTCCACTCATAAATTATTGTTTTCTTTTATTATTTATTTTAAGTAAATTTTCTTCTGGAGCATCTTTGGTCGCATTGTACGAAACCTTTTGGTTTGGTGAAAAAAGGTTGTTTCCGTACAATGCGACCAAGGACACTCTGAATGCATTTTATTTTTATTTTTTATGAGTGGGGCTGCCTAATATTCAAACCTAGGGTCCTACTATTGAGTTCAGTTTAGAAACTGGCTGGTTCGACATTGAACCACCCTGTTCCAGTTTTGCACCACTAGTCAAATCGATTTAGGGCTCAAACTAGTCAGACCAGCTAGTCTTGCTAGTTTTGGTCTTGTTCCGATAACATTGCCATAAACTTGCCTATCCTTTTAGAGACTCCATCCCTTCCATTTCTAAAGTTCCTCTAGGTAGGGACTATCTGAATATGTTGTACATTCTGTGATCCCAAATCTTCAAATAATGGAACAAAGTATTCTACAAGGGAATCTTTTTTGGCACTTTTCCTCCAAACTTCTCCTAACTTCATTTTTTAAAATCAAGATCCCCCTTAATCACATTATCATTTATTAGTTAAAACATATTTGTCTTTTGAAGTTATCCCAAGGGCCATAAAGGTTAACAATGGTGAAAACCTTTTCCAATTCTTTAGACTTCAACTCACTATGGATACTCGCCTTAAAAAGAAATGAGCAAATGAGTTCAAAGGATTCCTTCCACCCTATTGTCAAGCCCCCCTTGAATTTCCCTCTAAATTTAAGGAGCAAAATCATCAACACTTCAAACAGGAAGTTAAGACAGGAACTGCCTTATTCTTCCCATGCATGTTTCTTCAAGAAGAATAATATTTGGCTTGTAATTTATGAACAAACATTTGAGGCATCATTGCTTGGGAGCGGGAGCGGGGAGCGACATTTTCAAAAGCTCCCGGGTCGGGAGCGATTTTGGGATCAAATGTTATATAATATATACTTTTATATATTTTGATGCATATATGTCAAGGAAAACATATATAATGATGAATTAGTGATAAAAAACTTAAAAACATTGATTAAATCATATAACATCATTCATCTAGTAGCTATAATCTTCATCAACCACAGGTCCACAAATTACAATTTCTCATTTATATAGCTTGTAAGGGTGCACATAACCAAAATAGCATCGAGTGCAATCCATCTTTGAACCAAAAATACATCAACAAATATGCCTTGGATGACCTCTAACATCCAAAAAAATCATTCTACAACAAATACCTACATATCATCAAAATCATTGCCTATCTTGGGATCTTTGTCATTAATATCACCCTCTAAGTGTTAACATAAGATAGTAAAAATGTAGCATGTCAAGTCAAGATTTTGTTTGAGTAATGGGCACATTTTTAGTAGGGTCATGATAGAGGACTTCGACAACCAATGTCACTAACATCAAGGTACATAGAGGGCTTGGTGCTCTTGATTAAATATGAGTTTCATACCCTAGTACATGACAAAATCCAGTGGAAACATTTCAATCCCCCCAATCCTAATCTTGAAAAATTGATAAGTCTGCTGGATTTTGAGTGAGATCTAAAATTCTACTTTCTCCATATGAAATCCAATGAGGTCAAAACCACTCTCAAACATCTTGAGTCATTTCATGGTAATGTTAAAATTTTAAGTAAAAGGATGAAAATGAAAGATAAAGGAGAATGACACTTTCACTACCATGAATTGCATATCAACACTAGGTCCATAGGCTTGAATGTTAGGCTTCCCCACTCAAAATTTTTTATTTTTGAAAAAAGAATTGCATTTGGAACATTTTTGTGATTTTTTTTGTGAAGAAAGCTAGGGAGTGATTCTTTTTTGCCGGAGTGCGCTTTGGGAGTGGATTGGGGGGGAAGCTCTCCCGCAGCTCTAGTTTGAGGGCTCATTTCTTGTTGGAAACCCTTTTCCTCTCATATTTTGGGACAGTATAATCATGTTTGCACCTTGTCTAGGGCCATCCTTCCCCTAAGGGCCACTTTTATAGTTGGTTTTTTTCCTCAACTTCTTTTTTTCCCCTCTTTTTTTTGCTAGGGACAAGTAGAATTTTCTGCCTAATATGTGTGGTAATCTAGGGGCTCAAGTCAATCCACCTTCAATACCTTTCTCCTCTTGGATAAGCTCTTTCCGAGGTATAAGTTTATATATGATCTGGGATTTCCTATCTATCCTCTGGAACAGGTCCACTCCTTTTAATGATGGTTCTTCTGTTGGATCTGAGCTCATTGCTCTTTGAGGCCCAATTGGCTTCAATATCTGGCTTTTAGGGATTTTTTCTGTCTCTTCAACGATGACAGCCACAAGATCTAGCAGATCTGTAACCATGTTTTGGGTGCTATTTTATGTGTCTACTTCTAAAAATTCTGTTTTCTTTACCCCTTTTAAGTAAGACAAAGGTTAAAAATGTATAGAGGACATACCTTTTTTCCAGTCATGCATGTTGAGGCTGTCATGCCTTTTATTTCTTTTTATTCCCGATGCAGGGTTTTTTGAACAGCCCATGCTAGAGTTTCCTCATTGCCCTTTTGTGCCATTTCGTAAGCCTTTTTTCTAGGGGATTTGAGTGATCATGGGAAATCTGCTCCTTTTTTCTTCCTATCCACTAAAAGTTCTTTTTTAGACAATCTTTCTAGACATGTCCTACTTTCTGAGTTGTGATATTTCGGGCATCTGCATGGAAGCTTCCAGTAGTCCAGTACTTGAACAAATCTCCAGGATCCCCACATTCTCTATCTCTTGTGGGCCATCCCTTAGATCATTTCTACTAGGATTTTCTAATTTTGATTGCTTTCCTGCCTATTTTTGTCTTGAAGTCCTGTTGGGAATCGATGAAGTTACCCAAACCATTCCCTATCATCTTCAGAATATCCAGGCTCCATAGCTGCATTAGAAGACAAGGAATTATTACCCATACTGGGTGAGGAGAAATTTTTTCACCTTAGGGTTGAACCTTGGTTCCAATACTTGAGGTAAAGGGTAGACAAACCCCAATACCATTTCTTTACATAATTTTCCCTCCATCCCTCTCTGTCTTGAATTTGAATGATACCAAACCCAAATCAAAGAGTGGAATTCCAGAATGTACCCAAGGGTTTCCTTCTAAATTCTTTTCCATCCATCCTATCATTGATTCCTTCCTTGCTAAGTCACAGGACACGTCCCTCAAGGTCTCGTGTCTCGTATTTCACGTGTTGGACACGAAAACCACCCTAAAACGTGTCGAAAACGTTTTTATTCGTGTCCTCCAATCGAGACACTTGTTTTGGACGTGTCGAAAACGTGCCCTAATGTTTTTGGTTCTTAGGACACGTGTCCCATGAAAAGTGACATTTAAAACCTACAACATGGTTTATTTTTGGGGTTTTTCTTGTCATTGTTCGCCATCGAAGTTGAGTTTGCTCGTCGCTGGAATCCAATTTGTTGTGCAGCGTGAGGAATTCCTTCAGATTCAAGCGCAATGCTCACAACTTCACATCGACCTGGACCTGGATATGTAGGAGACGAGCGTTCGCATGATTTGCTGAGAGTTTGGAGCACTTAAATTTCTTGTAAGTTGTGTTATAGCTTATGGAACTTAACTTAATTATACACGAGTGACCATGTATAGATCGTGTGTTGAAATAAAAATCCCAGCTCCCCATCATGTGCTCATTGCTCACTACACCTTCAAGGTCTAAAGGGAGGGAAAGCTCGACTAACGCTTTGGTCAACAATGAAGTTTGAACACATAAATTTATAGTTCATAAACTACCTTATGTGAAGTTTGAACATGATCAATCTTGTTTGAAGTTAATAACAAAAATTATAACATGAACAGTGAACATTATTGATGTAGTAAATTAATAAACTAACTAGTAAATAGTGTATACTAAATACTAAATAGATATCATCATGATTCATATCTATATGGATCAAGCACTATATTCCAGTATTTTTTAATATATATATATATATATATATATAAAACATGTCCCTCGTGCCCTGTTTCCGGGGTCGTTGCGTCTCATGTCGAATACTCGTATTTATGTGTCCTCCGTGTCTCGTGTCCTCGTGTCATGTGACTTAGCTTCCTTGTAGATTTCCCAATAAATTACTTGTAAGCACTCTTTCAGATAGTGTCTAATGATTAATCTTCTTCCAAACTCACGTCTTCTCCTAATACCATGTGGACCCTTCCTTTCTGCAATCAAATGTGCCTTATACATTTTTTTATTCCCTCTATTTCCCAGGCTTACCTCCTTTTTCTGTTCATTCACACCACCACCTCTCTGCTCAGCTTGAGATAAAGCACCGAGCTCAAGTCCTGGCTTGCATGAGGGTTGTGTAAAGGCTGAGACAATGTAGGGGAATTATTTTTGTTTTGTGAAGTGAATGTGGATCTCTACCCTATTGCTAATATCTATCTCTAACTCTTGTTTGCGCTTTCCTCAGAGATTAACCTCCTGGGATAATCCTACCTCTGACAGGTTGATGGACTGTCCCTTTCATTCATTATAGGGGTGCTGAAACCTTAATTTGTTACCCTCCTTATTATGACCCAGAATTTTGCATGCGATGAAGGACTCCTGATTATGACCCAGAACTTCCAATGCGATTAAGCACTGCTGCCCTTTGTGCATGCTTTCTATGGTTTTCTCATACTGAAAGTCCATTTCTTGCCTTTGGTTCAGCTCATCATTGTAAGCTCTAGTACCTTTTCACACTTCGATTACCTCCTCAGTGCTAAAAATCAACCCTCAAATATGCTCTTCTCACTCGTCATAAATTCATAATCAACCTCTTCCTCCATGTCATCTTCATGCTGCAGACTCTAGTATTCAATCTGCACTGTAATATTCCTTTACAAGATCCTCTATCTTCGATAAGAAACCTTTTGGACTATACGGCACTAGAAAATTGGGATGGCAATTAAAATTGAGTGAGTCAAATTCTGCTGGCCAATGGCAAAGGTCTATTTCGCCAAGCGGAAATTCTTGCCTTGAACTTATTTGTTTTATCAGTCCAGTCCCTCAATCTGGCCTCATAAAAGAGACATTTGAGAATTCAAGACATTGAAGATCCTAGAGTGCAACCTTAGAGGAACATTTAGGAAGAAGTCCTTAGATTTTCCTTGCCTGATTTCTTGCCCCAAATCTAAGTCAAACAGACTGAGAATTATATGAAAAAGTTTTTTTATTCCTTGACAGAACCTCTCCCAAGAACATCGTATCACCTTCTAACTGAAAATGAGAGACATATGGGAGGGCTGCAGTGATCTTTGTCCTTCCAACTCTTTCATTACCTTTGTTGCAGATATTATTATGCTTAAAGATTCAAACATAATCATAAAAAAAAAGGCCAAAAGTGAGCATCCTTGCCTCAAAGAAACGTTACATTTATTGTCTCAGCAAATTATCACCGACAGCCTGAATTATAACTTATTGGCAATGTTGGGGGAAATATTGGGGAACTTTAAAAAATACATAAACTATTAAATAACATATATATTTTTAATCTAAACATCTAAAGCAACAACAATATCAAACAAACACATTGCTACATAAATATTAATATAAAATTGATATATAAGATGTCAAGTGGTACATCACATCAATATGGAAATACAATATCTTTTCTGAGTAGTATGTCCCAACAGAATGGTACAAACTTACATCAAAACAAAAATAAATGTATCTCACAAGATTAATCATGGCAAAACAGTGGATTTACCCTTGTTTGCTTGATGAAAAATAGTCACACTATCCTCGGAGCTCATTCCCCTTACTCACTCTTGCAAAATAAGGGTTAAAAGACAAAAGAATTTGGTTACAAGGCAAGATTGATGCTTACAAGGTGAAACTCTCCATCTACTTGTGATGATTTCAAAAGATGAAATTATCAGGATAAGTGTTGTGGATATTATTGGCTTAAGGAATGACTCATGAAATATTGTGATACAAGCAATATGTGCTGATAAATGTAACAGCGCCTCAAACTATAGAGGATTCAAAGATTTTTGTACAAAACTCATGGACTAAAACTGAGAAAGATGCAGTGGAGAAGCATTCATTGATTTATCCACCTATTTATCCCAATCCTCTGTGAATGTGCATCTGTCCAAAACCCTTTTTGAAAACTGCCAACTTACATCGTTGTAGGCCTTTGCCAGATCCAATTTCATGGGCATTCTCCCTTTTTTGGATCTCAATTAATGGATCAACTCTTGAACCATTAACTTGTTGTCCATCCTTACCTCCCTGCAACAAGACTTCCTTATTCTTGCAAGATATGGGAAGGAAGCAAGGGTTTCAGCTTACTAGCCATCACTTTTGTTATGGTTTATACAAAGTGTTGCAGCAAGGTTTTGGCTTTAAATAGGCAAAGTAGGAGAAATTTTCCATTTTAGGATTCAAGGCTGAGAACATGGAATTCAGATCATTTAGCATTCTGTCAATGGAACATGATTCCTCCACTGCATCCAACATATCATTGTTAACTACACACCACATTGCTGAAAAAAGGTCTGCAGGGGAACCGCCTGGACCTGGGGTTTTATTCTTTTTCAAACTGTGAGCTGTTCCTTGAAACTCCATTGAGTCGGATATCCTTGGATTCACTTTTTAATACTATGAAATCGAATGCATGAATGTTATTTAGAATTAGGTCTTGGGTGGCAGATGTGTTTATTGCCAGATGTCTAAGAAAAAAATTAAAGAAGGCAGCAGCTGCTTTATTAGATCTTGACTTTCCAACTAATTTCCAAGATTTTATTTTAGTTTCTTTGAGCCAGAGTTGCCTTGTGGAAGAAGGGTTATTTCTGTCCCCATCCTCAAGCTATTGGATTCTCAACTTCTGTCTTCAAAAGATTTCTTTCTTCAAACAGACTTCATCAAGATTCCTTTTTAGCATTCCTCGTGTGATCAGAATTCCCATGTGATTGATTCTTGCTAAATTCTTTGTTCAAAACTATACTGTACTGGGAGGTTTCCAAAGTGGGCTTTGTTCCAAATGTTGCAAAAGGATTCTTTATTACAGGATTTGAGTTTTACTTTAAAATTTAATACTATAATTCAATTTCAGAAAATAACGCTATTGATTGATCCAACTACCCGGATAAGTTGTTTGACAGTAATATTCAATTATCTAGCTGTGACTAGTTGAATGCCACACTTACTCCTAACCTAGAGTACCAAGGGAAGAAAGGTGATGAACGAACAATAGAGGCACCAATGGCATATGCTTTTCATCGATGGATGAGATAGTAAGTGCACAACTCAGACCTTGTAATCACTTTGCAAAAACGAGTTGACTGTAGAACCCCTTTTCCAGGTTCTTTTTAAATTTAGTGACCAATAGGGGATGAGTTTTTACTGGGCCATGTCAACTTGGCCCAGTTTAGGCACCAAGCCCAGTATGGCTTATGAATCCAAGTTGTTGATCTGAAATGGATTACTATAAAATTTTTCATTATTTTTGTCACTTTCTCCGATGAAGAATTGGACTGATCCCGAAATCCATTGAGTAGGGCCAAAATTGAAAATTGCTTGGGGCCCAAAAGTGCACTTTTGGGGTCAAAAGGCATCATTAGCCTCAACAATGTCTCCATGGATTAGTACATGTTGATAGTCTAAAAACCAGCTATTGCAGACTAAAAACAAAGTCCGTATGAGAGAGTTATGCCTTCTGGAAGTTGATGTACGGGTTTGACCATCACAGTACCAAGTGGATGCCATGTCAGCTCTCATTACTCATATATGTGTAGCTAGTCACATGTGGACTTTCAAGAGATTGTAGAGGGTCTATAACTGATCCTCACCCTGTTTACTTTTAGCAATTGGTCTTGAGCTCTTTATTATCATTTTGCTCTCTTAATTTTCCTCCATATGATATTGTTTGGTAGTAGAATTTTCAGGTCACTATTTTGTATGAACTTGGGATTATTCTAGGGTGACTATTTCTATTATAGAGGACTTAACCAAGAGGTATGAAAATGTTGGTGTTGCATGTGCAGGTAAAAGGAGGACGGGGTCCCATTTTTGAGGATGGACCAAGTTTTGAGACTGCTTTCAGACTTTTTCATGGCCATGATGGGGTGGTTCCACTTTCTGGAAGGTCATCGGTATACATGTCTGAGACATTGTCCAATGCAGACAATGCTGCAAGTGAAAAGTTTCACCCATTGGCAGCATCAGCGGCAACTATTAGCCTATCAGCATTTGGGCTGGGTGGTCCTTTCAGTTTTGATTCTTTCATGGCAGAGCACAGACACAATAAGAAAAACGAAAAGAGGAGAGATACAAGTGAAAAGAAGAAGTCAGACCCATTACAAGAGGTAACTTTGGCATATTGGGTAACCCTGTAGTTTTCTGCTTCAACCTGTGTAACTAATGCTCCAACTTTAGTCCCAGCCACACCTACAACATGCAGGTTTCTGATATTTAGGATTATTCATTAAAGGATTTGCTATTTTAACTTATCTTGTCATTATAAGTCTATGCGCATTTATTCTTCCTTTGATTTATGCTTTTGAATTAGAGCTATCAGTCAGTTTCTTTTATTGGATGATATCTCCATGAATTTTGTTTTCTATTGCTTACTTTACACATATTATCTATTCTTGCTGTAGAAATGCTATTTCTATAAAATCTTCCTGTTATTTCATCAAAACGCTGAGATTTCTTTTGCAATGTTGTAGGGTCAAGTTCACGAGGCAACTGGCATTGAATGGCTGGAGACAGGGAAATGTCCGATTGCCAAATCTTATCAAGCTGTGAGCAAGGTTTTGCCTTTGGTTGCAAAACTTTTGCAACCCCCACCTGGAATGAAGATAAAATGTCCCCCTGCTGTGGTTGCAGCCCGTGCTGCATTGGCAAGGACGCCCTTAGTGAAGTCTTTGAGACCAAAACCATTACCTGCAAAGATGCTTGCAATTGGGCTTCTGGGGATGGCTGTTAATGTCCCATTAGGTGTCTGGAGGGAACACACGGAGAAGTTTTCACCAGCGTGGTTTGTTGCTATTCATTCTGCAATTCCTTTTATTGCGATGCTGAGGAAGTCTGTAAACATGCCAAAGTCTGCTATGGCTTTCACAATTGCAGCGTCTATTCTGGGTCAAGTGATCGGGTCAAGAGCAGAAAAAGCAAGACTTAAGCATTCAACAGATATACCCAATGTTGTCAATCACACTTATGAGCATGTGAAGGTGGACACAAAATCTCCGATTCCTGCAACTGTTTATGTCTCCATTGATGAGAAGGGCACGGTGAGCTCCCAGTGTGGAACTAAGATATGGGACACTGCTGCGAGTACTAATCCCTCTTCCGATGCTGTTAGTGCTTATTAATCTTTGTGTAGAATAATAATTGTTTGGTTGCACGATGGTTTTGTAGTGCTCTAAAGAGGTAACGACACTGATAACCATTGTCATTCCAAATGAGGTTGATGCCCCCAAAAATTGCTGTTTGCAATTTGAATTCTGAATAAAGTTTGGTAGTTTGGACTGTATCGCTTTTGTATAAGGCATTTGCCATTTATATATTAAATAGACGTTGCAAGGATTGTAAGTGGATGATGGAGCGTGCATGTTTTCAATCTTGGTAGATCCGCTGTTACTGCACAACCTAAATGTCAAAGAACGAGCAAGATTTACAACAGAAGCAAAGACAATGTCACTTGTGTCATTTTGGTGAATGAACGTAAACATATTTCTTAGACAAAATGAAAATTTGCAACTTGTTAATGAAGTATATGTAGTGTATGGAACATTTGGATTTTCCCATATTTTCATGAAAACAACAGTAACAACTCTACAAGTTATTCTTGCCAAGAAGGAAAGTAGCGTAGCAGTTGCATTAGTAACGTGTTAGTTTCGAAAAACATTATGGCGGTTATCGTACTGTTTTGAGGCTTCTGAGTACGTTGTCGGTATGGAACTCCAAGTCGTTCTACTCTAAGTTGAGCCTTTCTATGTAGGACTTGATATTGCTGGTAACATGTGGATTGAAAACTATTAATTGTTGGGTTCCTAGCATTTGTGTGGGATGTGGTCACATATAGAGTTATCCGAGTCATCAAATGATACACCATATTATATATATAACGCAGATGTGTAGTTTTTCAATATTTTTTTTATGAAATATAAAAAATTATATATATAGAAATGTACTTTATATTACTTACAAGATTTCATTCTCGATTAGATATGTTGATATTTCATGACCAAATTGTTATCTTGGTTTTAAAATAGTATTTTTTTAAATACTTTGATATCGTTTATTGTTTGAAATTTGAATTGTACTTTGAGTTGGAGATTATACAGCGCACACATAAACACAGAATTCAGAAAACTTAGAACTTCTGAACGTGTTTTCATTCAACCGCTGAACAGGTTTTTATACATATCTCAAATCTTTCTGGGGTCAGTGGGGCGGTGGCTTCTCTAGGAAGTTTTCTCATTTGTCAATGACTTCTAGACACTGCCTGCTGAATTCTCTAGAACAGTCTATTAATGCGGGTGGTTGGAATTACTGTCTTCCAACACTCCCCTTTAATTCCTACCATATGACAACTATACTATAGCACAATAAACAAGACACTATACTCTTAATTGTTTTGCTTGCTGGTCTAAGTCTCAACTAGGCTTACAATAAAACATTTCATTTTTGCCTTCTTATTAAAGGGTCCATGCTTGTTCCTTTTCCTTTGCTGGTGCAGTTTCATCTTCACCTTTATTGTCATAAGATAGTGATTGAGCTTCTTCTTTCTTGATTGCAGGTTACTATTCTTTGTATTCAACATTGCTTCACGTTCTTGGGACTGATACTTGTCCTTAATGCTTGCAATTGCTTCAAGTTTTGTTGCTTCTTCCTGATTTTCAATATCTGCACACTCAAAAACAATGTTAGATTCATAAACAGAACCATATTGATTTTTGTCACCCTGCTCATTCATGGATTCTTCAGTTTCAAGATTCTTCACCATGTCAATTGCTGCTTTCAAACCTACATCAATAAAAGATTTCTCAAGCCATCCTTCAATTAGCTTTATCTCTGCATCATAATCAAGCTTGACATCTTCAATTTCTTCTTCATGTTCTTCCACTTGATCATCAAAAACAAACAGCAATTTATCAATCATTTTCTTTTCAGAGATAACTTGCAATTCATTTTCATAAAATAAATATCCATTATCAAATTTAATTGCAAATTCATCCGTTGTGGTTGAGTCATCCACAACTTTTTCCTCTGCTATCTCATTTGTTTTCTCACTGCATTTCATTTCCGGCTGATTCAAATCAATATTTAGCGTTTCATATTCCACCTCAACCCCATTATACTTTCTCCTAAACTGTTTAAATTCTCTTTGGAATTGTTTGATTTTCCTTTTCCGACCCATGACTGCAACGCGTGCTCCTCCTATTTTCTACAATGTTTTTCATCCAGCAAATAATGGCAAATTCACTTAGGAACTCCCATCACCAATACACCAGATCAATAGCTGAAATCATCATGCTGGACTTGACATACTCACCACTGGTTGGCTCCTCTCTTTTACATTTTCTGCTCCAAAGATGGAACACTTGAGCTCTTAATCCTCACAAATCTTCAATATGCAGTGGAACAGTTGCTATGCACCACAACTCCTCAAAATGCCACGCCAACGAACAGTGAAAATTCTTTACACATCTCCTTGCTTCTCTCATGTCCTCAAGCATGGGCTTGCACCAAGCCTTTTCTCAACAGCCAACACAGTTCTTACACACAAACATATCTCTCCAGGGGGACTGCAAGTTCACAACCACACTACTTGCAGAAGAACTCTCACAACCTCACCACTTGCGGCAACAAACAAAGTCAACAGTGAGTAAAAAAAATGCACAAAATAGCCTTACCAATATACCTGACACTTCAGGAAGTCTGACTATACTTCCACAGCTTCACAATGTTCGCAGGTGGCACACAATCCACCACTCTTCACACACATATTGTTTCCTGAGACCTTCACAAGTGTCTCCACTCCTCGGCCTCGCTCTCCTCCGCCTCACTTGCTGAAACACACAACGGAAATCCTTGGCTCTCCTCGGCGCTCGCTCTCCTCCACCTCACTTGCCGAAACACACAGCGGAAATCCTTGGCTCTCCTCGACGCTCTTCTTTGAAATTCCTCGGCTTCGAGGGTCTTTCACACTCGAATGGATTTCTGCGGCTTCCACTCTACAAATACTTTCCACGCGCTGCAATCTTCCGTGACAGTGCTGCACTTTTACTTAATGGCAACACAACAATGTTACTTAGCACTCAGTCACACAACAATCACATGTTCAATATCCACCACAAGCAACAGGTTCAAGAGATCATATACACAGTGCTCTATGACACACTACACACTCACGCTGCTGCTTGATTCTAGAGTCAAATGGCTGAGTCCACAGGGCATTCATAGCACTTGGTGCCGCACAACTCAGAACTTAACACAGAAAACTCAAAACAACGATAAGGCTCAAAGCCTTTCCTCGGCCTTCCTGGCTCCTTCTCACTCTATCATTATCACACTTCAAACATTGCTTAGAGCTCAACACAACATTGTGCTCACTCTCTCACAACACAACATCACTCAACTTCACAAGTGGCCTCACAGCTTACCTGAGCTCTCTCTTCTAGACAATGCTGGACCGCGCACATAGCACCACAGGGCGACCTCTCACAACTCAAAACAGCCCACACTCCTGAGCTCTGATACCAAATTAGAGATTATACAGCTCACACATAAACACAGAATTCAGAAAACTTAGAACTTCTGAACTTGTTTTCATTCAATCGCTGAACAGGGTTTTATACATATCTCAGATCTTTCTGGAGTCGGTGGGGCGGTGGATTCTCTAGGAAGCTTTCCCATTTGTCAATGACTTCTAGACACTGCCTACGGAATTCTCTAGAACAGTGTATTAATGCGGGTGGTTGGAAATACTGTCTTCTAACACTTTCGTGTTATTCTTTCATGTTATAATGATCTCTTCTCATGTAGGAGAGGAGAGGTTAATTTGTTGAAGTACGGGAAAAAATATCCATTGTTATCACAGTGGCACTTTTTGACTCTTCAGATTGCTTATCCAATATAATCGTATGTTTTTATGGAAAATGATCAAAGTCTAAGTTCGTTGATGTGAATTTAAGACGTTTGTTAGACTAGCGTATTTGTTTGGAATCTCGTTCAAATGGACTTGTAAAGGATGGTTTTAAATCAAGTTAAAGTCTTATTATGATTTATTGTAAAGGATGGTTTTAAATCAAGTTAAAAGTCTTATTATGATTTATCGTAAAGGATGGTTTTAAATCAAGTTAAAATTCTTATTATGATTTATTGATTAAGGTGTGTTTAAAACTTAAAAAGTAATTATTTAAAAATAAATTTTGAAAATAAATTAACGTAGATTTATTTTAATTTTAGATTTACTGTTTTAATTCTAGATTTGCTTAGTGTTAAAGGGGATCAAATATTTCAAAATGCAAATTTCTTTTCGAGTGCAAAATTTGTGAAAAGATTTTCATCTCTTATTGCTTAATAGATCTAAAGTTAAAATGGATTTATGTGATTCTTAATAATACTATTTATATGTTATAAAAATTTAATACATATAATTACATAGATATATAGCTACATGTATATATGTTTGGAATTTTTCTTTGACACCCTTTATTATTTTTTAATGTGATATGCATAGCATTGATTATATGTGTGCTTGTATGTGTGTAATAGCAATGGTAATGAGAGAGAGTATATGTTTATTAATTAAATTTAAATATAATGTTTTGAAATACCATGATAGAATAGATCATCATTATTTAAATGTTTTTTAATATGATATTATTTTTTTCCAAATAACTTTAATTTTCTTAATAAAAACAAAATCACAATATAACAAATTGAATTGAATTGAATTTACTTATTACTTTTATTTAGTTTTTAATTGAATGAACATTATGTTTTATTTATTTATTATTATTTTTTGATTTAATGTTTCACTACATTATCTCATCAAAGGCATCACTCCAACATCTCTCCCATAATAAGTTGTAAACTCTCTATAGAGGCCATTATAAGAATAACAAATGATGCAAAATGCAAAATAATAAAAATAAACGTAATGCAAAATTTAAATAGAAATTATAGAAATATTTTCTTAATATTTGAGCATTCACTTCTCATTCTTTAAACTCACATGCAAATCTAAAAGAATGTTACACGAACATTTTTGAGATTAAGATTTGAAACAAGTCAAATTAATTTTAATTAGGAAATCACAAGAATACTTATACCCTGATTTGGGAACCATCTCTTACAATTGAAAAAACACTAAAATGAGATTCCAAGTGAATGCTTTGTTCCACCAACTCATATATTCACATCAACGAACTTGGTCTTAGTCATGTTCCATAGGGGCACCCCCCTGAATTGGAGAAAGCCCAACCTAAAAAGTGAGAAAGTGCTAGTGTGGTAATAGTGGGTTTCCTTTCGTGGTTGCACCACCTTATTCTTGGGACTTTCATAAGTTAAATGTACTATATTTTGTTGTAACATTTTGGAACCATCTTTGTGGAGTAAAGTTATTTCTTCTCAAGTTTAGAACTCCGTGATTCATAAACATTTGATGTATATTAAACTACAACTTTAGATATTTATACTTATCTAACAACTCTATTGACTAAAATTGTATTCACAAGATATCCAACTAGAACTCCTCCACAAAGTCTTATTCACTCAAATCCAAAACCCGGAAAATACCTCGAAAGAAGGGTAAACAAGAGCAAAATCTTAGAAACTTCAAACCTTGGTCACATAGTTGAAGATCTTAGATTTCTATTTGAAGACTTACACATCATTGTGCTCTTCCTCCTTGGATGAGAAATGTATACATAGCTCTTGACATATCCAGAATCCAAGGTCCATGTTGTGACATCCTTGAAAAATACCTTTCCAAGATCATTGGAAACAATGTGATTACTATAGAGGATCATTTGGCTAGATTCCATTGTGCAATTTCAAATGCTGAAATTCCCCAAAACCATGAAGATGTAGTGACAAAATTGTTTTCTCTATCTTTAGAGGAAGATAATAAAGTTTAGTTAAGGAGTGTAAACAATGGAAGTATTAAAAGTTAGTAAGACTTTTACGGTGTGTTCATAAATACATGCCATATTAGAAAGGATGGTAGGTGTTATTAACTCAATTTCGTGAGATAAAAATGAAAGAAAATGAAATTGTGAAAGAATTTGATGATAGATTTAAGAAATTCATTGATAATTTTCTTGGAAATATTAAACCTTCGAATGATGTACTCATTTTACACTACACCAATGTTTATGATGGACACTTTGGCTTGATGTTAAGAGACAAATTCGTCACTACTTTAGAATACACATAATATTGGGCTAGAAAAGTTGAAGAAAGTATGCTTTTTGCGATCGACAGGGAATTGATTGCGATCGACAATTTAATCAATGCTCTGTCTGATCCAGACTCCTTGAATTATTTCACCAAGTCTTCCAAAACAAAGATATTGAATATGGAGATTAGAAAGAATGAGATCCTTAAAATTCAAGAAGAGGAATGACAGTTTAAGAGCAGGACACAATGCGTGATGGAATGAGACAAAACACTCTCTTTCATAATCAGGGTTCTTACAGAAGGAAACAAAACACCATTTGGTCCATCAAAGACAAGGAGGGAAACATCCTCACATCTCAAAAAGACATACAAAGGGAAGTAGTAAGATACTTTAGCAATCAATACAGAGCATATGAAGGTATAAATTTTGACAAAGAAATGGAGATCATTAACCTACTTCCTACCATGGTTAATGCAACGAATAATAAACAATCGGGTAGGCTGGTTTCAAAGGAAGAAGTATTGGAGGTTCTAAAAGTATTGGCCAAGTACAAGAGTCCAAGACCTGATGGATGGACAATGGAACTCTTTATACATTTTCAGGATTTAATGATTGTGGACTTGTGGAGATGGCCGAGGAGTCGAGATTCCTATGTTCGATGGCAGGGTCGATTAATGCGATGTTCATTTCTCTTATTCTGAAGTCGGCAAAGCCTTATACATTTTTTTATTATAGACCTATATCCTTATGAAATACTGTATATAAATGATCTCCAAAATCATTGTCTGCAGGATTAAGCCTTATTTGTCTAAGCATATGACACATGAACAATTTGGTTTTCTAGAAAATAGACAAATCCATGATGCGATGGATATTACTCAAGAATGCATCCATTTTATTAAATCTCATCAGATGTAGGTATGGCTGATGAAGATTGACTTGATAAAGGCTTATGATAAATTAGATTGGGAATTATTAAGGTTGATCCTTCATAAGATCAGATTCGGTGCAGGATTATTTGGTTAGATAATGACATGTTTAACATCAGTAAAATTTGCTATTATTATTAATGGAATTCCTATAGGTTTTTTCAAGGTGTCTAGAGGTCTAAGGCAAGGGTGTGTTCTATCACCTATTCTATTACTACTAGTTATTGATGGTCTTAATAGGAGGATAAAGGAGGCTCGATATAGGGGCATTATTGTAGGTTGTAGGGTGTCTAGATATATATCACTTACTCATTGATGTTTGTCAATGATGTTATTTTTATAGGGGAAACATCTATTTCAGAATGACAGGCTTTCCATCATATTCTTTCTACTTTTGGGGAAGCCTCAGGTCTTTTTATAAACAAAGGTAAGTTAAATTTATTTTTGTCAAAGAATGGGGAAGTCGTAATGAAGGAGATTTCTAGGATTTTTTAGGTGAAGTTAATTCCTTTGGAAGGAGGTTTTAGATACCTCGGTTCCTATCTGAAACCAAACACATATAAGATCCAAGACTGGGATTGGTTAATTAAAAAATTCGAGAAAAAATGACATGTTAGTCTTACAAATGGCTTTCAACGGGAGGATGAATTATTATGATTAAATTCGTTCTTCAGAGAATATCCATTTATAGGATGTATATCTATAAATTGCCTAAAGTGATAATCAATAGAATTAACTCCATCATTGCTAAGTTCCTATGGGCTAGAACAGGTGAAGAGAAGAAAATCTGTTTAGTTCGATTAGAAGTGATTCCCTTCCAGGTGGATGCGGGTGGTTGGGACATCAAAGATTCAAAAAGCTTCAACATGGATTTACTTATTAGAAAAATATGAAGGGCATTTAGTGGAGATGGTATTTGGTGTTGAAAAATGAGCAACTAGGTTCGGTCTTTATAAGTATGAAATGTACTCTTGTAAATAATAAAATGAAAAGAAATTATTATTGGAGCACGGGTTTCATGCTCAAGTTATTTTATTTCATAGGTCAAGCACCCATTTAGTGCTTCTAGGGTTTGTTCTAGGTTAAAGAGTCATTTTCATGTATTCAAAATCCTATGGGCACATTGTATCTTGTAAAGAAAAAATTATTTTGTCTTTAAAGTGTCGAAATACCTCCAAGATCAAGTCGGCCTAAGGAGTTGCCAAGTCAACCTACATGAAGAGCCATGTCTACCCTTGGAGCCTATATATAGAGAGGAACTAATCCTCCATTAGACACACTCACTCATCCCATTCTATTCTAAGAAGAGGAAGGAGAAAGGTCTAAGAAGAAGGTACAAAGAGGAAGTCGAAGAAGTCGAGGTGCTTGGGCTAGTTCTCTCTCTCTTGTGAAAGTCGAAGTTAGGGTTTTTGCACTAGGACTATCTCTAGTTCGATCTTGAAGGAAAGAGAGAAGGAAAGTAAATAAAAGGTCACTTAGGGCATCTCATTAGCCCTAAGTCTCAAGGAAAGGCAAGAAAAGAGAAGAGAAGGCTATTTGAGGGAGATCGAAGTCTATAAGAGGAGCAATAACAGTTGCTTGAAGACATACTTTCGAATCTATAGTGGGAGGTCGAAGTGATTGCAGTAGGAGGCCAACTTGATATTGATCTTGGAGGGTATTTTTCTAAGTCATTAGGTCATGGTATTCATCAATTCAAAGATATATAAGAAGAGAAGAGATTTAAGGGTTTTCCCCTCAAGAGGAGGGGTTTTGGCCTTGGCTTGCAGCCTAAATACTGTGTCACTGTTCTTATTGTTTTGGTAGCTATTTGATGCATCTCACACTGTAATAATAAGGAACAAAGCTAATAAGGAAGAAGGTAACACAAAAATTTATCAAGTTAAAGAGAATTAACATACTTACTGCCCTATTGAATTCTCAACAAGGAATCAAAGCAAAGGTTATCTAAGGGCATCATGAAGATCTCCTCTGCGGTGAATAAGTTCATTAAGAATATTGCAAGCCATCTCAAGAAAGGTATTAAGGAAGCATGGAAATTCTTATTTTCTACAATGAAGGTATCAATCAAAGAAAGGGATGAAGGTCTCTTTTCGACTGTCTCTGGCACATTTCAAGATGAAGACATTTGGGTAATTGACAATGGTGCATCAAGGCACATGACTGGGCATTCCAATTGATTGAAGATATTATGAAAAGGTAAATCCGCTTATTCAGTGGAACTTGGAGACAACAAAAGCTATCCCATGAAAGGTATTGGATCAACCTCCATAAAGCTAGAAGACGAAAGCAACATTCACCTCAACAACATTCTATTTGTTCCAGGTTTGCACAATAATTTACTTTCTATTTTAAGACTAGAAGATAAGGGTGATAGAATAGCCTTTATTGATGGAAAGGTCGCTGTTTGGGGAAAAGACTCAAGTATAGATCAAGCTAAATTTATTGGCATTCGAGAAGGAAGACTCTACAGACTGATATCTCATATGCCCCAAGCCCTAGTTCACATTGAAATTAGTCCATGTGAACTTTGTCAGTGAAGATTTGGTCATCTACATTTCAAAATCCTTCCAACTCGAAGTTCCATAGTGGATGGAATTCCTAATATGAAGGAGGATCATTAAGGTGTCTATAAGGGATGTGCATTGGGTAAGAATACCATTAAACCATTTCGAAGCAGTGCTTCATGGTCAAAAGAAATCTTGGATCTCATTCACTCTGAAGTATGTGGTCCTATGAATCCTAAATCACTTGGAGGTCATCTATATTATGTCACATTTATAGATAATGATTTAAGAAATACCTAGGTCTACTTAATGAAAATAAAGGATAAAGTATTTACAAAATTTCAAGAATTCAAAGCTGAAGTGGAGAACCTTACAAAAAAAGAATCAAGATACTAATATTTGATTATGGAGGAGAATATACATCCAAAGAGATTATAACATTTTGTAAGGAGTCTGGGATTAAGAGGGAGCTGATAGTCCCATATAATCCTGAACAAAATGGAGTTGTAGAAAGAAAGAATATATCCATTGAAGAAAGTGTAAAAGCAATGTTACCTAAGATTTTGTGGGGAGAAGCCACGAAGACAACTATCTACATTCATAATCGAAGTCTCCACAAATTTCTAGACAACAAAACTCCAGAAGAAGTGTTCAATGGAAAGAAGCCATTTGTAGATCATCTCCGAACCTTTGGGTGTCCTGTATATATGCATATACCAAAGGAAAAAAGAAAGAAGTTGGATCCTTCCAGCATGAAGGGAACATTTTTTGGGTATAGAAACTCATCAAAAGATTATAGGATCTACATGAGAGATGGACATCACATAGAAGTCAGTCATGATGTCATATTTGATGAGAGCATAACATTCAAGAAATCAAAGGAACTTTCCATAGACTTTGATGATGAAGAACTTCTGATATTTGAGGAGGAAGTTGACCAAGGAAAAGAAGAATCACACCATGAAGAAGAAGGTCCTTGTGAACCTGTTCAACCTATGGTCATCCCTGAAACAAGGAAAAGACCTAATTGGTTGAAATATACACTACTTGATGCAAAAGGTCATGGAGTAGTGACAAGATCATTTAGAGAAATCAATAAACCCAAGAGATATTCTGGATATGCTGCATACATGACAAAACTCATAGAAGCAGAAACATCCTCCTTTGAAGAGGCTATAAATAATTGAGAATGGAAGGATCCCATGAACGAAGAGTATCAATTTATAATGAAGAATGGAGTTTGGGAGATCATACGTAGGTCCGAAGACAAATCTGTGGTTACTTCCAAGTGGATCTATAAGATCAAACATGCAGTTGATGGAAGTATATATAGGTATAAAGCAAGATTTGTGGCTAGATGATTCTCTCTCAACGACAAGATATACAACGATTCAATCATTAGTCTCTTTGGAAGCATCGATGTGATGGACCATCCACCATATGGATGTCAAGACTTCGTTTCTGAATGTCACAATAGATGAAGAAGTCTACTTAGATCAACCCTTTGGATTCAAAGTTAAAGATAGAAATGTATATGTTTTCAGACTAAAGAAAGCATTATATGGCCTCAAGCAAGCAACAAGGGCATGGTATGCTAGAATGGATGCAAACCTTCAAAGAATAAGATTCACAAAAAGCTTTTCTGATTCAAACCTTTACATTAAGGTTGTAGATGGTGACCCTGTAATCATTCTTTTGTATGTAGATGATCTTCTCTTGACATGTGTAGAAGGTCGAATTGAAGAATGTAAGGAGAAACTAGAATCAAAATTTGATATGAAGGATCTTGGGCTTATGCATTACTATTTGGGACTAGAAGTCTGGTAAAGACCAAACGAAGTTTATTTGGGCCAAGGAAAGTATGTGATCGAAATACTAAAAATGTTTGACATTATGGACTACAAACCTATGACTACTCCGATGATCACAAACTTGAAGAGACTCGGGAGTTTTGAATCTAGCCCTGTGGATCCTTCCAAATATAGGCAACTCATTGGTTCATTGATGTACTTGGTGAATTTTGATTTTGAGTAGCATAAAATGTGCTCTAGTCATGAAAATTGGTGGAGAGGCTAAAGCACATGAGATCTCCAAGACCCAGAAATGGTTTGGTGAGATTCTAGCCGGTTTAGGAGATATTAAAATAATTAATATTTTTAATGGAGTTCCTAAGTCTAAACTTAGGAAAAATAAAATATTAATTGGTATTAATATAAAATTGGGTTATAAGGTTCTAAATGACATGGATCAAGCCAAATATAATATTAGCCATTGATTAGAGATGTAATCTCGATCATTGAAGGACCATCATGAAAAGTCTAAGAAGAGGCTTGAGGGTCAGATGAAGAATACGCCAGAGTGATTAGTCATTCGATTTTCTAGAGCATGTTTTGCTAGGAAAAATCGAATCAGTGATCAGTTTGCAGCGAGGGGCAACGAGTACTAGAGAGAGAGGTAGAGATAGTGGCGAGAGACTAGCGCAGAAGCAGAGAGAGGCAAACGTTGAGCTAGAGGGAGCCACGCGGAGCCAAAAGGGACTGCTTAGAGGCTAGAAAGGCATGCGTCATCCATGCAGAGGGCAATAGGAGTGACGTAGGCTGCGCAATGCCTCAGAAGGATGACGCAGAGGGTTATTGGCTAACGCTGCGGCCTGGTGGGCTAATGCTGAGCTTCAGAGGTTGCTGGGGAGGGTTTCGTGGGGCATATTTTTTGAATATCTGCTTTCAAATAGAGAGGTACTACTGCTGAATTATTTTCTCTTTTAGGTGAGCCAGTTTGGCACCCAATTGTACTCATGGATAGATTGCATAATAAAATAAACTCTCAGAATTGTTGCACCGGTTTTCCCAAGTTGGGTTTTTGCGGGGACGAGATGTCGAAAAATAGTGGTGTCACTTGTGTGTTTGCTATTTATTTCATCTGTTGATTTGTAGATGGTTGAGATTGTATTGTGTTTATTTCGATATTTATATGTTTAAATAAATTGTTCGTAATTAACAAGTAGGAGAAATAAACAAGAGAATACAGATAAAATTTCTAACGGGTAATACTTAGAAATTTCAACATGGTATCAGAGCATGGTTGCAGATCACATGAGAGCTGAAGGCACCAGTTGAAGTAGAGAATTTGTAGTAGAAACAATTGACCCGAGTGACAAAATTTGTTCCTAGTAGAAAGCCGCAGAGAAGGGTTCACGCAGAGGGAGTGCGTCATCAGTTTGGGCCAGAGAGAGGCCAATGCAGAGGCTGAGGAGGGTAGAAAAGGCTCAAGCAGAGCCACACAGAGACCAAGAGGGTTTACGTAGCTGGCTAGGGAGCATTTCAGCTAGTGCCAGGATTGCGTAGAGCCTAGAGGCTCAGTCCTTTAGTGCTGGGGCATAGGAGGTTGTGGGCAGATTGCAGGGAGTGAAGATGGTGGGGTGATGTTGATGCCAAGTCAAAACAGTACCTAACAGAAAAAGCCAAGGTAGAGGGAGTTGCTACCGAGGCGGATTTCGAGCCAAGGAATCTGGATCAGTGTTGCAGGTGCATAGGAGATCAGAGAGGTGTGACTCGACAGTTGGAAAGCAGATTTCCAGGAGAGAAATCAAGACTCAGAGGGAGTCTAGCAGAGAACTTCCAGACGAGAAGTAGCGACTCAGAGGGAGTTGAAGAGAAAAATTCCAGAGGGAAGTAGAGACTTGGAGGATTCAAAAGGAAGAGCAGAGAGATGGCCATGAATGGACTGAGGGATCAAGACAGGCTGGACGGGGCGTCCAACTTTGTGGTCTGGAAGGCCAAGATCTCGTCCATTCTAGATAGACATCACATCAAGGCCTTCACCTTGAGAATAGTGGCTATCCTAGTTGACTCGACTGATAATGAGAAGTACGAGGAGGTAATGGCTAAGGTGAAATGCATCATCCTTAATGGGGTCAAGGATCTTGTGGTCCAACATATTTCCGAGAAGGAGACGGTAAAAGAAATGTGGAACATGTTGAAGACGTTGTACCAGCATACTTCCGTGCAGAGGAATATGTTACTTGAGAATCAGCTGCGGTCATAACAAATGTAGAAGGGGGAGCAGATATATCACTTCCTCAGTAGGTTGAAGGAGATCCGGGACCAACTGACTTCCGTAGGGGCCACGCCAGATTAGGAGTTGATGGTGAAGACCGCACTAAACGTAGTCTCCGAGGAGTGGGAGACATTTGTCCAGAGCATATTGGGCAGGGCGAATCTTCCAGATTGGGAAGAATTATGGGCAGCTCTTCGCCAAGAAGAGATCAGACAACTTAGCAAGATGGGAAGTAGCAGCAAAGGAGCCCGGATCAAGAAGGAAGAGGAAGAGGATGCAACTCTGGCATTTGCAGGGAAGCAGGAGAAGAGGAAGAAAAATGACCTCTCTAAGGTTATGTTCTTCAACTGTGGGGAATTGGGTCATTATGTGAACTAGTGTCCGAGGAAGAAGACTAAGGGAGAGGCGTCTGACTCCAAGGCATCACCAAGGAAGGCAGAAAAGGAGGTTGAGGAGGATGGCGATTGTGCCATGAGTGCTCATGTACCTCTAGAGAAGAGGTGGGGAAACATTGAGCTGTAGTTAGGAAGACTACATGCGATGAGGGGAATGATCCTTGAGGTACCCAAACTCTTGGATCATACCTTGCTATGAGAGCCCTGAAGTGAGAAGTAGCAAGATGGCGGATGTCGGTAGAAACAGATGCAGATGAAGTGATAGAGAGTGCTACAATGCAGTAGTCCCAGCAAGCACATAGAGGGTTGAAACAATGTGAGAGGTACAGAGGAGGTTGCAGCCGTGCAGGATGGCATGGAGAGGTTTTCAATGGTGCAAGAGGTAGGGAATTGTTGCAGCAGTGTAGAGGTAATAGAGGGAGAAAAAGATAACGACAGAGAGAGCTTCAACATCAGGAGTGTTTCTAGCTTGACAAGGATGTTAGTAGTTGGGTGGATCAATTACTTACTTCTCAGTAACTGAGTTTATGTGTAGTAGCAGTTAGGAGTAGCATGATGTAACATGATGAAAGGGGGTTGCAGTGCAAATGCAATGTTGGGAGAAAGGACCAGCTGCAACACGGATGTAGAGGGAGCTGTCGTACAGATGCAGCAGTGGTAGTGGCAGGGCTATGGGCAGAAATACAAGATGCAACAGTGCAGAGGATGTTTGGCGGGGAGGCCTAGCATCAACACAGGTACTGATGCTGTATAATTAGGGTGATGCTCAGTGTGGAGTATTATTAGAGCAGAGTCCTCACTAAGAGGGAGTGTTGATTTGGGGTAGCATCGGATGTGATCTAGCCATGAAAATTGGTGGAGAGGCTAAAACACATGAGATGTCCGAGACCCAGAAATGGTTTGGGCAGATTCTACACGGTTTAGGAGATATTAAAATAATTAATATTTTTAATGGAGTTCTTAAGTCTAAATTTAGGAAAAATAAAATATTAATGGGTATTAATATAAAACTGGGTTAGAAGGCTCTAAATGACATGGATCAAGACAAATATAATCTTAGCTGTTGATTAGAGGTGTAATCTCTGTCGTTGAAGGACCAACATGAAAAGTATAAGAGGAGGCTTGAGGGTCAATTGGAGAATACATCATAGTGATCAGTCATTCGATTTTCTAGAGCGGGGTTTGCTAAGAAAAGTCAAATCAATGATTAGTTTGCAGTGAGGGGCAGTGAGTACTGGATAGAAAAGTAGAGATAGTGCCAAGAGACCAATGCAAAAGTAGATAGAGGTAGACGCTGAGCTAGAGGGAGCCACGCAGACCCAGAAGGGACTGCTCAGAGGCCAGAAGGGCCTGCGTCATCCATGTAAAGGGAAATAGGAGTGGTGCAGAGGGCTGTAGAGTTTGTGTAGTGCCTCAGAGGTTGATGTAGAAGGTTCTGGGCTGACGCTGAGCTTCAGAGGTTGCTGGAGAGGGTTTCGTGGGGCAGATTTTTGACTATTTGCTTCTGAATAAAGAGGTAATACTGCCGAATTATTTTCTCTATTAGGTGAGCTAGTTTAGCACCTAATTGTACTCAAGGATAGACTACATAATAAAATAAAGCCTTAGAATTGTTGCATCGGTTTTCCCAAGTTAGTTTTTTCCGGGGACGAGTTGTCCAAAAAATAACGGTGTCACTTGTGTGTTTGCTATTTCTTTCAGCTGTTGATCTGTAGATGGTTGAGACTGTATTGTGTTTATTTCAATACTTATATGTTTAAATAACTTGTTCATAATTAACAAGTAGGAGAAATAAACCAGAGAATACAGATAAAATTTCTAACGGGTAATACTTAGAAATTTCAACAGTGAATACTCAATTAGACATATGCTTTGCAGTAAATGTTCTCAGTCAATTCCAAGTGAATCCAAAGCATGATCATTGGGTAGCAGCAAAACATATTATGAGATATCTTCAAGGAACCATCCAATACTGTCTAAAGTATGATAGAAGGAACACTGTCTAATTAATTGGATATACATATTCTGATTGGGGAGGTAGTGAGAAAGATGGAAGGAGCACTATGGGAGGATGTTTTAGTTTGGGATCCTCCATGGTCACACGGATGAGTAGAAAACAAGGCTCAGTTGCTTTGAGTAGTGCTAAAGCTGAATATATTGCGGCCTGTGAAGTAATCAGAGAAGAAGTATGGTTGAGGAAGTTGTTATCCGATCTGTTTGAAGGATCGATGAACCCTACAATGATACTTTGTGATAACACCAGTGTTATACGTTTGTATGAAGATCCAGTGTTTAATGGAAAGACAAAGCATATAAATAACAAGTATCACTATATCTAAGAGATAGTACAAAATGGTGTGCTATAGCTACACTCCATCTCCACCGATGAGCAGGTAGCTAATATATTGATAAAGTCACTTCCAAACAAGAAGCTTGTATATTTAAGGGACAAGCTTGGTTTGGTCGATGTATCCTCCCTAATTGAGAGGGAGAGATAGACACCACATTATTTTCTTCACTTGGGAAGAAATAATGGAGGATTGGATAACCATCTGACATTCAATACTCTTTGAGAATGTGGTAGGGAATTCAAGATGAGAGTAGTCACGTACCGATATTCTTTAAGGACTAGATATCCAAGATAAGAATAGTCCAAAGGAAGGTCATACTCTGTGAACACCTGGGTGGAGTATGTACCTTTAAAGACAAGGATTATGGTGCCTATGAATCATTGGTATCGCCAACATTGTGCTCTAATCATGTGGATAGAGCTGTTAGTCAAGGCCTTCCTATGTAACAATGTTGGTTGATATGATTCTAGACATATGGGTTACCAATCCGACTCTTTTCATGAGATATCTTCAGATTGAGAATGACCATGTACCTCTTATGGATACCTCCCTAGTTAAGAGGGAGTGTTGAAAAATGTGTAACTAGGTTCGATCTTCATAAATATGAAATGTACTCTTGTAAATAATAAAATGAAAATAAGTTATTATTGGAGCATGCGTTTCCTGCTCAAGTTCTTTTATTTCATAGGTCAAGAACCCATTGAGTGCTTCTATGGTTTTTTCTAGGTTAAAGAGTCATTGTCATATATTAAAGACCCGATGGGAGAATTGTATATTGAAAAGAAACAATTATTTTTTTCTTTAAAGTGTCGAAATACCTCCAAGATCAATTTGGCCTAAGGAGTTGTCAAGTCGACCTACATGAAGAGCCACGTCTACCCTTGGAAGAGCCTATATAGAGAGGAACTCATCCTCCATTAGAAACACTCACTCATCTCATTCTATGCGAAGAAGAGGAAGGATAAAGGTCAAAGAAGAAGGTACGAAGAGGAATTCGAAGAAGTCGAAGTGCTTGGGCTAGTTATTTCTCTCTTGTGAAAGTGGAAGTTAGGGTTTTTGCACTAGGACTATATTTAGTTCGATCTTGAAGGAAGGAGAGAAGGAAAGGCAAGCGAAGGTCACTTAAGGCATCTCATTAGCCCTAAGTCTCAAGGAAAGGCAAGAGAATGGAAGAGAAGGCTATGTGAGGGAGATCGAAGTCTCTAAGAGGAGGAATAACAGTTGCTCGAAGACATAATTTCGGATCTATAGTGGGAGGTCGAAGCTACAGTAAGAGGCCGAGTTGATCTTGATCTTGGAGGGTATTTGTCTAAGTCACTAGGTCATGGTATTTGCCAATTAAAAGAGCTATAAGAAGAGAAGAGATTTATGGGTTTTCCCTTCAAGAGGAGGAGTTTTGGCCCTGGATTGCAACCTATATAATGTGTCACTTTTCTTATTATTTTGGTAGCTGTTTTATGTATCTCACACTATAATAATAAGGAACAAAGTTAATAAGGAAAAAGGTAACACAAAAAATTATCAAGTTAAAGAGAATTAACATACTTACTGCCCTATTGAATTCTCAACATTTGGCAGCAGATCATCAAAGTGAAATATCTTAAAAATAAACAACTTATTACCTGGATTAGAGAGGAATCCCCATGAAAGGAAGGTTGCATCTTTCGTGTGGAGGAGTATGATGAAGATTATGCATTGACTATTGGGAATTTTAAGATGGAAGGTTAGAAAGGGCTTGATGGTGGAGATAGGATTGGCTTCTATAAAATTTATGGAAGATAACCATTACCTATGTGTTACTCTCATTAGGTTTTTATGTTTCTTTTGATTTATTTTCTTGAAGGATATACATGTCAATCACCTCTCAAATTTGATGTCGAATTCTTGGTTAGATTCACGAGAGATTGGTCTTAGTGGATCTCTAATTGCAGAATCAGATATGTACATATTACAATTAAGTTTAGCAAGTATTTCTTTATCACATAATGGGGATCTCTTGTCATGGGATGGTCGGGTTTATAAAGATAAGGTTTCTGTTGAAGAAATATATTCTCACATCTTGTAGGGTATAGAGAGGAGGGAAAATGAATTATGGTTTCAAAAGATATGGAAATGGATGATTCCACTCAAATTTAAAGTGTTTTTCTTGGCTGACTATGCACAATCGAATTTTAACTTGCGAAAATCTATTAAAGAGAAGTTTTCAAGGACTGGGGAGATGCCCATTTTGCAGAGAAATGTCAGAAGATGTGGTTCATATATTTCTCAAATGTCCATTTTCAGTGTCAATATGGATCATGATTATGCAAATTCTCAAGTTACATGCTTCTTGGGATCAATCATTTCTGGTGGATTTTCTATCACATTGGTTTGTAAATTAAAAACGTTTTCGAGCACTACCCTTCTATATCCTGAGGGTATATGGAGGGAAAGAAACATCTTGATTTTTGATCATGTTGTGCCAGATATTATAAGCATTTGTCTTAGAAGTTCAACATACTATATGGAGATTGGGCCAAATATGGAAAAACGACCTAGTAGAGAGTGTCAAATAAAGGAGATATGCGAAAGGTATCCAATGGGTTTTTTCGTTGGAGCTTCATCCTTTATAGTATTTGGCCATGGGGCGTATATTATAATGAAGCCCAAGAGTTATTATCTATTTAGCTGGTTCAGTGGCGAATGAACTAACAATAAAGTGGAGCTTTTGGAACTCTGGGGAAGCCATGATGGAGGACATTTCTAGGAAATTTTAGGTGAAGTTAATTCCTTTTGAAGGAGGTTTTAGATACCACGGTTCCTATCTGAAACCAAACACATATAAGATCCAGGACTGGGATTGGTTAATTAAAAAATTCGAGAAAAAGATGAAATGTTAGTCTTACAAATGGCTTTTGATGGGAGGATGAATTATTATGATTAAATTCGTTATTCAAAGAATATCCATTTATTGGATGTATATCTATAAATTGCCTAAAGTGATAATCAATAGAATTAAATCCATCATTGCTAAGTTCCTATGGCTAGAACAGGTGAAGAGAAGAAAATTCGTTTAGTTCGATTAGAAGTGATTCCCTGCGAGGTGGATGCGGGTGGTTGGGACATCAAAGATTCAAAAAGCTTCAACATGGATTTACTTATTAAAAAACTATGAAGGGCATTTAGTGGAGATGGTATTTGGTGTTGAAAAATGTGTAACTAGGTTCGGTTTTAATAAGTATGAAATGTACTCTTGTAAATAATAAAATGAAAAGAAATTATTATTGGAGCACGGGTTTCATGCTCAAGTTATTTTATTTCATAGGTCAAGCAACCATTTAGTGCTTCTAGGGTTTGTTCTAGCTTAAAGAGTCATTTTCATGTATTGAAGACCCTATGGGCACATTGTATCTTAAAAAGAAATAATTATTTTGTCTTTAAAGTGTCGAAATACCTCCAAGATCAAGTCGGCCTAAGGAGCTGTGAAGTCAACCTACATGAAGAGCCACATCTACCCTTGGAGCCTATATATAGAGAGGAACTCGTCCTCCATTAGACACACTCACTCATCCCATTCTATTCTAAGAAGAGGAAGGAGAACGGTCTAAGAAGAAGGTACGAAGAGGAAGTCGAAGAAGTTGAGGTGCTTTGGCTAGTTCTCTCTCTTTTGTGAAAGTCGAAGTTAGGGTTTTTGCACTGGGAATATCTCTAGTTCGATCTTGAAGGAAAGATAGAAGGAAAGGAAATAAAAGGTCACTTAGGGCATTTCATTATCCCTAAGTCTCGAGGAAAGGCAAGCGAAGAGAAGAGAAGGCTATTTGAGGGAGATCGAAGTCTCTAAGAGGAGCAATAACAATTGCTCAAAGACATAATTTCAGATCTATAGTGGGAGGTCGAAGTGATTGCAGCAGAAGGCCAAATTGATATTGATCTTAGAGGGTATTTTTCTAAGTCATTAGGTCATGGTATTCATCAATTGAAAGATATATAAGAAGAGAAGAAATTTAAGGGTTTTCCCCTCAAGAGGAGGGGTTTTGGCCTTGGCTTGTAGCCTAAATACTATGTCACTATTCTTATTGTTTTGGTAGCTATTTGATGTATCTCACACTGTAACAATAAGGAAGAAGGTAACACAAAAATTTATCAAGTTAAAGAGAATTAACATACTTATTGCCCTATTGAATTCTCAACAAGGAATCAAAGCAAAGGTTATCTAAGGGCATCATGAAGATCTCCTCTGTAGTGAATAAGTTCATTAAGAATATTGCAAGCCATCTCAAGAAAGGTATTAAGGAAGCATGGAAATTCTTATTTTCTACAATGAAGGTATCAATCAAAGAAAGGGATGAAGGTCTCTTTTCGACTGTCTCTGGCACATTTCAAGATGAAGACATTTGGGTAATTGACAATGGTGCATCAAGGCACATGACTGGTCATTCCAATTGATTGAAGATCTTATGAAAAGGTAAATCTACTTATTCAGTGGAACTTGGAGACAACAAGAGCTATCCCGTGAAAGGTATTGGATCAACCTCCATAAAGCTAGAAGATGAAAGCAACATTCACCTCAACAACATTCTATTTGTTCCATGTTTGCACAATAATTTACTTTCTATTTCAAGACTAGAATATAAGGGTGATAGAATAGCCTTTATTGATGGAAAGGTCACTGTTTGGGGAAAAGAATCAAGTATAGATCAAGCTAAATTTATTGGCATTCGAGAAGGAAGACTCTATAGACTGATATCTCCTACGACCCAAGCCCTACTTCACATTGAAATTAGTCCATGTGAACTTTGGCATCGAAGATTTGGTCATCTACATTTCAAAATCCTTCCAACTCAAAGTTCCATAGTGGATGGAATTCCTAATCTGAATGAGGATCATTAAGGTGTCTGTAAGGGATGCACATTGGGTAAGAATACCAATAAACCATTTAGAAGTAGTGCTTCATGGTCAAAAGAAATCTTGGATCTCATTCACGCTAATGTATGTGGTCCTATTGTTGAGTGATAAAAGGTGTCTTTTTAACTCCTAATTATCGTCACATTAGTTATCAATCCGAGCAAGATTTTCTATTTCAAGAGTGTACACAGTTTGTGGCGGCTATTTACTCAAGAGTAATGTTTCTAAATTGTAGTACAGTGCTATCAAATACAAGAGTAAATGGATGCTTTAAATAAAACTCACTTGCAATTAAAGGAAACTCAATGCTTTGAAACTAAATCATTTACTCGACAAAGGAACAACAATTATCAGTCAAGGATAGAGTAGCAATAACTCATTCCTTGTTTAACTAATGGAAACTAAATCAAGCATAAATAAGATTCCCAATCTGAGAGCTTTAACAGCAATAGCAAATGTTCTTTACAGCTATTGACCTCACACACAACACACTAAATAACCAAATTGGAAATGACAGTGAAGTAAATCAACAATACCACTGCAGATTATGTAAATAAGATAATTCTGTTAACTGTAAGAATGCTAGAAGGCAAAAATAGATGATTGCAGAAAGTAAATGAGCAGCAAAGCTATATAATAGAAATGAACAACAAAACTTATGTGACTGCAATGAACAACAAAACTAAGTTACTGTAATGAACAACGAAGTTCTGTAATTAGAATGAACAACACAACGACATACTTGCAGAAAACAATGATCTTGTTATGAGGGAAATGAATAGCAACGCAATTCAATTGCAGAAGGTAATCATTAAATAAACCACAGTTGTAGAAATCATAAATTAGGCAAACCACATTGTATGATACAGGAACAACAAGTAGATCCACTAGGAGCCGGGGCCTTAGCCGCTGGTGAATACCGTCGGATTACTTTAGGAGATGCGAAGGAACAACAACTCTACTTATATATTAATCATCAAATCGGACAACATTATAGTAAGTTGTGTCTTCTCAGTAGCGAGAGTCTGCAAATAAAATTACAATTCGAAATAATAATCGTTCCATCCCCCTCCTCCTATGCTATCCTATCTATCTCTAATATAATAATCCATCTAATTCCCCATAATTCTGATTTTTTGCTTTGATCTTTGTTTTCATTTAAATACACAGAGAGCAGAGAGCAGTTACAACAGAGATCATTACAATGTGATTCCCATTACAAAATTGGAGTGTTCACAACAAATTGATCAACAAGATTATATCTGAAATGTCTTTCTATCAACATTCAACAGGGACAGGTCGAATTTGGTATTGCAACTGAGATAATTTGGAAAATGGCCACAACAGTGAGTCTGATAATAACGTCTTCAGAGAGCCTCCCATTTCTCTTAATACGGACCGAATTTGGGAAAACGACTTATTTCAAAACTAATTTGGTCTGTTCTAGACAAAACCCATGTTTCGGATTTTCTAGATTCTTCTCCATTTGCCCAAAACTAATGCAAAATTGTCACTTCTTATTCCATCGAATTTCTGAGTTGGCACATTTAGTGATGAGCTGGAGATCAAATCTGCAATATGGAAAATATCTTGGAGGCTAAAATGGTGAGTGATGTTACAACCAATTTATTAATAAACCATCATTGGTAGAAACATGCATAATAATCAATTTATTAAAAATAAAGGAGAAGAAATAATATTTATCCATAAGAGCATAAATAATTATAAAATGGGATTATATGATAAATCACGATAAATGACATGATAAAGAAGAGTAGAAATGGATGAAATAAGTGTTAAAAAGTGATAATAATAATGACATATTAACGGCCCAACATACCCCCAAACTAAATATATTGAATTCTTCCTCAAATAATGAATATTCAATTTTAACAATGTTGATGAAGGCGTAGCAATTTTTTCATTGACGTTCAACTTATGTGTATATGAAGTTGTAACAAAATATGATATAAGTAACAACAAACTTCATTAACCATTTTCTCAAAAACTACAAACCAGATTTTGCTGAAAATTTTCAAGTAGATTTATAATACATTAATGCTTCTATGATCCAAAAATCAGATCGTTTTGATGCACGGATCATGAGATATAAACAAAATGGCTGTAGGTGGTAGTGCATGATTTCTGAAATTTTATGAACTAATTTAACTTGAAATTATCTGGGTTTGTGTATTTTAATGATACGTCTTTGTTATCTAGAAATCACAAGAATTGATTTCATAGTTTTAAAAATATATGGAAATCAATTTCTGCACTGTATAAAAATGAAATTGTATGTGTTAAATGAGAAAGAAAGTAGAAAACATCCATCATGCGTAGCAGTTCCTCCCCCAAATTGAAGAATTAGCATGCCTTCGTGCAATGCTAGAAAACAAATAGAGGCGGTTGCCACAATCTGTTGAAATCTATGCTTGGTGTAAAACAACGTGGAATAAGGGAGGTGTTGAGAATGAATAACAATATCAATGGATGATAAAGAATATTAATGACATGGTCATAAGAAAGAAATGAATGAAAGCAACACTCCCCCAAACTGAAAGATCATATGTCTCTGAAAAATGGGAAGTGGTAAAGATGTGGAATGAATGATGATAAATAATGCTCAATGGATTTTCATGAAATTCTCCTAAATTCATAATAAATCAGAAAATTATGCTATTTTACCTCAAGTTTTACCTCTTAAAAAAAATGTAGAATGACATGTATGGACTGGAATTTGTTGAAGCTGATGTAGGTAGAGTTGGTGCTGAAAGTGATGCAAAAGGTGGAATCCAGGCAAGCACATTGTTAGCACCTAAATCTGCCTTAGGCTGAAGAAGGAAAAAATTAGGGTAACCACAAACCACGCTCAGTCTCGTAGTTAGCCCTACGAGAGCAGGAGAGTGCTCTCTCCGAGTCACACTGAGCGAATGGATATGCAAAAAGGTTTGAGATGACTTACAATATGATGTTTACATTAGGCTAGTAAGTGAAAAAGGATTTTGGAAAAGATTTTTGAAAGTGGTCGAGCTTCTGGGATGTATATGGGACTGGCGCTTAGCAAAGAACAGAGAATTGAGAATGAAGGCACAGATTATTCCGTGAGGCAAGGTAGGCGGGAAGCGCAACAATTTCAACTTAAGATGATGTGAAATGGAAAGATTGCTGAAGATGGTGAAAAGAGCATGGTCGCATGAATACTTTTCAACAGAAGAATGACACTGCACATGAAATTTTCCCACAGGTAGAGCAATATAAATTGAATTCTACCTAATCTCACTTAGAAAATTTCACTGAAATGAAACATGAAATGAATTATGAAACATAACAAGATACATATGGAACATAGGGACACATTTTCTACACTCACAACCACAAGAATCTCATGAAATAGAGCCGCTGCCTTTCATTAACTCTCTGTCAAAATATACACAGTGCAGAAACATAGTTTCTTTCCCACAATCTCCCAGAAGTTACAAGCCAGCCAACCCTTTGCAAATGAAATACATACAATATATAGAAAGTGTAGAGAAGAGATGGAACACCCAGGGGTTGGGCAGTTACTCAAATCATTTCGAAATGGTGATGGAGAGCCAACCATCAGCTACAGGTGCAGTGCTCTCAAGCATGACATTTGGCTGTGGTGACCCTTTGCATTCTTCGCCACTTGGATAGATGCCCACATGGAGAGAAAACTCTTCAAAAGCTGCTTTGGTGCCAAAAAACCGAAGGATGGATGACCGGGCCCACTTGGAGAAGTTACGACCCGAAATTTCGCGAAACAGAAGCAAACTGGGCAAAATTTCCTCTGTGCACCGCGCGCTTTTCTCTGTGTGTCCCGCTACTTTAGGGCCTATTTTGGGGCACTTGCGGGTGTCCAAAATGTGCCCAAGTGGGCTTCTTGGAAATCTTGGCCTGTCTACTTTCTAACCCCACTGGAATTTTTGAATTTGGTGCTCATTTTCCCCTCCAAATCTTCATTCTCCCAGGAATGCTTTCTGTGTGTCCAAAAAGTGGCAGAGAGGCCATTTTTGGGTGTTTTTTGACCTTTAGGAGACCCAAAACTTATCAAAATTTCTAGCTTGGACACCAGTAGACGTATTTTTCGATGCTGAATCAAAAAATGCAAGTTGTTCCTTAATCTGAGTTCTAGAATTTTAGTGCCTCGCAGGGTGCGCGACACATAGGGAGAAAATCCCTGTTTTTCGCCCAAAAAAATTCCTTGTGACCAAAATTTGCCCACATTTTTTGAGATTTGGGTTGGAAGTTCTCTATGGGGTGCCTTGCTGAGCGAAGGAAGCCTCAGCCAAGATTCTGAGCCTATCTTTCTCTTTTACCCTTTTTTCCCTTCTGGTGGCCTTCCTCAATTTTGCTTTCAAACTCCTTATTCGGGCTCTCAAACTCAAGTTCCGTGCCCTGTAATGACGAGCCATATGTCTCAGCAGTGTGTTGTCTTCGTCGGCCTTGTTCAACATGTTTTCCAGGTGCATGTTGACTCTCTCGAGAACAGACTCACAATCATCAATAATCTGTTGTTCCAATGAAGTGAATTCAATCCTCCTCTGCTGGGTAGTTAGGCGATCCTCACGGATGTTCTGCAGCTCCATGATCACATGCTAGTATTCCAGCTGTTTGTTCCTCTACTCCAAATACCTGATGTTCCATTTGGCCATCTCCAACTTGAGGGTCAAGGATTGAATCTCTGTCTCTTGCTCCTGAAAGATCTCTTTCAGCTGTGCACTTTGTGGACGTGTATCTATATCATCATCATCACGAAGGAGACTGAGTTCGGTCTTTTGTTCACCTGGTGGCACACCTGAAGGCCCCTCCTCATGCTTGGGTTTCTTGCCCTTGTCCTGTACCTGTATTGCCGATGTAGGAAGCGAGGCCCCTTCCACCCCGGGTGGAGATAACACTCGCTTTGCTGCTGCAAACAAAGGCCTGGTGCCTTTCGGATAGCCTCTCTGATATGTGATGGAAAATGGCACCACCGTGGTCTCATGGCGCTCATGCTGATGAGAAGGACCACCTGTCTCATGTTTTGCCTCTGATACTACCTGTGGGACGCTGAAGAAGTCATGGGAGATGAAGTCCTCCCAAGCAATGCCCTGCAATCCCAGCTGATGGTCCACCAAAATCTGGATAAGAGAAAAGTGGTATACGCTGTTGAGCTACTGCCGAGGGGTCTTGTGCTGTATGAATTTTCTCATCCTCTCTATGTTCCCGCAAATGAAAAATGGGAGGTTCATCATCCGCACCCTGGTAAAGTGCATGAGCAACCTGATGTGATATGCATAAAGGCGAGAAAACCTCCCCTCACAACTGAAGTATTTCATGGTCAATCTCATGAGCGGAGCATAATCATCTCTCAGAAACCTGAATGGGAAAACTCTAGTGAGATGACTCAAACAAATGGCCTTAATGTAAGGCTCATAAAGTTCCCTCCCCACCTTCATCTTCTTGTGCCACTGTTCTCCAACATTCGGTATGCCTGTTGCCACTGATATGGTTTCGGGTGTCAATGTGAAAGTGACCCCTACCAAGATAGACTGACCTCCTTGTAGGTGAAGTGCAAAAAAATGGGCCAACTCATGATGAATTCTGACATTTTCCACCCTCTGACAAAATTCGAAACATGCTAAGTGCTGGAAACAAGACATAGCGAGAGGGCATGCCTGCAACTCAGTGAGGGTGTTTGGTTCATCCCTGACATGTCTGCCACTCCTAGGTCTCTAGGGAGCCTGTTCTCCTGAAGCTGTATCAGTGTGAGTTTCCCCCTCATAATTTGATGAAATTTCCGATGCCATTACTGCTCTATTGTACCCTGAATTTCTTCGCTGCCCTCTGAACCCACTGGACTGATAGATGCCCTGAAAATCTGTCACCAAGGGGACAATAAAATAAGGAGTATGAGGAGGGGAATGATGAAATAGGGATAGGGGTTTAGAGGGGAAATTTATCAGGGATTTGGGAGCGTTTGGGGTGTGGTTTTGATGAGGTAGGGTTAAGAACATTTGAGCTATAGGAGTAAAGGGGACAAAGGGATATGTTTACAATGCAACTAGGGTGACTATTAGGAAAACTTGCCCCAGGAGAATTTAGCAGTTAGATATAGGATAGGAGCATATTTAATAATCAAGTTATTGTAGCAAAACCCTAGTTCTTTGTCCCTCTTTGTGTCATTTTTTGTTTGTTTAATAAAAATTTCCTTTTGATTTCATGGCCATCAAAACATGTTTTTTCTTTGAGTTTAGGATCAGTGGTGAAAAGATTTATGGGCAATTTTGCAATGTTGAGAGCCAATTTACAAAAATTTGAGAGATTTGGTGCCTTTTTAGGCTCACAGGCCTGTGCGCCGCGCACTTTTCCCAGTGCGCCGCACGCCGGGTATGCGCCGCGCTAGTGTATTGTTAACACTGTGGCCGGGCTCCCAGTGCGCCGTGCGCCCTGAGTGCGCCGCGCCACAATGTGTGTGCGCCGCGCACGGTCAAATGACACCATTTTTGCTTGCAAATCAGGGGAGGGGGTTTTGAGGAGGTTTTAGGGTGTTTTCTTTAGGAATCATGATGGAATGGAGGTCAAAATGATGGGGAGTGAGGGGACAAGGGGAGGGGAGCAAAACATTGGTGATATCAATGCAAACTTGCAACTCCATCCATTGTTTTACTTGGTGAATTTTTATGGTTGGCCATTGTGCTTTGGATATCATTCAACCTCTTCACAAATAGCATATTCTTGACAAAAATTTGATGGGCGGGGATGTCACAAGGCCTACCTGTCGATTTGATCGCTTTTCCCAAATGTTGAAGTGTTTTGGCACCGTTTTTGGGCCGCTGGACTATGTGCGCCGCGCGCTCTTCCCAGTGCGCCACGCGCCTTATATGCGTCGCGCCTGTGTATTCGTTCAACAACGGGCTGGTTGTGTATGCTTCACGCGTGGTGAGTGCGCTGCGCTCCTGCTTGTGTGCGCCGCGCTTCCCAAATCACCTCCCAACTCACTCAAACGCTCACCAATCTCACTCTCCCACCTTCTGCAATGTCTTTCCAAGTCTTCAATGGCACAATGGCTTTGCTTTGGGCCACAATATGTATTTATAGGCTTGAGAGAAACTGGTTTGATTTTTTCCTCTTTAAAAAACCCACTTTCTAATGTTGAGTTTTGCACCTTTTTATTGACTTTTAAACACTCTGCTTTTCCATTTTTTCTTCGAAATTGTGGCTCTCTTGATGAAATTTTCGGCATTTCTTTGCGGGGACTGTGTGACTGGGCCTCTGGCTTTGAAATCCATGACTGCATCTGAAAATGTCAACTGTCGATTTTTTTTTTGGAAAATTTTGCTATAAATGGCACTGTTTGACTTTTCTTCAAAACAAAGTTTTGAAGAAGAGTCGATGTCTCTTGCAGTGATGATGAAGCTTTATGTATTGTAGGTGTATAAGACCTCCCTCTGGCCTGCATGACTTTGTTCTGGGCATGTTTTCAGAGACCAAACTGATGAATTTCTAGATCCAAACCATAAAAAATGACTCTGTCCTGTAACAGGACCAGACCTTGACTATCATAAATTTGATTGATTTTGGACCAAAACCTGAACCAGCAAAGGCTAGACATGAGGGAAAATGAGTAGCATGACTTTCTCCGTCAGATCATGACATGTCCCTAGCGAAATGCAGCTGAGTGGATGAAGCGAGACACCTAAAATTGAAATGCACAAAGAGCTTTGATCTCTGACGGAGGGCTGACCAGACCGACTCTAACATTGGCTCCAATGGGGAATGGTAGCTCCTTGGAGGTGCCAAGAACAACAGATCTCTGGAGGAGCTAGACAGTGCCTCTTGGTCCATTGGGCTATGGAGTCATCATTTTGATAAACAGCACAAGACTAACTTATTTACAAAACTGGAGTAACCAAGAAATTGACTCAAACTTGACAATTGGAATAACTCAAAAACTGACTGTACATACTGAAACCAAACTAAAATAAAAATGGTATTTACAATGACAGTGGAAGCAACGTTAATAGATCAACAATGATACCGCTTGAGCAGCCGACCATTGATCGGCCCTCCAGGACAGTCTTCCCCGTTCATTTCCTTCAGAAGAAAGGCATTTTGACCTCTATATGCTGCGATTTTGAAAGGACCTTTCCACAGATTTTCGAACTTCCTGTGCTTGCCTTTCTCTTCATTCCTTGCATCCCACTTCAGCACCACATCATCCAACTGAAATTTGTCCGCTTTAGCTTTTCTGTCATAGATTTTCTTTATCTTCTCCTGCAACTTGGATGTGTTTTGGAAAACTTCTTCTCTTGTTTGCTGCAAGTGGATCATTTGATTCAGCCTTCTCTACATGGGATCTTCCTCACTGCCAGCCTCCTGAAGAAGTTTGACCACCGGGGCAGCAAGGGAAGCGGGAAAAATTGTGTCCATTCCATAAACTAGCTCAAACGGTGACATACCAATAGACTTTTTCTGACTGATTCGATCTGCCCAAAGTGCATGAACCAGCCTCTTGTTCCAGCTCTTCTTATTAATTTCCAGCAGCTTCTTGATGATGTTGACCAAAGATTTATTCGAAGATTCCGCCAATCCATTTCCTTGCGGATGATAGGCAGTTGAATGACCCAAAATTATATGATATCTATGACAAAATTCTACCATCCTTTTCGATTTGAAAGCTGCTGCATTATCAGTGATTATTTTGTTTGGACAACCAAAGCGAGACAAGATGTTATTTTCGAGAAATGAGATGATTACCGTGTCCGTCACTTGTCTGGTAGGTGCTGCCTCAATCCATTTTGTGAAGTAGTCCGTGGCTGTAAGGATCCATCTATGCTGTCCGGAAGATGCGGGATGAATTTCCCCAATGAAATCCAACCCCCACTGCTGAAAAGGAGCGCTCACTTCGATAGGCTTGAGTGGCAAAGGCTGTAATTTCTGTTTCCCTTCGAAAATTTGACACTTATGATAGCACTTTACCATCTTATGCACGTCAGCAAACAAAGTAGGCCAGTAGTACCCCGCTCTCAAGATTTTTTTCGCTGTTGACTTCCAAAAAAGATGTCCACCACACTCCTCCGTGGAAATCTTCTATGGCTTTCCTTGCCTCCTCTTCCACCAGACAGTTTAACAAAATGCCACCGTGATCTTTCCAATATAATGCAGAATTCAAAATACAAAACTTGGCAGCTTTCAATTTAAGTGTTCTCGCTTTGTTCCTAGCCATGCCGGGCGGTGGTGATAGATTTTTCAGCACATATATTATATCAGAATACCATGGGGACAAAGCAAACATTTCGGATACCTGAACTGAAGTTCCTTCCTCATTCTCATCGGACATGGCAGTGATCAGATTTATGTCTAATGCATGCAAGTTTGATTCAGCCATTAGTTTCGCCAACCCCTGTCCTTTGACCAGCTTTGTAGGCTTTATCTCCACATCGTATTCTAGCAAGGCTGCAATCCATTTGCCTCTTCTCCCTTCCGGATCAGTCTGCACCAAAACATATTTTACAACAGTATTAGGAACATAGGCCAGAATGTGAGAGTGTAGAATGTATACCCGGAAATCCTTCAATGCTTTCACCAATGCTAGAGCTTGCTTCTCAATGATGTTTTACTTTAACGCTGCATCTCTTATAGCTATACTGAAGAATGCAATGGGTCTTTCATGATCATCCCTTTCTTGCAATAATACTGCTGCCATAGTGTGTTCAGAAGCAAATGAAAACAAGATGAAATCTTGAGTGTAATCTGGGCTGACTAGAATTGGAGTTGAAGAAAGGGCCAATTTGACCAAGTTGAAAGATTTTACAGCCTCATCCGTCCATTTCACCTGGCTGTCCTTCTTAAGCATGTTGGTCATTTCTTTCAAGTGTTCCGCAAGATTAGGTACAAAGCGACGCAAAAAATTCATCTTACTGTTGAATCACTGTATCTCCTCTTTGTTCCTAGGCAGATCAATTTGCTGAATGGCTTGCACACGTGCCGGGTCTATACAGATGCCATCTTTTGAAATGATATGCCCAAGTAATTTGCCTTCCTCCATGGCGAACAAGCTCTTCTTAGGATTCAGTGATAAACCATATTTCCTGCATTTTTGAAAGACAATTTTTAGGTGATGCATGTGCTCTTCATCTGATTTTGAAAACACCGTCAAGTCATCCAAGTACACCACCAAAAACACATCCTTCTCATTTGCAAACGCCAAGTCCATTGCAAGCTGAAATGTGGCACCTGCATTCTTCAAACCGAATGACATCTTGGCATAGTGAAATGTTCCCCATGGAGTTGTGAATGCTGTCTTATCTCTATCATCTTCATGGACATAAATTTGGTTATATCTGGAATAACCATCAAGCAGCGACATACGAGATGCCCCCACTACTCGCTGAAGTATATGGTCCATCTTGGGCAGCGGATAGTTGTCCTTCAATGAGACCTTGTTTAGATTTCTGAAATCGATGCATAGGCGGATTTCATCGGTCTTCTTTCGTACAGGCACTAAGTTAGATATCCAATCTGAAAATCTGATAGGCACAATGATACCTGACTTGTACAACCTATTTACCTCTTTTTCGATGGATGACAGCAAATTTGGATTGATCCTTCTTAGCTTTTGTCTAAATGGCTTTTGATTGGGCTTGATAGGTATGGTGTGCTGAATGATGTTTGTATCATAAGTCTTCAAATCAGAATAATCCCAAGCAAATACATCTGCAAATGAAGCCATCAAACTGATATATTTGTCCTTGATTTTTGGCGGTAATGCTTTGGACAATTTCACCAATTTTGGATTTGCAGCTGTACCGATGTTGACTTCTTCCACACCCTTTTCCGTTGGCTGCAATGTTGGCTTGCGGGCTACATCATCCTGATCGAAAAGTTCTTCTAGGGGTATCAAGCCTTTAGGAATGATGTTATTCTTCAGCTGTAATACGTCCATTTGATTGATCTGCACTTCTTCTGTACCATTCCCTTTGTTTTCATCGTTTTCTGCATCAATTAAGGTTTCTTTGAACTTGCCTTGGTTGAGCAGAAAATCCTTAATCTCTTCATCATCTTGGAACACTTGCCAATGTCGCTGATTGTCTGGAATGGTTGGACGGTGCTTGACATGGATTTCAAATTTGTTGCTGGAGTTCATGGGGATCTTCAAGCTGCTCGCTGCCTTGGCAAGAGCATCAGCAATACTGTTTTGTATTCGTGGCACACATGTCAAGGTGTATTCGGAAAATAGCTTCAAGATGTCCAAAACTGCATTTCGATAGGCCCGCATCCTAGGATGTTTTGCTTGATATTCACCTCTGACCTGTTTTATTACTAACTCGGAGTCACCATATATTGAAATCCTCTTTGCATTCAGCTTTCTAAGAATTTTTAGGCCAGCAATCAGAGCTTCATATTCAGCCTCATTATTGGAACATTCGAAGGCCAGCTTGTAGGAGCAAACTCTCACGCTGCTAGGTACTTTGTTTTGGGAGGAGAAAGGACTGCGTATCCAAATACCAATACCAGTGCCATCATTCCCTACCACTCCATCAAAATCCATGGTCCATAAGCCTTCTTCTTCTTCTTGCAAGTGCTGAAAATCCTTTTGCTGTCTATTGTTTGTTGGCTGTCCATTGTTTTCAACTGATTGCCCAATCTCTTGTTGCTTTTCTTGTCTTTCTTTCTTCAAAATCTCTCTAAAATTTTATGTTATCTATGGAATGTCATCTGCTTCTACTATCTGACTATCTATTTCATTTAAACTATCTAAAAACAAAACAAAAGACTCTAAATCTGTATGTACATAGTTTACAGGATGATTGATCGGTTTCTCCTTGCTTGTGATCATATAATTCATCTTTTTTTCCCGATATAGCTTCCTCATTTCTCCAAACACCGGGATTGTCACATAGAAGAAATCCAACTGTAGTGTCCCCTTCAATTTTTCCACCCAAGACCTGGAAAGAAGCATGCAAAACCTTGGAGGAATGTCTGCTACCACTACATCCATCAGAACATTTTTCATAGGAAGCTGATCTAAACTCACAACTAAGTCTTTGATGAGCCCTATACACCTTACTCTGCTAGAATCAAATGAATAGAGATCATGATATTGCTGAGTGATGTCCAGACCAAGCTTATCCATGATAGACTTGGGCATGATATTGTGAGAGGCTCCCAAATCGAACATGGCATTGTGTAGCACAAAGTCATGTAATCGTAAACTGATGTAGAAGGGTGGCACCTCGCTCTCGGGAGACTCGCCATTCATTGATGGCCCAAAAATCATCTCAGGCTGATCATCTTCCACGTTTACCATGTCGGACGTTAGGTCCAAGTTCAACATTTTGGAAATCTGTCCTCTATAGCTGCTGTATTTCATGATTTCAGTCAAAGGGATGGATATTTTTAACTTAGAAATTTCATTCTCTAAGCTAAAAGTGGGAGTATTTTCTACCTCTTTGACTGGAGTCTCTTTCTTTTCCTTTTCTTTTGATGTAGCTTGCTATTGTGATTGTTCTGCTGACTTCGATTTGCTGCTCTCTGGGACCACTGCCTCCTTTCCCTTTCTTTGTGTAGCTGATGGATCCTTCTTTGTTGTTTCATCCTCCTTCTTTTTCTGAATTGTTTTGACTGGCACATCTCTATTCCTCAGTGAATATCGCTTCTGTTGGGCAGATAGAGCATTCATATAGCCTCTTTGGTATTCTTCTGACTCTTCTTCCAACACAGTTTCATTAGCTAGAATAAAATCAGTGTCTCGGTGTGTAGCTGAATTTACTGCACATTCTTCTTCTTCGGTGATGTAAGTAGGCAGCTCATCTGGAGTGAAGAGGTGATTTTCCTCGCCTATTACATTCCCTTCCTCATCTGATTCTGGTCCATGCACAAAATTCTGCTGCAAAGGTGTCTGTATGGGCTGCTGCGCTGCCTGCTCTTGGTTTCACTGATCTCTTTGTCTTATCCTATATTGTGGCTGCTGCTGCTGGCCGCGAAAGTTAGGATTCCTAACTTGTGGCTCAGGCTTGTCAATTTTCACTCTTTCAAGCATCTGTTCTACCTTCTTGAGCAGCTGATCCATGGAAGAAGATTCTTCTTTCACCGTGGTTTTCTTCTCTGCTTTCGCTCTTGCTCTTTTGGACAACAGGTTAGCCTCAACGCTGACTGCAATTTTCTGCATATCTTCCATTGTAGCCGGTTCTCTCTCTCTCAATTGGTACGCCATGTCAGCATCGAAACCATCCGGAAACTTCATCATTTCTAGTCCCACAGGTGGCTTTAGATGGTCTGGGATGTCGTTGTAGACTGCATTAAATCTAACACAATAATCTTGGACCGACTCACCTGCATTCCTTTTGATTTGCTCATACTCGGCCAAAATTTGAAGGGGATTCTTTTTCACTTCCCACCTGTTCAAAAATTGTCTTTGTAGCTCAGCCAAGGTGGTGATACTTGCAACCTTCAAACCTCTAAACCATTTCCTCACATCACCTGCAAATGTTTGTACAAAGAGCCTCATTGCCACGTTCTCCGCATCAATCTCATGAAGTTCATAGAAGTCTGCCATTTTGTCTACATGTTGTTGAGCTGTAACACCGTTAGGAGTGCCATCAAAAAATGGAATTTTACTTTGATAATCATTTGGCATGTCATCTAGGACTTGGGGGAGAACAAGAGGAGCAAAACGGGCAGCCATCATTCTGGGTGGATTTGGCCTTGGAGGTGTTGGAGGAGTGTGCACAGTCTGCAAGGGGCTTGCACTTGGAGTTTGGGGCTGTGTGGCAATGTAATTATCAATTAATCTATTAGCTCTTTCTGTCTCAAGGTCTACAAGAAATTTAGGATCGGGGACGGTGTAATCAACAGCCCTTTCAGATTTAGATTCAAACAAAGATATCTCAAATCGTTCGTCAAACTCAAACTCTTCAAGGTATTCAAAAATGTCGGGACATGAAGGGGATTTGAATACGGGAGTGAAGGTGCTTTCTTGACGAAGGAGTTTTGGGATCAAATTGGGATTTTCGTAAATGTGAGGAGGATCTGAATCCGGATTCACTCTGGTATATCGTCTTGAAGCCAACGTGCTATTGAGAAAAATTACGGGACACAACCAACTTATTCAGCCTTTCCAATCCTAAGCCCATCATCTGGGAGCCTAGAATTCTTATGAAACAAGGGGATTTGATTTTCAACTTGATGTCCCTAGTATGGTCGCCACTATGTTAGCACCTAAATCTGCCTTAGGCTGAAGAAGGAAAAAATTAGGGTAACCACAAACCACGCTCAGTCTCGTAGCTAGCCCTACGAGAGCAGGAGAGGGCTCTCTCCGAGTCACACTCAGCGAATGGATATGCAAAATGGTTTGATATGACTTACAATACGATGTTTACCTTAGGCTAGTAAGTGAAAAATGATTTTGGAAAAGATTTTTGAAAGTGGTCGAGCTTCTGGGATGTATATGGGACTGGCGCTTAACAAAGAACAAAGAATTGAGAATGAAGGCACAGATTATTCCGTGAGGCAAGGTAGGCGGGAAGCGCAACAATTTCAACTTAAGGTGACATGGAATGGAAAGATTGCTGAAGATGGTGAAAAGGGCATGGTCGCATGAATACTTTTCAACAGAAGAATGACACTACACATGAAATTTTCCCACAAGCAGAGAAATATAAATTGAATTCTACCTAATCTCACTTAGAAAATTTCACTGAAATGAAACATGAAATGAATTATGAAACATAACAAGATACATATGGAACATAGGAACACATTTGCTACACTCACAACCACAAGAATCTCATGAAATAGAGCCGCTGCCTTTCATTAACTCTCTATAAAAATATACACAGTGCAGAAACAGAGTTTCTTTCCCACAATCTCCCAGAAGTTACAAGCCAGCCAACCCTTTGCAAATGAAATACATACAATATATAGAAAGTGTAGAGAAGAGATGGAACGCCCAGGGGTTTGGCAGTTACTCTAATCATTTCGAAATGGAGATGGAGAGCCAACCATCAGCTACAGGTGCAACGCTCTCAAGCATGACATTTGGCTGTGGTGACCCTTTGCATTCTTCGCCACTTGGATAGATGCCCACCTGGAGAGAAAACTCTTCAAAAGCCACCGTTGGTGCCAAAAAACCGAAGGATGGATGACCGGGCCCACTTGGAGAAGTCGCAACTCGAAATTTCGCGAAACGGGAGCAAATTGGGCAAAATTTCCTCTGTGCGCCGCATGCTTTTCTCTGTGCGTCGCGCTACTTTGGGGCCTATTTTGGGGCACTTGCAGGTGTCCAAAATGTGCCCAATTGGGATTTTTGGAAAGCTTGGCCTGTCTAATTTCTAACCCCACTGGAATTTTTGAATTTGGTGCTCATTTGCCCCTCCAAATCTTCATTCTCCCAAGACTGCTTTCTGTGTGTCCAAAAAGTGGTAGAGAGGCCATTTTTGGGTGTTTTTTGACCTTTAGGAGACCAAAAACTTATCAAAGTTTCTAGCCCGTACACCGGTAGATGTATTTTTTGATGCTGAATCGAAAAATGCAAGCCGTTCCTTAATCTGAGTTCTAGAATTTTAGCGCCGCGCATAGGGAGAAAATCCCTGGTTTTTGCCCAAAAAGTTTCCTTGTGACCAAAATTTGCCCAAATTTTTCGAGATTTGGGCTGGAAGTTCTCTATGGGGTGCCTTGCTAAGCCAAGGAAGCCTCAGCCAAGATTCTGAGCCTATCTTGCTCTTTTTCCCTTTTTGCCCTTCTGGTGGCCTTCCTCAATTTTGCTTTCAAACTCCTTATTTGAGCTCTCAAACTCAAGTTCCGTGCCCTGTAATGACGAGCCATATGTCACAGTAGTGTGTTGTCTTCGTCGGCGTTGTTCAACATGTTTTCCAGGTGCATGTTGACTCTCTCGAGAACAGACTCACGATCATCAATAACCTGTTGTTTCAATGAAGTGAATTCAATCCTCCTCTGCTGGGCAGTTAGGCGATCCTCACAGATGTTCTGCAGCTCCATGATCACATGCTAGTCTTCCAGCTGTTTTTTCCTCTGCTCCAAATACCTGATGTTCCATTTGGCCATCTCCAACTTGAGGGTCAAGGATTGAATCTCTGTCTCTTGCTCCTGGAAGATCTCTTTCAGCTGTTCACTTTGTGGACGTGTATCTGTATCATAATCATCACGAAGGAGACTGAGTCCGATCTTTCGTTCACTTGGTGGCACACCTGAAGGCCCCTCCTCATGCTTGGGCTTCTTGCCCGTCCTGTACCTGTATTGCCGATGTAGGAAGCGAGGCCCCTTCCACCCCGGGGGAGATAGCACTCGCTTTGCTGCTGCAAACAAAGGCTTGGTGCCTTTCTGATAGCCTCTCTGATATGTGATGGAAAATGGCACCACCGTGGTCTCATGGTGCTCATGCTGATGAGAAGGACCACCTGTCTCATGTTTTGCCTCTGATACTACTTGTGGGGCGCTGAAGAAGTCACGGGAGATGAAGTCCTCCCAAGCAATGCCCTGCAATCCCAGCTGATGGTCCACCAAAATCTGGATAAGAGCAAAGTGATATACGCTGTTGAGCTGCTGCCGAGGGGTCTTGTGCTGCATGAATTTTCTCATCCTCTCTATGTTCCCGCAAATGAAAAATGGGAGGTTCATCATCTGCACCCTGGTAAAGTGCATGAGAAACCTGATGTGATATGCATAAAGGCAAGAAAACCTCCCCTCACAACTGAAGTATTTCATGATCAATCTCATGAGCGGAGCATAATCATCTCTCAGAAACCTGAATGGGAAAACTCTAGTGAGATGACTCAAACAACTGGCCTTAATGTAAGGCTCATAAAGTTCCCTCTCCACCTTCATCTTCTTGTGCCACTGTTCTCCAACATTCGGTATGCCTGTTGCCACTGATATGGTTTCGGGTGTCAATGTGAAAGTGACCCCTGCCAAGATAGACTGACCTCCATGTAGGTGAAGTGCAAAAAGACGGGCCAACTCATGATGAATTCTGACATTTGCCACCCTCTGACAAAATTCGAAACATGCTAAGTGCTGGAAACAAGACATAGCGAGAGGGCATGCCTGCAACTCAGTGAGGGTGTTTGGTTCATCCCTGACATGTCTGCCACTCCTAGGTCTCTAGGGAGCCTGTTCTCCTGAAGCTGTATCACTGTGAGTTTCCCCCTCATAATCTGATGAAATTTCTGATGCCATTACTGCTGTATTGTACCCTGAATTTCTTCGCTACCCTCTTAACCCATTGGATTGATAGATGCCCTGAAAATCTGTCACCAAGGGGACAATAAAATAGGGAGTATGAGGAGGGGAATGATGAAATAGGGATAGGGGTTTAGAGGGGAAATTTATCAGGTATTTGGGAGTGTTTGGGGTGTGGTTTTGATGAGGTAGGGTTAAGAATATTTGAGCTATAGGAGTAAAGGGGACAAAGGGATATGTTTACAATGCAGCTAGGGTGACTATTAGGAAAACTTGCCCCAGGAGAATTTAGCAGTTAGAGATAGGATAGGAGCATATTTAATAATCAAGTTACTGTAGCAAAACCCTAGTTCTTTGTCCCTCTTTGTGTCATTTTTTGTTTGTTTAATAAAAATTTCCTTTTGATTTCATGGCCATCAAAACATGTTTTTTCTTTGAGTTTAGGATTAGTGGTGAAAAGATTTATGGGCAATTTTGCAATGTTGAGAGCCAACTTACAAAAATTTGAGAGATTTGGTGCCATTTTAGGCTCACAGGCCTGCGTGCCGTGCGCTTTGCCCAGTGCGCCGCGCCAGTGTATTGTTAGCACTGTGGCTAGGCTCCCAGTGCGCCGCGTGCCCTGAGTGCGCCACGCTACATTGTGTGTGCGCCGCGTGCGGTCAAATGACACCATTTTTGCTTGCAAAACAGGGGAGGGGGTTTTGAGGAGGTTTTAGGGTGTTTTCTTTAGGAATCATGATGGAATGGAGGTGAAAATGATGCGGAGTGAGGGGACAAGGGGAGGGGAGCAAAACCTTGGTGATATCAATGCAAACTTGCAACCCCATCCATTGTTTTACTTGGTGAATTTTTATGGTTGGCCATTGTGCTTTGGATATCATTCAACCTCTTCACAAATAGCATATTCTTGACAAAAATTTGATGGGCGGGGATGTCACAAGGCCTACCTGTCGATTTGATCGCTTTTCCCAACTGTTGAAGTGTTTTGGCACCGTTTTTGGGCCACTGGACTGTGTGCGCCACGCGCTCTTCCCAGTGCGTCGCGCGCCTTATATGCGCCGCGCCTGTGTATTCGTTCAACGGCGGGCTGGCTGTGTATGCGTCGCGTACGGTGAGTGCGCCGCGCTCCTGCCTGTGTGCACTGCGCTTCCCAAATCACCTCCCAACTCACTCAAACGCTCACTAATCTCACTCTCCCACCTTATGCAATGTCTTTCCAAGTCTTCAATGGCACAATGGCTTTGCTTTGGGCCACAATATGTATTTATAGGCTTGAGAGAAACTGGTTTGATTTTTTCCTCTTTAAAAAAAACCCACTTTCTAATGTTGAGTTTTGCACCTTTTTATTGATTTTTAAACACTCTGCTTTTCCATTTTTTCTTTGAAATTGTGGCTTTCTTGATGAAATTTTCGGCATTTCTTTGCGGGGACTGTGTGACTGGACCTCTGGCTTTGAAATCCATGACTGCATTTGAAAATGTCAACTGTCGATTTTTTTTTTGGAAAATTTTGCTATAAATGGCACTGTTTGACTTTTCTTCAAAACAAAGTTTTGAAGAAGAGTCGATGTCTCTTGCGGTGATGATGAAGCTTTCTGTACTGTAGGTGTATAAGACCTCCCTCTGGCCTACATGACTTTGTTCTGGGCATGTTTTCAGAGACCAAATTGATGAATTTCTAGATCCAAACCATAAAAAATGACTCTGTCCTGTAACAGGACCAAACCTTGACTATCATAAATTTGATTGATTTTGGACCAAGACCTGAACCAGCAGAGGCTAGACATGAGGGAAAATGAGTAGCATGACTTTCTCCGTCAGACCATGACATGTCCCTAGCGAAATGCAGCTGAGTGGATGAAGAGGGGCACCTAAAATTGAAATGCACAAAGAGCTTTGATCTCTGACGGAGGGCTGACCAGACCGACTCTAACACACATCATGTCTAAACAATTGTTCACGTTCGTGAGTTGCTTGAGCCTTTTCTGTTAGTTGCAATAGTGTGGTCATGCTGTGAATAGAGTTTCCCCCCATACTTGTTGTTCTCCTGTAAGAAAATCACTATTTTTCATACAATGTTCTTGAATCCACAGTATTAGTTTTGAATAGCAACATATAAGATGCATGCAAAAATTTCAATCAGAAAAACTTTTGTATATATGCAATACTAATCTTTTGTCAAATCAACAAGTTATGGCAGAGTTCAATAATTATATCATATGCTATCCAATAATGCATACATTCCCCCCTCCAATTAGAAAAGGATTCCATGACCATAAATCATATTAAAGGTGTTGTGCTGACGACAAGGCAATGGAATGAACAATACGATAGTGAATGAAGTAGAGTACACATATCAATGATAGGATGACGAAATTTATGGTTATAACGAGACCAGCGTGTGTAAAGATAGTTATGAATAAGAGATAGGATGCTTTGGATTGATGTTAAGTTATGCGAAAAAGAGAAAGGACAACAATATGCCAGAAAGATGCTTTGCTGACGGTATTCTAGCTGAAAATGATGTGATTGATTGAAAAACAATTTCTCATGCGTAAAGGTTCAAAACAGGGAAAAATTAAGGAAATAACTTCTCTGATAAAAAAAGAGAATAAGAAAAGGGTATTATAGTAATAATTGTCGATAAGATATAACTTCAATACCATAAGCAGAGCCTCTGCTGCCGATAGGCATCCATAGCCTCGACAAGGTCGCTTTTTAACTCGTATGAGCTTGGATCATCAATTTATAAATGGAGAGTTCTAGTGATATTCTATAGAAGAGATCAGTGTGCTGGCGTGGTAATCATATAATCACACTGCCATTCACTGGGATGTAGCAAAAGTGATCAGGTCGGCTTGTGATGAGACCTCCTATTCCAAGGATATTTTGGCTATCCAATGGATCATAACCCTGGTGTGGTGGCCATAGTGGGAATGTCACTTCGCTACATCCTTATGAACATGGTAGGCCGACTCATAATGAGACCCCCTATCCTCCATTTGCAAACAAAATTTCACTGTTATTACACATTTTTATGATAAAAAGAAGGAGGCTCAGTACTGCTTAAGAGTAGGGATGGTGGAAGAAGTTGAACATGTCATTAGAAAAAAATATACCCATAATCTCATTTACTACAGACAAGAGAACATTATAACCAGGAAGGGTGGAACCATCATGGTATTAAGATGATCAATCAATATCGTGTACAGCAGAAAACAATGCAGTAAAATAGTATATAAATAATTGTGTCCCTTTTGAAAAGAATCTATCATCTAGGAGTTGTCCTGTTAAAGATCATAACGTGAATGATATTAAATTGCTTCAATAGAATCCATAATTCTTGTCCTCATAAAAGTAGTGTACTTCATACCATGAAACGGAATCAGTAAAATGTGGTTGAGATGAACTAGGAATAATCCCACAAGAGGAAGGAAGGGTTGTTCTTGAAAATACTCCCAAAGTGTTGTTCCTTTGAAGGAACAACAAAAACACTCAAAAAAGTGTTGTTCTTTGTAGGGAACAGCAAAGGAAAATACATGGAAAAGTGTTGTTCATAGATATCTAAGCAGAGGAGGTATGATAGATATCAGAAGGTATGAGACCATTTCATATCATCAAACATCAGGTCTCCATCATTTGTCGAGAAGTCATTCCAAGGAACAAGCCATTCTCCACACATAAGGGACGGTTTTCTTCAAACTATGTTTTTGGGAAAGAAAAGATGAATTTGAGAAAAGTGAGAAAGGTTTTTTTCCATCATTTACTTAAGAAGAAAAACCTCTTTTATTTTTTACACAAGCTTCATGGTTTGGGAGAAATGTCGAAAACATCATTTGCCTCAGGAGGGTTAATGCACCTTTGGAGTGACCTTGGTAAAATCATTTTTTCGCCTATATGAAATGACCAAATGACTTTCTTGATGAGTAAACTGATAAGTAGACACAGATAGATTTCCAATGAGCTATCATGTGCTCAATTTGGAGTTGAGTAAGGCCTTCAAAAGTTGACTACAACATCACTATGCGTTTCGGCAGCCTCATTTGCACATTTTGACCAGTATTGGGAGATTGGACTTTTGACAGGGAAAATGAACTCCAAATTGAAAAATTCAAGATTTTCTAGAAAGTAGACTCGAGCTTTCCAATGAGATATTGCATGCCCAATTTTGCTAAAGTGAAGACTTCCAAAAGCAGGTGGAAAGTGGCGCTGCACTTTTGGCCAATTTGCCCAAAAACTGTTGTTCCTTAAAAGGAACGACTGTTGTTCCTTAAGAGGAACAACAACAGTTCCTTAAGAGGAACATCAGCAGTTCCTTAAGAGGAATAACAGTTGTTCCTTAAATGGAACAATGAAAAAACACAAGCATGCGAAACTGCTGTTCCTTAAATGGAACGTCTGCTGTTCCTTAAGAGGAAAAACAACTGTTCCTTAAATGGAACAACAAAAACACAAACACGTGAAACTACTGTTCCTTAAATGGAACGGCTGCTGTTCCTTAAGAGGAACAAAAACTGTTCCTTAAATGGAACAACAAAAAGACAAACATACGAAATTACTGTTCCTTAAGAGGAACGACAAGTGTTCCTTAAGAGGAACAACAGCTGTTCCTAAAGAGGAATAGCAAAAAGACAAACATACGAAACTGTTGTTCCTTAAATGGAATAGCTGCTATTCCTTAAGAGGAACAAAAAATGTTCCTTAAGAAGAACAACAAAAAAATTCATATGAAAATTGGAACAGCAAGGGAAAAATAGAAAAAAAAACTAATGTACAATCTATTATCCAAGCGAATCCAATCAAATAAAAAGAAAACAACAAAAAAGGTAAACTTATGTACAGGTTTCAAGAGAATAAATTGTTTAGTGGACTGGTGTTATTGAAGAGTTTCCTTCTGTAGCAAGGAATTTGTATTGTGGGGTCCTCATTGTTCAATGGAGAAAAAAATATAATTTAAAGGGAGCAACACCTGAAACACAAAAACATAAAATAAAACAGAAAAGAAACAACACTTTATTAAGTTACAACAACTATGATGTTATTTACTAAGGCAAGGAAAAAAATGATTTCTTTGAAAAGTGTTTTGGTAGCAATGACATGACATGAATCTTCAAATGGAAATCAATTGTTCATTGCTTTTGTTATGAATATGTTGGGTAATGAATTGGATGAAATTCCCTTGTTTCATTAAAATTTCTTTCAAGAATCACTCGTCCATAAATTGACCTTCTTTATTCTCCCAGGGCCTGCAAAAAACGAGTGTCTACCTGCAATAAAACATTAAATCATGGAGAAAGAGAGGTGATCGGGCTCCCCTAATGCGAGAATGATGCAAAAAATAACAATTAGTTACTCTGTAAAACAAATCCATGGAGAAAATAACAAAGTAAAATTTATTTTTCACCCGCGGGAGAGCAATGGTCGACCATACTAACCAGCAGTGTTTTAATCACAACTCCTTTGTTTTTGTCCAATTTGATTGATTAAAAAACCAGATGAGAGCTAATTCAAAGGTATATCTCCAATAGATTAAAGATTCAATTATATGATATGTCAATTTTACTTAGAACAACCTGCGTAACAGAGCCATTTTCGATTACCACACTTAAAACAACAGTGGATATTTTAAGCATAGATTTTGCGTTTGAAGTCGGATTCGAATGATTAAAATTGGAAATGAAAGTAGATTCATTTATTTATCCCCAATAGAAACAGGTTTTGAAGAAAAGAATAATTGAAAGGTCAAATACTCTAAGAAACAACCGAAAAAATAAAGTTTTAAGAGTGCTAATTTACGATAGACAGTCAGTATGTTTGTCATAACTTCCTCATACGATATCGAAAATGAGTGATTCAAATTGCCTTGTAAACTAGATTCATAGGGGAATATAACATAGGAACAGGTTTCAAAAATATGGTCATTTAGGCCTTCAAAAACAGACTGTCCCAACTTTGTTCTTGAGTTTCCTGCTAGACACCTTGTCAATGTTTTGGTTCTAAGTTTTTCGTTTCAAGTCCAAATTGAGTGATTCAAATTGGGTTGGAAAGTAGACATAAAGGGCTACTTAGTAAAGAAACAGATTTTAAAAAATTCCCTTTTTGATCCCTCAAAACATGACTATCCCGACTGTGTTTTTAGAAATTTCATCAAGCCCACAAGCTAAAAAATATGATATTCAAGCATTTTTTCTAAGTTGGTGGTAAAAATGAGTATGAGTGTTTGTAGAAATATTATTTCCATTATAATTAATATACATACACAAATGAATTAAAATATTTATCACCGATGTTGATTTCCACAGCGCGTTGCAGCAAAAACAACTATTTTTACATTAAAAACAAAATGCATTTATTTATGTTCTTATTTATTTTATTTTTTTACACTAACCTAATTTGATTTGAAAAATGAATATGATTATGTATAAGAGTACTTCCAGTGGAACCATTTTCGAAATAAGGCTTCAAGTATGCTCATACCCAAATTTGAAAAATGCATGTTAATGAATTTTAGGGTATGAGAAGCCAACTTCCCTTGAAAAGATGGTGCCAAAAATTGTTGAAGTATGGAGTGATGCTGCAAACAAATGATGGAGTGAAACCAATCTTCAACATATCCTTTACTTTCTTGATTTCCCATAGCCACCATATCATGAAGTTCTTGAGCTTTTAAAATGGCTTGTTGATGCAGACTAAAAGAAACCTCATTTTCATCCATAACTTCTACAATTTTTGAATTTGAAACATTCTGAATCTCATTGTAAGTTTTCTCCAATGGCACATGTGAGATAGAATGGGTGGGAATGGTGGGTAAATTTTGCAGCTCAACACCATAAGTATGTTGTACTGGTTTATTATGGTGAGGGTGTGAAATGAGTTGAGCAGGAAATTGTGTACAGAATGCAGCATTTTGATGATGTAGTTGATTGGGTTGAGTGGATGATTTTGATAGGCAAGCAGGATGTTTTGGAAGAAATGGTGGAGAATATGGAGGATGTGTTTGTGCTACAAGATGAGGCAGAGTAGTCATATAATCATAAGATGAACCATGCCAAATTTGTAGACAAGATTGGTGGTGGTTATATTGAGATTGACATGGCTGCCCTAACACATGAATATTCCATAATGGATTATGCAAGTAAGAGAATGGAGAGGAAGTGTTTTGAACCATACCTGTAGGCCATGATTTCCATGGTTTTGACCTTGTTGCAGCTTCCCCATCTCTTTGATATGCTACTTCCATCCTAGATAAGGAAGAACAACTATCTATTGGATGCTCCTTTCGGTAATGAGGGAAAAACACTTCTTCAATTTCTTGATTTTTTTGAACCTGCAAAACATCCAATTTTGAATTTAAAGAGCTAATAAAATCAACTTTAAATTTTTCAAATAAAACATTGATTTCAGCTCTTATGTCTCCTGTTCTTGTAGTAGATTTGGAAAATAAAGAAGAAAATTCTCTAGAATTCTTACCAGCCTTGGAGATTCCTCTTGAATACCCTATGCACAATTCACAAACATCATCATATCAAAACTGAAAAACATCACCTTTTCCTATTAGATTTAAGAGTTCTAAAAATTCATCTTTGATTCCTTTGAGTATGAGTGTTTTTAAGATATCCTTTTCCAAATACTTATGCTTTGATTTTTGAAGGTTATATTGAAATCGCTCTACATAGTCCTCCAAGCTTTCATCTCCCCCTTGTATCATACAGAAAACATCTTCATTGGATTTACAGTAGTCTTGGTACCTCTTCAAGAATATGTTCTTCATGTCCTCCCATGTTTGGATGCACTTCCCACCTAGGCTTATGGACCATCAGAGAGTTGTTCATTTTAGAGTAAGAGCAAACACTTTCAATCTTTGATTGTTAGTACAATAATCATATCCTCTACAAAGTATTTCAAACTCAAATAAGAATGTATCTGGATCTTCATTTTTCAAACCATGAAAATTTGGTAGAGAAGATGGGGGAATTATGTGCATTTGTGTCACTCCTCCTAGATCTTTGATAAGAAATTCAAAAGTTGCAATGTGAGCCATTTCTTACCATAATAGAAGATGTTCTTCATGTGTTTCTTTGAGGCTCCTCCTTCAAATTTTCCTGTCAATTGGTTAGTGAAATGGGTGGTGCTTACATCACCACTTAAGTGAAATCATGAGATTTGTTTTTCAAAATTTCTATTTTTTTTAGTCATTCACATAGAAATTCAAACATTTATTTCTACCCTAAGTTCTTTAACAATCCTACTGGAAAGTGGGCAGGGGAGCAGGGATTTTACATGCTCTGTACGGAGGTTCTTACCTTCCATTTTTAATACCCAACTCTTTCCTAATAGGCACCCATCAGATGCACACTACTCTTTAGAAATGGCTACACTCTCCCCGGCAACGGCGCCAAAATGTTGAGTGATTAAAGGTGTTTTTTTAACTCCTAATTATCTTCACATTAGTTATCAATCCGTGCAAGATTTTCTATTTCAAGAGTGTACACAGTTTGTGGCAGCTATTTACTCAAGAGTAATGTTTCTGGACAAAACCCATGTTTCCGATTTTTCAGATTCTTCTCCATTTACCCAAAATGTCCAATGCAAAATTGTCACTTCTTATTCCATCAAATTTTTGAGTTGGCACATCTAATGATGAGCTAGAGATCAAATCTGCAATATGGAAAATATCTTGGAGGCTAAAATGGTGAGTGATGTTACTACCAATTTATCAATAAACCATCATTGGTAAAAACATGCATAATAATCAATTTATTAAAAATAAAGGAGAAGAAATAATATTTATCCATAAGAGCATAAATAATTATAAAATGGGATTATATGATAAATGAAATGATAAAGAAGAGTAGAAATGGATGAAATAGGTGTTAAAAAGTGATAATAATAATGACATATTAATGGCCCAACACCTATGAATCGTAAATCACTTAGAGGTCTATATTATGTCACATTTAGAGATGATCATTTAAGAAATACCTGGGTCTACTTAATGAAAACCAAGGATGAAGTATTTACGAAATTTCAAGAATTCAAAGCTGAAGCGGGGAACCTTACAAAAAAAGAATCAAGATACTAATATTTGATTATGGAGGAGAATATACATCCAAAGAGATTATAACATTTTGTAAGGAGTCTGGGATTAAGAGGGAGTTGATAGTCCCATATAATCTTGAACAAAATGGAGTTGCAGAAAGAAAGAATATATCCATTGAAGAAAGCGTAAAAGAAATGTTACCTAAGATTATGTGGGGAGAAGCCACGAAGACAACTATCTACATTCAGAATCGAAGTCCCCACAGACCTCTAGACAACAAAACTCCAGAAGAAGTGTTCAATGGAAAGAAGCCATCTGTATATCATCTTCGAACCTTTGGGTGTCTTGTATATATCCATATACTAAAGGAAAAAAGAATGAAGTTGGATCCTTCTGGCATGAAGGGAACATTTTTTGGGTATAGAAACTCATCAAAAGATGATAGGATCTACATGATAGATGGATATCACATAGAAGTCAGTCGTGATGTCATATTTGTTGAGAGCATAGCATTCAAGAAATCAAAGGAACTTTCCATAGACTCTGATGATGAAGAAATTATGATATTTGAGGAGGAAGTTGACCAAGGAAAAGAAGAATCACACCATGAAGAAGAAGGTCCTTGTGAACCTGTTCAACCTATGGTCATCCCTGCAAGGAAAAGACCTAATTGGTTGAAATCTACACTACTTGATGCAGAAGGTCATGGTAGTAGCGACAAGATCATTTAGAGAAATAAATAAACCCAAGAGATATTCTAGATATGTTGCATACATGACAAAACTCATAGAAGCAGAACCATCCTCCTTTGAAGAGGCTATAAATAATCGAGAATGGAGGGATTCCATGAACGAAGAGTATCAATTTATAATGAAGAATGGAGTTTGGGAGATCGTACGTAGGTCCGAAGACAAATATGTGGTTACTTCCAAGTGGATCTATACGATCAAACATGTAGCTGATGGAAGTATATATAAGTATAAAGCAAGATTTGTGGCTAGAGGATTCTCTCTCACAACAAGATATACAACAATTCAATCATTAGTCTCTTTGGAAGCATCGATGTGATGGAACATCCACCATATGGATGTCAAGACCTCATTTCTGAATGTCACAATAGATGAAGAAGTCTACATAGACAACCCTTTGGATTCAAAGTTAAAGATAGAAATGCATATGTTTGCAGACTAAAGAAAGCACTATATGGCCTCAAGCAAGCAACAAGGGCATGTTATGCTAGAATGGATGCACACCTTCAAAGACTAAGATTCACAAAAAACTTTGTTGATTCAAACCTTTATATTAAGGTTGTAGATGGTGACCCTGTAATCATTCTTTTGTATGTAGATGATCTTCTCTTGACATGTGTAGAAGGTCGAATTGAAGAATGTTAGAAGCAACTAGAATCAAAATTTGATATGAAGGATCTTGGGCTTATGCATTACTATTTAGGACTAGAAGTCTGGTAAAGACCGAATGAATTTTATTTGGGCCAAGGAAAGTACGTGATCGAAATACTGAAAATGTTTGACATTATGGACTACAAACCTATGACTACCCCGATTATCACAAACTTGAAGAGACTCGGGAGTTCTGAATCTAACCTTGTGGATCCTTCCAAATATAGGCAACTCATTGGCTCATTGATGTACTTGGTGAATTTTGATTTTGGGTAGCATCAAATGTGATCTAGACATGAAAATTGGTGGAGAGGCTAAAGCACATGAAATATCCAAGACCCAGAAATGGTTTGGTCAGATTCTAACCGGTTTAGGAGATATTAAAATAATTAATATTTTTAATGGAGTTCCTAAGTCTAAACTTAGGAAAAATAAAATATTAATCGGTATTAATATAAAACTGGGTTAGAAGGTTCTAAATTACATGGATCAAGCCAAATATAATCTTAGCCATTGATTAGAGATGTAATCTCGGTCGTTGAAGGAACAACAGGAAAAGTATAAGAGGAGGCTTGAGGGTCTGTTGGAGAATACACCAGAGTGATCAATCATTCGATTTTCTAGAGTGTGTTTTGCTAAGAAAAGTTGAACCAGTGATCAGTTTGCAGTGAGGGGCAGCGAGTAATAGACAGAGAGGTATAGATACTACTGAGAGACCAGTACAGAAGCAGAGAGAGGCAGACACTGAGCTAGAGGGAGCCACGCAGAGCCAGAAGGGACTGCTCAGAGATCAGAAAGGCCTGCGTCATCCATGCAGAGGGCAATAGGAGTGACGTAGAGGGACATAGGATGTGCAGTGCCTCAGAGGGATGACGCAGAGGGTTATGGGTGACACTGTGGCCAAGTGGGCTAATGCTGAGCTTCAGAGGTTGCTGGAGAGGGTTTCGTGGGGAATATTTTCTGAATATCTGCTTTTGAATAGAGAGGTATTACTGCCGAATTATTTTCTCTCTCGGGTGAGCCAGTTTGGCACCCAGTTGTACTCAAGGATAGACTACATAATAAAATAAACCCTTAGAATTGTTGCACCAATTTTCCCAAGTTGGGTTTTTTCCGGGGACGAGATGTCCAAAAATAATGGTGTCACTTGTGTGTTTGCTATTTATTTCATCTGTTGATTTGTAGATGGTTGAGATTGTATTATTTTTATTTCGATATTTATATGTTTAAATAACTTGTTCGTAATTAACAAGTAGGAGAAATAAACCAGAGAATACAGATAAAATTTCAAACGGGTAATACTTAGAAATTTCAACATGGTATCAAAGCATGGTTGCAGATCACGTGAGAGCTGAAGGCACCAACTGAAGTAGAGAATTTGTAGCAGAAACAACTGTCCCGAGTGACAAGAGTTGTTCCTAGCAGAAAGCAGTGGAGAAGGGTTGACGCAGAGGGAGTGCGTCATTAGTTTGGGCCAGAGAGAGGCCAGTGCAAATGTTGAGGAGGGTAGAAAAGGCTCAAGTAGAGCCACACAGAGACCAAGAGGGTTGATGTAGTTGGGTAGGGGAGCATTTCAACCAGTGCCGAGATTGTGCAGAGCCTAGAGGCTTAGTGCTTTAGTGCTGGGGAATAGGAGGTTGTGGGAAAATTGCGGGGAGTGAAGATGGTGGGGTGATCTTGATGTCGAGTGAGAACAATACCTAACAGGAAAAAGCAAGATAGAGGGAGTTGCTACCGAGGTGGATTTCCAACCAAGGAATCCAGATCAGTGTTGCAGGTGCACAAGAGATCAGTAAAGTGTGACTCGACAGTTGGCAGGCAGATTTCCAGGAGAGAAATTGAGACTTAGAGGGAGTCTAGCAGAGAACTTCCAGATGGGAAGTAGTGACTCAGAGGGAGTTGAAGAGAATACTTCCAGAGGGAAGTAGAGACTCGGAGGATTCAAAAGGAAGAGCAGAGAGATGGCCATGAATGGCCTGAGGGATCAAGATAGGCTGGACGGGGCGGCCAACTTTGTGGTTTGGAAGGCCAAGATATTGTCCATTCTAGATAGACATCACATCAAGGCCTTCGCCTTGAGAACAATGGCTATCCCAATTGACCCGGTTGAGAATGAGAAGTACGAGGAGGCAATGGCCAAGGTGAAATGCATCATCCTTAATGGGGTCAAGGATCATGTGGTCCAACATATTGCCGAGAAGGATATGACAAAGGAAATGTGGGACATGTTGAAGATGTTGTACCAGGATAATTCCATGCAGAGGAATATGTTACTTGAGAATCAGCTGTGGTCATACCAAATGTAGAAGGGGGAGAAAATAGATCACTTCCTCAGTAGGTTGAAGGAGATCCGGGACCAACTGAATTCCATAGGGGCCACGCCGGATCAGGAGTTGATGGTGAGGACCGCACTAAACTTAGTCTCTGAAGAGTGGGAGACATTTTTCCAGAGCATACTGGGCATGGCAAATCTTCCAGATTGGGAAGAATTGTGGGTGGCTCTTCGCTAAGAAGAGATCAGACGACTGATCAAGATGGGAAGTAGCCGAAAAGGAGTCTGGATCATGAATGAAGAGGAAGAGGATGCAGCTCTAGCATCTGCGGGGAAGTAGGAGAAGAGGAAGAAAAAGGACCTCTCTAAGGTTAAGTGCTTCAACTGTGGGGAACTGGGTCATTATGCGAACTGGTGTTTGAGGAAGAAGACTAAGGGAGAGGCGTCTGATTCCAAGGCAACACCAACGAAGGTAGAAATGGAGTTAGAGGAGGATGACAATTGTGCCATGAGTGTTCATGTACCTCTAGAGAAGAGGTGGGGAAACATCAAGCTGTAGTCAAGAAGACTACATGCAATGAGGGGCATGATCCTTGAGGTACCCAAACTCTTGGATCATACCTTGTTACGAGAGCCCTGAAGTGAGAAGTAGTAGGATGGCGGATGTCAGTAGAAATAGATGTGGATGAAGCGATAGAGAGTGATACAATGCAGTAGTGCCATGCATCACATAGAGTGTTGCAACAGTGTGAGAGGTACAGAGGAGGTTGCAACAGTGCAGGATGGCACAGGGAGGCAATAGAGGGAGCACGAGATAAAACAGAGAGAGCTTCAATATCAAGAGTGCTTCTAGATTGACAAGGATGTTAGTAGTTAGGTGGATCAGTTACTTACTTCTCAGTAACTAAGTTGCTGTGTAGTAGCAGTTAGAAGTAGCACAATGTAACATGATGAGAGGGGGTTGCAGTGCAGATGAAATGTTGGGAGAAAGCACCAACTGCAACACGGATGTAGAGGGAATTGTCGTAAAGATGTAACAGTGACAGTGGTAGGGCCATGGGCAGAAATACAGGATGCAACAATGTAGAGGATGTTTGGCGGGGAGGCCTAGCATCAGCACATGTATTGATGCAGTATAATTAGGGTGATGCTCAATTTGGAGTATTACTAGAGCACAATCCTCGCCAAGAGGGAGTGTTGATTTGGGGTAGCATCAGATGTGATCTAGCCATGAAAATTAGTGGAGAGGCTAAAACGCATGAGATGTTCGAGACCCAGAAATGGTTTGGGCAGATTCTACCCGGTTTAGGATATATTAAAATAATTAATATTTTTAATGGAGTTCCTAAGTCTAAACTTAGGAAAAATAAAATATTAATGGGTATTAATATAAAACTGGGTTAGAAGGCTCTAAATGACATGGATGAATACAAATATAATCTTAACCATTAATTAGAGATGTAATCTCGGTCGTTGAAGGACCAACATGAAAAGTATAAGAGGAGGCTTGAGGGTCAGTTGGAGAATACACTAGAGTGATCAGTCATTCGATTTTCTAGAGCGGGGTTTGCTAAGAAAAGTCAAATCAATGATTGGTTTGCTGTTAGGGGTGGTGAGTATCGGACAGAGAAGAAGAGATAGTGCCAAGAGACCAGCGCAAAAGTAGAGAGAGGTAGACATTGACTAGAGGGAGCCACACAGAGCCAGAAGGGACTGCTTAGAGGCCAGAAGGGCCTGCATCATCGACGTAAAGGGAAATAGGAGTGACAAAGAGGGCCGTAGAGGTTGTGTAGTTCCTCAAAGGGATGATGTAGAGGGTTCTGGGTTGACGTTGATGTTAGGTGGGCTGATGCTGAGCTTCCGAGGTTGCTAGAGAGGGTTTTGTGGGGCAGATTTTCTGAATATCTGCTTCTGAATAAGGAGGTACTACCGCTGAATTATTTTCTCTATTAGGTGACCTAGTTTGGCACCTAGTTGTACTCAAGGATAGACTGCATAATAAAATAAACCCTTAGAATTGTTGCACCAGTTTTCCCAAGTTGGTTTTTTCTGGGGACGAGTTGTCCAAAAAATAACGGTGTCACTTATGTGTTTGCTATTTCTTTCAGCTATTGATCTGTAGATGGTTGAGACTATATTGTGTTTATTTCAATATGTATATGTTTAAATAACGTTCGTAATTAACAAGTAGGAGAAATAAACCAGAGAATACAAATAAAATTTCTAACTGGAAATACTTAGAAATTTCAATAGTGAATACTCAACTAGACATATGCTTTGCAGTAAATTTTCTCAGTCAATTCCAAGTGAATCCGAAGCATGATCATTGGGTAATAGCAAAACATATTATGAGATATCTTCAAGGAACCATCCATTACTATCTAAAGTATGATAGAAGGAATGTTGTATAATTAATTGGATATACAGATTATGATTGGGGAGGCAATGAGAAAGATGGAAGGAGCACTATGGGAGGATGTTTTAGTTTGGGATCCTCCATGGTCACATGGTTGAGCAGAAAGCAAGGCTTAGTTGCTTTGCGTAGTGTTGAAGTTGAATATGTTGCGGCGTGTGAAGTAATCAGAGAAGCAGTATGGTTAAGGAAGTTGCTATCCGATCTGTTTGAAGGACCGATGAACCCTACAATGATACTTTGTGATAACACTAGTTTTATACATTTGTATGAAGATCCAATGTTTAATGGAAATATTAAGCATATAAATAACAAGTATCACTATATCTGGGAGCTAGTACAAAATGGTGTGCTGCAGCTACACTAGATCTCCACCGATGAGCAGGTCGCTGATATATTGATAAAGTCACTTCCAAACAAGAAGCTTGTATATTTAAGGGACAAGCTTGGTTTGGTCGATGTATCCTCCCTAATTGAGAGGGAGAGATAGACACTACATTCTTTTCTTCACTTGGGAAGAATAATGGAGGATTGGGTAACCATCTGACATTCAATACTCTTTGAGAATGTGGTAGGGAATTCAAGATGAGAATAGTCGTGGACCAATATTCTTTGAGGACTAGATATCCAAGATAAGAATAGTCCAAAGGAAGGTCATACTCCGTGAACACCTGGGTGGCGTATGTACCTTGAAAGACAATGATTATGGTGTCTATGAATCATTGGTCTCACCAGCATTGTGCTCTAATCATGTGGATAGAGTTGTTAATCAAGGCCTTGCTATGTAACAATGCTGGTTGATATGATGCTAGACATATGAGTTACCAATCTGACTCTTTTTATGAGATCTATTCAAATTGAGAATGACCATGTACCTCTTATGGATACCTCCCTAGTTAAGAGGGAGTGTTGAAAAATGTGTAACTAGGTTCGGTCTTCATAAGTATGAAATGTGCTCTTGTAAATAATAAAAAGAAAATAAATTATTATTGGAGCATGTGTTTCCTGCTCAATTTCTTTTATTTCATAGGTCAAGCACCCATTGAATGCTTCTACTGTTTTTTCTAGGTTAAAGAGTACTTGTCATATATTGAAGACTCTATGGGCACATTGTATATTGGAAAGAAAAAATGATTTTTTCTTTAAAGTGTCTAAATAATTCCAAGATCAAGTCGGCCTAATGAGTTGTCAAGTCGACCTACATGAAGAGCACATCTACCCTTGGAAGAGCCTATATATAGAGAGGAACTCATCCTCCATTAGGCATACTCACTCATCTCATTCTATGTGAAGAAGAGGAAGGATAAAGGTCGAAGAAGAAGGTACGAAGAGGAATTTGAAGAAGTCAAGGTGCTTGGGCTAGTTATTTCTCTCTTGTGAAAGTGGAAGTTAGGGTTTTTGCGCTGGGACTATATTTAGTTCGATCTTGAAGGAAATAGAGAAGGAAAGGCAAGCGAAGGTCACTTAGGCCATCTCATTAGCCCTAAGTCTCAAGGAAAGGCAAGAGAATGGAAGAGAAGGCTATGCGAGGGAGATCGAAGTCTCTAAGAGGATGAATAAAAGTTGCTCAAAGACATAATTTCGGATCTATAGTGGGAGGTCGAAGCTACAGCAAGAGGCCGAGTTGATCTTGATCTTGGAGGGTATTTGTCTAAGTCACTAGGTCATGGAATTTGTCAATTAAAAGAGCTATAATAAGAGAAGAGATTTATGGGTTTTCCCCTCAAGAGGAGGAGTTTTGGCCCTGGATTATAACCTATATAATGTGTCACTGTTCTTATTATTTTGGTAGCTGTTTGATGTATCTCACACTATAATAATAAGGAACAAAGTTAATAAGGAAAAAGGTAACACACACAATTATCAAGTTAAATAGAATTAACATACTTACTACCCTATTGAATTCTCAACATTTGGCAACAGATCATCAAAGTGAAATATCTTAAAAATAAACAACTTATTACCTAGATTAGAGAGGAAGCCCATGAAAGGAAGGTTGCATCTTTCATGTGGAGGAGTATGATGAAGATTAAGCATCGACTACTAGGAATTTTAAGATGGAAGGTTGGAAAGGGCTTGATGGTGGAGATAGGATTGGCTTCTATAAAAGGTATGGAAGATAATAATTCCATATATGTTACTCTCATTAGGTTTTAACGTTTCTTTTGATTTATTTTCCTGAAGGATATACATGTCAATCACCTCTCAAATTTGATGTCAAATTCTTGGTTAGATTCACGAGAGGTTGGTCTTAGTGTATCTCTAGTTGCAGAATTAGATATGTACATCTTGCAATTAAGTTTAGCAAGTATTTCTTTATCACATAATGGGGATCTATAGTTGAATTGAGGTTTCTGTGATCCATAATAGTTGAAAGAATAACTTCGGCATAAATCACATGTAAATCCATAATAGTTGATCTTAATAACCTAATATTATAACTTTAATTAGATCTATATATATATAATATAATATTTATAATAAAATAAATTACTTCTTTAACCAACCATTAAAATTATTTTATTTTTAACTAATTTCCATAAATAATAATAATTAAAAATAAACTAACCATTATAATACTCGTCACTTAACAACCTAATATTATGATTTTAATTATAATATATATATGAATTAATTTAAATAAATAAATATATTATTATTATTATTATTATTATTATTTATTTTTTTTTATTTTTTATTTATTTAATTTTTTTTTTTAACTAACCATTGAAATTATTTTACTTATTAATCCTAACTTTTATCTTATTAACCTAATATTATAACTTTAATTAAGATATCTATATATCTATATATATATATATATATATATATATATATATATATATATATATATATATATATATATATATATATATATATATATATATATATATAATATTTAAATAAATAATTAAATTTCTTTTTAAACCAACCATTAATATTAATTTATTTATGTATTTTTACCTTATTTAATAAATAATATCAAGATAAATAAAAATAAAAATAATATTAAATTAATAAATATTAATTAGACCTGGGTCCTAAGGTCAAAATTAGCCGTTAGTCAATTTAGCCGTTGGAGACTCTGCTCAGACTATTTATCTTGCTAAGCTGGATCTGTTTCTTCAACTTGTCCTGACGATGAACCACACTAGTTGGTTCGAAACGCATTGACAAATGTCTATCTACATGTGATTTACGCCGAAGTTATTCTTTCAAATAATGGGGATCTGTTGTCATGGGATGGTCGGGTTTATAAAGATAACATTTTTGTTGAAGAAATATATTCTCACATCTCGTAGGGTAGAGATAGGAGGGAAAATGAATTATGGTTTCAAAAGATATGGAAATGGATGATTCCACTCAAATTAAAGTGTTTTTCTTGGCTGACTATGAACAATCAAATTTTAACTTGGGAAAATATATTGAAAATAGGTTTTCAGGGACTGGGGAGATGCCCATTTTGTAGAGCAACGTCAGAAGATGTGGTTCATCTCTTTCTCAAGTGTCCATTTGCAATGTCAATATGGATCATGATTATGAAAATTCTCAAGTTACATGCTTCTTAGGATCAATAATTTCTGGTGGGTTTTCTATCACATTGGTTTCTAGATTAAAAACGTTTTCAAGTACTACCCTTGTATATCCTGTGGGGTATATGGAGGGAAAGAAACATCTTGATTTTTGATCATGTTGTGCCAGATATTATAAGCATTTGTCTTAAAATTTCAACATACTATATGGAGATTGGGCCAAAGATGGAAAAACGACCTAGTAGAGAGTGTCATGGAAAAATGACCTAGTAGAGAGTGTCAAATAAAGGAGATATGCGAAAGGTATCCAATGGGTTTTTTCGATGGAGCTTCATCCTTTATAGTATGTGGCCATGGGGCATATATTATAATGAATCCCAAGAGTTATTATCTATTTAGCTGGTCCAGTGGCAAAGGAACTAACAATAAAGTGGAGCTTTTGGAACTCTAGGGACTATTGTTTTGTGCTAATTAGTTTGCAATAGAAGAGATCAATATATTTTGGGACTCCAAAGTGATAAATTAATGGGCACAGATGAGTCAAAGTTTCAAGGCATCATCTCTCACAAATTGGATGGATAGAATAAGAGAATTGATGAAGAGTTTCAATAGGATCATTTTTTCACATATCTATAGAGAGCATAATTGAGTTACAAATGGGATGTTAAAAGACATGCAATAACGTTCGTAGAAAGATTAAATTAATGGTATATGAAGACGTCTCTCTCTAGCATGTTGGGGACATCAAAATATGATGACTGATATTGGCATTTTTAGAATTCTGGTTTTTTTGGGTTTGGTTTACAAGATATTTTTCATTAGACATGCTTTTGACATACTAGATAAAGATATCTTCGAAATAGTGCATGGATCTAAGAATAATCGAAAAAAATATGTATGACACAGGAAGGATAAATGTCAAATAGTATTTTTTCGTGGGTCAGATTGAGAACAAAATGAGAAAGAGATGACAAAAATCCATGTAAATCTACCTGTTCTTCATTTGGATGAAAGTGTGCGTGTTTTTTTATTTTTGAAAAAAGGAGTCTTTAGATTCTTTAATAACATCCACTTCCAAAGTTGATACCAAGATTAGAACCATTAACACCATTGATCCCATTCTTGATCTCATCATTGCATTAAATGTAACAATCAAATGTATGGAAACTTGTTTTACTCAACAAAACATAGCCATTCAAAACATAATCAATATCAAAAAAATCTAGCTAGGTGAAATGGTGGATGGATTCAAGAAATAGAGGTACTTCAAATAATAATAATCAAAGTCAAAATTAAAATCAAAGACTCTCGGTGCCTTTCAAGCCTAATAATGCAATTGAGCATGAAACCTTTCCCTGGCGTAAAAACTGTTAGGATTCACATGAAGAAAATACATGTCCAAAACCCATACCAACTATGGAAACAATTAGAGATTCTGTTGAATTTGAACATATGAACTTTGAAGATGACTATTATTTTGCATATAATGTAAATGACTCAAAGAATGATTATGATTGTGTTTGCAATTCTCAAATAAAAATTTCGATGTAAATAATAATCAAATGATGCAAATTAAAGGCAAAAGTGTTGATGTAAATGTCGTAACTAAAATGCATAGGGAAATGTCATCCCAAGAAGAGACAAGGAGAAGAATAGGGAAGAAGGAATGAAACACATATCAAAGGAAAACAACAACCCATTCCTTCAGAAAGAAATGAAATTAAAACTCAACAAATGGCTCCCAAAAACATTAATCAAAGACACAAATATGATTCATTAAACACTCAAACATAGAGAAACATTCAATGAACGCAACTTCAAAAATGAATCGACCTAACCAATGTGTTGTAGAACTTGAAAGTTTTAGTTCGTTTCATGGAATTGGACAAATTTTCTAAACAAAGAATGAAACTAAAGGAAATATTCATGGATGAAGTTAATGAAGCCTGTCCAATAATTTTACAGTCCACGAGCCATACGATATAAAAGGGTAGTCATAACCTATTCTTTATTATTTTGATAGCAAATGACTTTTTATTGTATCATTGCATGATTGATACTAGCACATCAACAAACATGTCATGCCTACTAAAGTTGTGAATCATTTGGGACTTAGGGTCACACGACCTTATACAAATGTATGTGGTACAAATTTAAGAGAAATTATGGTGTGTTACCTAATAAAAGACTTACATATGAAATTAGCTATGTAAATAGACATTTAAGTGTTGATGGATGTTATTTTCATATATATTCTTGATTCTTGGGAGATGTTGCTATTTAGAATGTGGACTATCAATTTGGGTGGTAATATTCGACTAAAGTTATATTAAACTATTGCTTTGACATGTAAGAGAACCTTTGTCACATTGTGTAGAGAACCTTTTAGGGTATATAACATAGAAAACCCCAAAGAAACAATGAACCAAGTGGTGTGTATAGATGAAGATGGATTTGGTAATTAATTTATCCTTACGCATTGATTGACCCTTGAAGTGAATGAAAAAAACTAGAGAACGAAGAGAAAATGTTTGAAAGACACATTTTGATGGAGCACAATCTAGATCAAGTGTTAGTGCTAGTATTTTTTTTTCACATCTCCACAAGGGGATATCACTAGATTTTCTTACATGAATTTGACACCATCAACAACACCATTGAATATGAAACTCTCTTGCTTGACCTTAAGGTGGCAAGCGACATGGGAATTATAGTGGTGGTGGTAGTTGGTGTTTCCAACCTTGTGGTTAAACAAGCAAAGAAGTAATTTTTGGGAATTAAAAATAGATCAAAATGATAGCTTCATGATGTTTCACACACAATTGATTTATTTTACATCATTAAAATTAGTGTTGTCCCAAGTGATCAAAATGCCCATATTCATTCCTTAGTTGTAGCTTCTTCCACTCTTCAACCAAATGATAACCTTTCTTATGTGAATTCAAAATGGAAATTGTTTTTAGACCTTTTTTCCTTGACAATCTCAAATGTTGGAAAGTGTTACATGATGATGCTTAAATCAATAGATTCATGAAAAACTTACAAAAAATTTCCAACTATAAAGTTGATTAAAGAGATGACAATAATGAAGATATTTAATTGGGGCACATTGAAGAACTTCAAGATAATAACTTTCCAAAGGGACTTGTTCCATTAGAAATAATCTTTGATAGACATGATATGTATAAGAAAAAGAAATATGTGAGCAAACTTGGGTATTGCATTGAAATAAATATTGACTCAGAAGAAAGTCCTAAACTCATTGAAGTAGGAGAGAACATTTCAACAAGGGAGAAGAAAATCATAGAAAACTTATTGAGAAAGTATAGATAGATATTTTCATGTACATATCATGGCGTAGATGTATTTAAAGGGGATATTAGTTAACACACCATTCCTCTCAAGGAAGGTGACAAGAAATTTAGACAAAAACTTAAAAAAACATCAACCCTAGATTAGCTTGCCTTATCCAAAAAAAATTCAAAATATGCTAAATGTAAAGACCATTGCACCAACTGGACATTCATCTTGGTTGGATAAATTGGTTGTAATGGGAAAGAAAAATAATGATACAAGGTTATTTGTACACATTATAAACTTGAATTAGTTATCTCATAAAGACAACTCTTTATTTTCCAACATGAAAAACTTCTTACAAGGAGTTATGAGTTCGGGTATGTTGTCCAAGCTAGATGGATTTTCAGGGTAAAAACAAATCTTGGTCAAGGATCAAGATCAACACAAGACCTCTTTCACTACACTATGGGAACCTTTCAGTACTCAAGGATGCCTTTTGGGTTGTTTAATATTAGATCCACCTTCCAAACAACCATGGATTTTGCATTTAAAGACTTAATTAGTGAAATCATGAAAGTTTACCTAGATGATTTTAACCATTTTCTCCAAGGAAAAGGATGAACACTTTCATCACCTAGGGTAGGTATTCGACAAGTGTAGAAAATATAGGATTTCATTAAATTCGAAGAGATTTTTTTTTGTTGTTATTAAGGGAATCTTTTAGGTCACATCATTGCAAAGGATGGAATAAAAATTGACACATCATCAGTCACAAGGCATCCAAAATTTCCCATTTCCTATATCCAAGAAACTTTGATCTTTCTTTTGGAAAAATCAATTTCTTTAGTAGACTCATACCCAACTCAGTAGAAATCACTAATCCTATCTCAAATTTGTTGAAGAAAGAATCAATTTTCAAATGGAATCATGAGACTAAGGAGGCCTTTAATAAAATCAAACAAGCTATAAATTTATCCCTAATACTAATGAGCTGCAATTACAATTGAGAATTTCAAATATTTTCATTCGCATTTGAGGACACTGTTGTATGTGTAGTGCTCCAAAAGAATAAGGAAAAAATGGAGCAATGATAGAATTTTATGAATAAAGAATTTAGGGATTTTGAACTAAAGTATTCTATAATGGAAAATTAGACCTATGCTTTAATTCAATGTTTAAGCATTTCAAAAACTATGTAGGGTACTTAAGAATTATGGCTTATTTTTCACGTGCTATAATGCAAGGAATATTGATGTAGCATAATTGTATAGGAATTTGAGGGAAACATGCATCCTGGATTAAGGAATATAATATGGATATTAGGTCAACAAAATTAGTGAAGGGTTAAGGGTTGGTGATATGAGAAATTTTTGCTAACACTTATTTAAAAAAATACTCATTGCAGGACCTTTTACTGACATAATTTTGCATGTGGACATGTGTGACACATTCTTTAAATAATGATTTACCATCACATCAACATTATTCAAAGAATCCAAACATCAAAGAAACAAGCAACACAAACAACCATGAATAATCATAACACTGATATGATAACGAAGTTCACCCTGGGGAAGGGGCTACGTCTCTAGATTCGTTTGGAACTATGAATCACTTTATTAATTTTGAGGCATTCTCCTTCTTACAATGGGCTGAAACATCTCACACCATATGTGGATCATGCTCCTTAAAGAGCTTCCTTCTCACAAAAGGGCCAAAGGCACTCACATAAAAGACATTTCCTCAGCACTAGAAGGGCTACATTTTCTCTCAGTACAAGGCTTCAAGCTCTTACAAAACTCCTCCAAAAGCTCCCACAAAACTTCTCCAAAAGGTTACCCCCCAAAAAAAATCTCACATAAGGAATTTATATAGTTTTTCCCCAAAAAAAAGACACAACTCCCCATATCCACAATAATAGGATCTTAAGACATTTTAAGAGAAAACAAGATCCATAATTCTAGGATCTAAAACTTACTCAAGGAAAAAAATGGTAAAATCCAAACTTCAAGGATCTCAACCATGCCAAGAGACCTCAACCTCTCATTGAGAAATAAAAAATTAGTTGTGAGGTGAATTCTCACACAAAACTAATTTCTCAAATGGAAAATAAGTGAATATTTTGTGAGTCATTTTCCACTCACTTACAACATTATCCACTTTACAATTTTAAATGAAATAAGGCATAAAATTATTAATCCATTTTACTCTCTTATTCCAAGCTTTGTCACCTATCATCAAATTTCTTAATGGTGCACAAAGTAAGATTCTTCCTATGTGGAGATCCTCCTGGATCAGTTGGACAAGATTCTCACCAAGGGGAATGAAAGAGTCTTGGGTTTGAAAGAAGGTAATAATAACATGTTTATGCAATTTTGGATGATCTAGAGGAACGTCACTAGTATTCAAATATTGTGTATTACCTTAAAAATATTAAATCTCCAAATGGTTTAGCAAATCACGAAAGAAGAGTTTTGAGACTTAAAGTATCTCAATATTGTATGACTTAGGGAGGATTGGGTTGGAGAGATCCACATGGGTTGGTCCTAAGGTGCGATGATGATGTTGAGTCTCAAAGGTTCATGTGATTGTTGTAAGATGGATTCTTTGGAGGACATTATTCAACTAAAACTACAACGTCTAAATTCACGAGGGTTGGATATTATTCACCTACCATGTTCTCCAACATGTATACATTTGTTAAAGAATGGAAGCCTTGTCCATTGTTTTTAGGAAGGAAACACTTAGTCACTTTTCTTTTGTATCTTGTGATGGTTGAGACACCATTTCAAGAATGGGGCCTTGATACTTTTGGTGATTTAAAAGAGAATTCCAAAAAATGGTTTTAGATGAATTATTATTGTTATAGATCACTTCACGGAATGGGTAGAAAACATTCCCAACAAGAGGGCCACTGATAGAGTATTCATTGATTTCCTTAATGAGAAGATTATTGCTAGATTCAATATACCATCCAAAATTACCATTGAAAATGCCAAAGCTTTTACTTTTGCATAATTATATAATTTTTGTTTCAAATACGACATTGTCCTATCCCATGCTTCACACTATTACCCACTAGGTAATGGTCTAATAGAGTCAAGCAATGAAAACCTTATGATGATCATTTGGGAGATTGTGGGGGAAAGTAAAATAAGTTGGGATATAATTCAATCAAGGTTTGCTTTATGGGTTGATAAAATAACAAGTAAACAAGCCACATTGAATATCCCATTTCAATTGGTATATAGGATAACAATCACATTTCCCATTCACTTGAAGATCCTAGTATATAAACTTTTGCAAAATTTCACTTCAAATGAGGAGGTACTACAAGATAGAATAAAGAAGTTAACTGAACTTGATAAGAATCAGGAGGAGGAATTTGACCACCTTATACAAATATATGAGACAGTGAAGGAAACATTCAATAAAAATGATGGCCCAAGGAAGTTCAAAAACAAGGATTTGGTTCTCATGTAGAAAATGAGGGATGGAAAACTTGGAAAACATGAGAAATTGAATTGTTTATGGTTGGGCCCTTATAGGATTAAAGATGATTCTAGCTTGAACTCTTTCTACCTCAATCATGTTGGTTGAGAAAAGCTCACTTTTCCCATAAATGAGCATGTTCTCAAATTATATTATATAAACTCTTAGTGTCATGTAGGTAGGTTAGACAAAAAAGTAATCCTTAAATACCAAGTAGACAGATTTCATTTCCACCAATTGAGGTTATTATGGGAGGTTGGGAGGAAGGAATGGAATGCTCCCCACCCAAGTTCAATTTACACAAATGACATGACAAATGTTGACAATATATGTATATTCCAAGTGTTGATTTTTTTGAAAGATCTCCTAATCTAATAATTACTTATTATGATTTATTATATTAATATTTCTTGCATTCACATTAATTATAAATAAATTACACAAAATATATCAACAATAGAAACAAAATTCCAGTAGGATCATAAGAGACAACCAAACAAGAGACACAAAAATTTTACCTTGGGAAAACCCACATGGGGGTAAAACCAACAACCTTTTCCCTAGATAAATTATTTAGTTCAATAGGGATACATCTAATTCTTAAAGTCAAACATAAAGTCAAATTGCATAGTATCATAGCCCTGATCACACCTGGTCAAAATGCTCTCAAAACAAGTCAATATTTTTCCCAACCAATTCTACTTGGTCTGCTCAAAATTCAACTTCTGCTTGCCTCAAAATTTGGCCTTTTGCCTCAAATAATAAGGTCTTCTTTCTTAGGGATTCAACCTTCTGCCTCAAAGAATCAATGAAACCATAAATTCAGTCTATTCCCTTTAGAAAATATCCCACATGTACAGAAGATAATAGGGGATCCAAATTAGTTTCCTAGAATTCATCTTGCCATGGATGAACAAAAGAATAAGTGATCCAGAAGTGCTTGTGAGTTGATGGGGTCAAATGGGAATATATATAGTGATTGGATGAAACCGAGTGGTGTGTCTATAGGGGCAGTCCGATCTATACTTATTGGAGGGTTGACTTCACATTTTGGAGGAAAAAATTCAACTTTTAAAAATTCAAAATTATTCTTTTGAAAATGACATGAAGAACATGTCTGTTGTAGTTGCTACAACACCCTCCAAAATTTTGGCCTATACCCAATTTTAGAGCCTTCCTTGATAATGTTGGTCATTGTTGCAAACTATGAAACTTATTTCATTTGTTTCCTTAAAGTCTTGTGTTCCCCTTTACAAGATGGGCAAAGTGTAGTCTTTTAGCATGTTGGCTGTCGTATCCTGTGTATAAGCCTGTTCTGGTGGTTCTAAGAGGTCATCTTTGTGCAAATGCGTTGTTCTAACCTTGTAAGTACCTGTCACACTCATTTCAAAAGTTTTGAGCACTGTTGCACAAGTGTCGTCACGGTCGCTATAAAGTACATCTTTGGTGTTGCACTTCTTGTAACTTGGCATAAAGCTGTTGCACAAAGGGAAATGTTTTGTTCATGCATTCAGATGATCTATGTTGTTGTGTTGTCAAATATTCTAAGTGTGTGATCATAGTCAAAGTTCATCACTATTCACACTGATCTCATTGATCCCACACTTAGCCATTTTTGGGAAAACTTCCCGACCGAGAAACCTAGCTTCATCGGGCCTTCCTTTAGTTTCTCACTGCATAATATTAGTCTTCTAACCATGACCTTACTACTTGGAACTGTGCAATGCACAATTCCTACCTCCTAGGACTACTGCACTACCTAAGCCCTGACCTTCACCTCCAGAATTGCGTAGTCATTCCTCCCAACCCGACCTCCACTGCGCACTGCATAATCACAAGGCTCAAGCTCATCCCCTGAGCCCTTGAAATGTGTAGCTCCATAATAGCCTTACCTCCCTTGTCTCCCAAAACTATGCAGTGTGTCGTCTCAGTGCTCAGTCCCTCAACTGGTCCCACTAACTTCCAAAATTGTGCAATTTTGTCCCCCAGCCCGACTTAAATTATGCATTTCTCAACCTTAAGCCTCAAACTCATTCCTTGAGCCCTTGAATTGTACAAATTCAAAACAACCCAACTGGTGGGCCCCAGTATTGTAGCAATAATGCTACAACTCCTGGAACTCCCTTCTTTAATTTTATCAACCCAGTAGTTCGTAACAAACTTGGAAGCGACGTTGCTGTATGCACAAGTACTAGCTCTTGCCACAGCTGTCACTTGGTCAGCTGGCACAAGTCCGCTAGGAGCTTAAGCCAAATTCTATGAGCTCTTAGAAGAAGCTTTTTAATTGATGGGTGAAAGCTAACTCGAAGGAAGCTAATCTAATTGCGAAAAGAAAATGAAAGCCAAAAAGGAACGCAAACCCTAGCAAACCCTAATTCTACCGACTAGTCCTATTGATGAAAAAATGAGAATGAAAACTACGAGAAGAGATGCCATTACTTCTATGAAGGTCAAATACATGTGTCTACACTGCCTCTAGCTGAATAAAACATCTTTTTGTATTTTTGACTAAGTTATGAGAATTATCATGCATGTGTTTTTAACTAGCTTTTCACTATGCAGAGGTGGATCAAGGAGGAGAAATGCTTGGGAAAGGTTGGGAAGGTTCAGAGAGGGTCTAAGGGGTCCCTAGCACCCTTCCAAAGAGTCTCACAAAGTTTGGCTACCAAGAAACCGCATTTATGAGCTTCTACAGGAAGTCTGCAGGGGTTCTACATGATGTTAAGGATTTCTACAGGATGTTCTGTAATTCTTCTACAGGATGTTTCGAAATGGGATTTTGGAGCATGGATGGAGGGAAAAAGAGGGAGGAATGAGTATGGGGGTGAAATAGGGGTGTGAAGAGGTCTAGGACTTGGTGGATGAGGCTAAGGAGCGATTGGATTTGTTCAAGGATGGAGGAAGCGATGATGCACAAGAATGTAGGAATTAGGGCAAGGTGGGGAAAGTATGGCAAATGAAGGGTACGAATCATGGACTAAGGGTTGGAGCAGATTATCTGATGGATTATGGGTAGATAGAGAAGGATAACAGGTGCTCTGCAAGTGGTTTTTCAAATTGAACAAACAAAGACATGCAAGAAAACAAAGATCTAGTTATGCCACCCTAATATGATCTAGCTAACAGTAACAAGAATGGACAACATCTTTATTTATAACAAGAACCACGTACAACACGTGAGCAAGAACATTCCAAAAGATCTGAATGCATGAATAACTCCTACCAATCTATTCTAAACATAAAAAGCTACTTTAACCATCAAGAGAAACATAAATAACAAAGCAAGACTTAAATTTAAAGAGCAGATTTTATTTTAAGAACGCAGCAAACACACATAAAGATAAACAAAGGAGGTACTGGGCGCTTGAGATGGGCCCAACCCCAAGAGCTATAGCCTCCTAAGAGAGATTTAGAGCTGGTGCAAAGCTGGATTCATCTTTATTGATCAAGAAATGAAGAGTTACATCAAAACTGTCCACAAGGAGAGCTTGAGAATGAGCTGAAAGCAAAACTAATCTATTGCCTAAAAATTGAACTACAAAATGACTACAACAAGACTATGAAATGACTAACTACCAGCTACAAAATGACTAACCACTAGCTAACCAAAATGAGGCCCTAAGCCTTCTTATTTACACAAATTGAGGACCCCAACAGTCCTCCTAAACTTTAGGGACTCGGCTGCCCAAAACTTGCAGTTAACAGCAGTCCTACTTGACTTGCTTGGCTGCCCTTGTGCTGATTGATTCGGTGGCCCTTGAACTCCGAGCTAATGGTGGAGAATTCGAGGTAAGGGCCTATAAATGAAGGGGACACCTTCCTACAAATCCTCTCCATTGTTCTCCCACGAATTTGGCTGCCAAGTGCTCATTAAAACCTTCAATTTTGTCTCCAAATTGACCAAAAAGGCTACACAAAGCACACATTAGACTTGTTGGCATAATGACTAACCAAATTCACTCTATTAGCATAAATATAATAAAAAACATGCAATAAACTAATGAGAATGGTGGATTAAGTCAAATTAGGAGGTTGAATGAGCCCAAATAATTATCCATTTTTAGGGCTCATCATCACCCCCCTACTAAAAGTGTTGCTCATCCTCTGAGCAACCAATCTCTCTCCTTATCTTTGATGGCCCTGGTGGCCTCCTTTTCATGCCTAGCTTCTGAAGTGATGTCCTCTTCTCTGTCATGAAACCATGCTTCTTTGCTTCTCCCCACTACTTGCTCCTTTTCCTAAAGAATTCTCAGCTTTGGTATGATTGTGCAAGTATATTCAATCTGATGGCGGCAATGGTGGTGAAAGGAGATGAAACCAGTGGAGGATGGAAGAAAAGAGTGGTTGCATGTCTCCTCAACAGTCTTCAAGCTTCAAATCCCTCTCCATAATTGATTCTAGCCTACCCAAAGGCTTCTACAGGATGTTTCTGGTAAAAATACAGAACTTCCTGTAGAAAGTCCTGTAGCTGAGTTCTGGCTTCCTGTAGAAGCCATTTTTATACTTCCTGTAGGAACAGACAACACCACTGTATCATGCTTGGCTGTGGGTGATTTTCCTTTTAGCTTGGCTGTGGCTGCCTTAGAGGTGCCCTCACTGATGTGGGCTTTTTCAGTCCTTTCCATCCTGCTCTGTAGTCTTTTCTCCCTGGGTGTTAGTGCCTTCATTCCTCCCACAGTTTTGGCCTCAACAATTTGGCCCTTTTTCTTGCTTTTCCTTTTGTTGTTCTTGTGGCTTTTCCTGTGATGGCCTATCCTGGGTCTTCTTACCACTGCCTTTCTCTCTTGCCTCCGCGTGTTTCCTTTCTTCAATTTTGCCTCAAATTTTGTAAAAAAACTTTTTACGCTTCTCAGCTCTCTCATTACATCTAAAGCTGAAAACAACTCCAGAAGGAGCACTGCCAGACTTGCCCTTAGAATCTCTGATTGATTTTGCACTTGCAGTTGAGGAAAAAGTGGAATGAGCATCTTCCTCTAGCTTCATATTCACTTGCTTGGAAGGATTCACATTCTGGTCATGTAGATGTAGATCTTCAGAGAGCAAAGGATTGCAAGCAACTTGTGTATCCAGTTTCACTGACATCTTGTCCTTTTTAGGAACTGAAGAAGATGGGGTACCTCTTGCACCCATATGCTTGTTCATGTCATTAGCTACTACATCAACAGGCCGTACTCCTGTGGAAGCCCTTTTGTCAGTTGCAAGAGCAAATGGTTGTGGAACAGTATACTTCAACCTTGCAGTTCCATTTTTTTGTTGGCCGATGAACTGAACCTTCTGTAGCTGACACTGTGACTTCCATATGTTCCAATTGAGACTTTTCTCCCGTATTTCCATGTGAACTCAAGTCAATGCTACCTCTTGTTCCAACCTTTACAACCCCTTTGATAGAAGTACTTGGATGAAATGGCCTTGACTTCTGCATTTGAGAATTTCCACCTTTACCAAGAACACTTGAACCAGGCCTATGTGATTTCAACTCTGTCAAATGCTGGTTAGACATATTTCCATTACCCTTAGAAACTCCATTCTTTTTATCGTCAGTCACATTAGATTGGCCTGCAGTTGAATCACATACTTCAGACTGACGTTTGTGGTCATCGTATGCTTCACCATCTGTCTCAGTACTGTCTTGAACAATTGCTTTCTCTTATGCTTGTTTTCTTTTTGTGGCCTCTTCAGATTCAATCTCCTCCGCCAGCATTAGAAGTTCATGTAGGCCAGTTGTAGTTGTCAATATTGTATTTGCATCGACTGCCCCTTTTTCATTCTCAAACTCCCCAGGGCAGAAAGAGAACTGAGGGCCCAGATTATTGGACAGGGGACAAATTTCAATGTTACCATCGACAACCTGTGAGCTCAAATTCTTCTCCATGGCTCTGACTAATCCACCTTCATCCACCATGATATGGGAAACATCTGCAGTCCTTACCATAACATGATCTGTTCTAGCTTCGTCCACCACTCATTTGGAGCTTGAATTTCGAAGAAAATCCCATATTTTCTTTCTGCATGGTTGTTTTCTGCGTTTCCTGTAGAAGACTTCCCGTAGAAACGCCTGTAGAGTGCGACAGGCGGGAATTTTTTAAGAAATGGTAGAAATATCGAGAAAAAAAGGCAGGAAGCTTGCAGAGGACCACTGGTTAACTGATCTGGAAGTGGTGGACATGTGCTTCAGTTGTGACCGCAGTTAAACAAAGAGTGGTGAGAGTTTCAGCCGAGCGTCCCTTAAATTACTGCGTGATTTGTGGTGAGGTGGCAGAGACGTGCGCTGGCCCATGCAAACTGTAGTGCTATCATGAACTGCATGTTCTACTTATTAACTGTATGTTTTCTTCTTGATCAGTTGCACTGGAGTTCAACAGATCTACCACTAACTGTGTTTTTCAACTTCCACGTAAATGACTTATCCATGCATGCTGCGTGATTTTTGCCTTGATGAGTGCAATCGAATATGGCTAGCTTCCTGGCTGAATCCCCCCATCTCATTCGTTCATGCAATGCTTAGATTAGACTCATGCAATAGAGGAACAAGGTTTAGTCACGTACCTGAAGTCAAATGGCTGTTGTGAAGCGCCTTTTGCTGCTGCATGCTCATATTCTGCTGCTGCATGCTTGGATCCTTTGGTTGCATGAGGGCTTGGCTGATGATTTTTGGTTGTTTTTTTCTTGTTCAGGTGTCCTCTGGCTGGATGCATGCTTCAGGAGTTCATTTCCACGCTCAGATCTGCACCTTCAGGCTGCTGCTGCTGCATTTTCACAGAACCAAAACTTGTTTTCGCCATTGCTCCCAAACGGTAAACCGGATCGATTTGAAACTTGCTGAGCATGTTCCTATCATCATTATGCACCTCCCATAGCAAAATTGTGATCAATGGATGCACAGATTTCGAGAAAAATGGAAAATGGCTGAAGATTTCAGAGATCGATTTCTCGGAAACCGTGCATCGGAATCGGCTGAAACTGCTTGGGTAGGTTACCATCACTCATATGCATATCCCCATGAAACGGTTTTGAAACGGATGCACGGATATGGAGAAAATGCAAAAATGGTTGATGGAGATGGAGGCTAATTTCTTGGAAACCGTGCACCAGAATTGGCTGAAACTGCTCAGGCATGTTGCCATCACCCTTGTACAATTCCCCATAAAACGGTTTTTCAAATGGATGCATGGTTTTCAAGTTATGGCAAAAACAAATTTTGTTCTAGGTATTTTTGCTTCAAGGCATTTTGCATTTTTGTTGCATGGTATGAAAAATGAATTTGGGCTGTGATGCAGGTATGGAGATGATGGAGGAGGAGTTGGAAGATTGCATGAGGACTTCTGAACCCTTGAGGAAGCTACCATGTTCACCAAACCACTTTTTTCAATCCATTTTTAACTTCTTGTAGTTCCTACAGGAACTTCCTGTAGAAAACACAGTTTTGAGGAAAGAAGCACAATGACATGAAAAAAAAAAATGATGGAAAATGGGTGAGGGATGGAAACATGGATGCTTGCAGGCATAACCAATAGATTCCAAGCTTTAAATCCCCTTCCAAAATCAAATCTGGCTCGCTTGAAGGTTCTACAGGATGTTTCCTGTAGAAATATAGAACTTCCTCTAGAAGGCCCAAAAACTCCTTTGTCTTTGTTTTGAGTGATCCTCCTGACCTGCAATGTCATTGCTGCAACATGAAATTATTCAATGGAGATTAGCTTTATTTTTCTTTTTCTTTTTCTCTTTTTTTTTTTTTGAAAAAACAACTAGGGCGCCTCATGGAGGTTTTCACCCTAATTGCCTACCCTGGGCGCCTCCAAGGGAGGTTTTCACCCAGAGATCTTATTCTCTTTTCTCTTTTTTCCCAACCATTGACCGCCTCATGGAGGTTTTCAATCAATGAGCCAATCTAAGGCGCCTCCGAGGAGGTTTTCACCTTAGATTTTTATTTTTTCTTCTTATTTTCATTTTTTCTCTCTCTTTTTTTTTTTTTCTCTACCCTACCCTACTTGAAAAACAAAATCATTTTCAAGTATAGGAATACTTCCAATGGAGCCACGTGCACATCAAGATTAGAGAAAAAATGATGTGAAGGTTCGAAATGCATGCTTTGATAGGTATCCAGATCTCAGAGACCAAATGATCTGACCTTGAAGGGATCAAACATAGCTGAGGAAGAGAGTACCGCTGCAACTTAGTGACCGTCTGAAACCATATCTCAATATAGCTCTGATATCCTTGGTTCTTTTGCTGATCTGGATCATGTTTCATGTCACATTCTAACATGACTTTCTCATCTTCCTCTTTTTGCTGATATTTCTCTTGAATACATGGAAGATTCGATGGTAACCATGAGGAAGCTTTCTCGATCTCTGATTCTGATCTCTTCTCTTCATCAAGTGCAGCCCATGGTTCTTTGATCTCCTCTTTTGAATCTTCTTTTGCCTGATGTGGTCCTTCAATGCTTTCAATATAGTCTCTTTGTTGCAATACGGTTCCTGATCTATGGTGAAGATCATTGAGCTCAAGAGCAGTGGTTTGGACATGTTGTGCCTCAGCTTTGCAATTGGGTTGAGCTGCTCCATGGTATGGTTTTGGAAATGGTGGTACGGGTATTTTAGTGGAGGTGTGTATTTGAGATGGATGCGGATGGGGTTATGGTTGGGTAGGCATTTTGGGTTGCCTTGGTGGAGGAGGAGGCGATGGTTGTGGATGAGCAGGTGGTGGAGGAAACGAAGTGGGAGGAGTGTTGTACTGGGGCCTCCACCCCTGATGAGGTGCATTCCACTGAGGCTATGGTTGAGCATAAGAGTGAAACGAATGAGCAGCTGGTTGGGCATAATATGGATCTGTGAAGGAACAAGGAGGAGGTGTGAACCAGGAAGGATGAGCAGGGGGACCCCAAGAAGGCATGAAAGTGGCTTGATAGGGGTCATAATAGGTCTCAGATGTCCCTTGCAGTTCCTGTTGGTAAGATCTAGGTCCATGCGGCCTCCTTTGGTTCATATAATGGAGTGGTTCAGTGGCTCCTTTGGCTCTCTGATATGCAACTTTAAGTCCAGGCAAGGAAGGGCACTGATTTGTAGGATGGTATTCTTCACAGATGAAACACACTTCTAGGGAGTGCATTAGACATTCGTTCCTAGGATGCTTTCTAGTGCACCTAGGACAAAAGATGACCAAAGCCCTCTTGGCTTCTTCTCGCTTATTTTGGATCCGCAAGGTATCCAGTTGCATGGCAAGAAACTGGCTTACCTCGCTCTTGAAATCTTCCATCTGACTTGCAAATTCATTTTTGGATAAGGTACTGCTCCCAACATTTCTATTTGCAGCCATTTGCTCCTGAGGAATGTTTTCTTCTTCTTCTCCCCTAGAGGTTCTTTAAATATGTCTTTTGGGCACTTAGGGGTTCTTCTCTCACAACCATCGAAGAAGAAAGAAGGTTGGCTGTGTGAAGCAGTGGGGGCATTGTGCAATCATTTTTCTAACTTATCTCTACTCCTACAAGGCATGAAAAGAAATCTTTTTGGTTGATTTTTTGTATTTTTCTTCTTGTACCTGCAAAACTAAAACAGATTGAACTGCAACTAACTATCTTGCTGAAATGAAAATGCGGAATTGAAATGAAAGCAGGAAAGGACTAATCTATTTTGCTCAAATGAAATTGCATGAATGAAATGCTAGGTTACGCTTGCAGAATTGAAATGCTAATCTATGCTTGCAGAAATGAAATTGCGGAATTGAAATGCTAATCTATGAAAGCGGGAAATGCTAATCTACTTTTGCATAAACGAAATTGCATAATGGAAATGAAATAAACTACTTAGCAGAAGATTGTAGTGGAAAATAGAAGAAAAGCGGCAATCACCAATACTCTGATGCTTCCCCGACAACGGCGCCAAAAAGATGGTGGGCCCCAGTATTGTAGCAATAATGCTACAACTCCTGGAACTCCCTTCTTTAATTTTATCAACCCGGTAGTTCGTAACAAACTTGGAAGCGACGATGTTGTATGCACAAGTACTAGCTCTTGCCGCAACTGTCACTTGGTCAGCTGGCACAAGTCCGCTAGGAGCTTAAGCCAACTTCTATGAGCTCTTAGAAGAAGCTTTTTAATTGATGGGTGAAAGCTAACTCGAAGGAAGCTAATCTAATTGCGAAAAGAAAATGAAAGCCAAAAAGGAACGCAAACCCTAGCAAACCCTAATTCTACTGACTAGTCCTACTGATGCAAAAATGAGAATGAAAACTACGAGAAGAGATGCCATTACTTCTATGAAGGTCAAATACATGTGTCTACACTGCCTCTAGCTGAAGAAAACATCTTTTTGTATTTTTGACTAAGTTATGAGAATTATCATGCATGTGCTTTTAACTAGCTTTTCACTGTGCAGAGGTGGATCAAGGAGGAGAAATGCTTGGGAAAGGTTGGGAAGGTTCAGAGAGGGTCTAAGGGGTCCCTAACACCCTTCCAAAGAGTCTCACAAAGTTTGGCTGCCAAGAAACCGCGTTTATGAGCTTCTACAGGAAGTCTACAGGGGTTCTACAGGATGTTAAGGATTTCTACAGGATGTTCTGTAATTCTTCTACAGGATGTTTCGAAATGGGATTTTGGAGCATGGATGGAGGGAAAAAGAGGGAGGAATGAGTATGGGGGTGAAATAGGGGTGTGAAGAGGTCTAGGACTTGGTGGATGAGGCTAAGGAGCGATTGGATTTGTTCAAGGATGGAGGAAGCGATGATGCACAAGAATGTAGGAATTAGGGCAAGGTGGGGAAAGTATGGCAAATGAAGGGTACGAATCATGGACTAAGGGTTGGAGCAGATTATCTGATGGATTATGGGTAGATAGAGAAGGATAACATGTGCTCTGCAAGTGGTTTTTCAAACTGAACAACAACAAAAGGAAATGAACAGTAGTTTATTCGAAATGAAATGCATGAACTAACTTATGCCACTAAGAAATCATCAACTGAAGCATTTAAATACTACTAATATCCGCATCTACAAAAGAGGAATCCAAAACTTAGAATTGCATGGCAAAGCAAAACAACGTTTTTGTTGGCAGCAAAGTCACATTGGTCCCAGCTCATGATTCCACTGAGGGGGAGGTGAGATCTAAGGTGCTTGGTAGCCTTTTTCTTGTTATTATCCTACCAATCTATTCTAACCATGAGAAGCTACTTTAACCATCAAGAGCAACCTAAATAACAAAGCAAGACTTAAATTTAAAGAGCAGATTTTATTTTAAGAATGCAGCAAACACACATAAAGATAAACAAAGGAGGTACTGGGCGCTTGAGATGGGCCCAACCCCAAGAGCTACAGCCTCCTAAGAGAGATTTAGAGCTGGTACAAAGCTGGATTCATCTTTATTGATCAAGAAATGAAGAGTTACATCAAAACTGTCCACAAGGAGAGCTTGAGAATGAGCTGAAAGCAAAGCTAATCTATTGCCTAAAAATCGAACTACAAAATGACTACAACAAGACTATGAAATGACTAACTACCAGCTACAAAATGACTAACCACTAGCTAACCAAAATGAGGCCCTAAGCCTTCTTATTTACACAAATTGAGGACCCCAACAGTCCTCCTAAACTTTAGGGACTCGGCTACCCAAAACTTGCAGTTAACAGCAGTCCTACTTGACTTGCTTGGCTGCCCTTGTGCTGATTGATTCGGTGGCCCTTCAACTCCGAGCTAATGGTGGAGAATTCGAGGTAAGGGCCCATAAATGAAGGGGACACCTTCCTACAAATCCTCTCCCTTGTTCTCCCACGAATTTGGCTGCCAAGTGCTCATTAAAACCTTCAATTTTGTTTTCAAATTGACCAAAAAGGCTACACAAAGCACACATTAGACTTGTTGGCATAATGACTAACCAAATTCACTCTATTAGCATAAATATAATCAAAAACATGCAATAAACTAATGAGAATGGTGGATTAAGTCAAATTAGGAGGTTGAATGAGCCCAAATAATTATCTATTTTTGGGGCTCATCACCAACCTTCCTTGACTCCCAGAACTACATAGTGATCTCTTCCAGTGCCCATCCCTCAGCCTATCCCACTGGCTCTAAAAAATGCACAAGCTTGTCCCTCAAACCGGCCTGAACTGCGCAGTCTCAGGGCTCAAGATTTTCCTCAAGCTGCTGGAACTATGCACTGCACATTCACTAAGTCTCTCTTCCTAGCTTGTCACTTGTTCTAGGCTCAGTTGGTGACCAAAATGCATCATCTTAGGCTAGGGGGTTTTTGGATTGATGTCATCTCATCATGAGTGAATTGTAGGAACAAGTATCCTATCATGTAATGACAAGATGATGAAGAAGGAGAAGAAGGAGGGAAGCATTCTCAAAGACTAATTGGTAACTAAACTTACAAATTGATTGATCAAGAGAAAGAAAAGGGACATTAGTTTGTGGCCACTATTCAAGATTAGGGATCATTGAAGATTCCTCATCACCAAACCATGTAGAGGTGGAAAGAAAATCATCTTCAAGAGGAAATCCAACACTTAGCAACAATAGTGGCTTGACATTGCCACATAATTAAGTAATCCATGTCATCAGTATCATGTCATGTCATGAGTGGTCGTATGCCACCTCACTATTTTTGGATCATGTATATTGTATACAAAATGTATTGTAAAGTGAAATTCCAAAGGACATGCATGGAATGTAAAGAGTCATGTAAATTGAAAATTCATAGGAAGTCAAAAAATCATGAGGGTAGTCAAAGAGTCACCCTTGTTTATATACACTCCCTCATTTTATGAGCAAAGGAGTTTTCACCTTGGCTCCTCCTGTAAGGCATTAGAAAGACAAATCAATTCTTTTGAGGAGCACAGAGTGGCTCCAACACTCCACTATTGGAGCTAGTGATGTTCATTGTATACATGTGTCTTGGAACTTTTACTTAATAACATAAGCCTTCAAGGCCAACACATTCTTCATGCATGGATTATGAATGTTTGCAATACTATTTTGCGGATGTTTGTATTTCATGTTTTCTTTCACATGTGCTAGGATAGTTGAACTATTTCGGTCATTTTAGTACTTAGCCTATTGAGAATGTGATGTAATGGTTGTTATTTTTGTCCCATCCTTGTGTACTATTTCGTAAGATATTAGGCATATCTTTCCTCAATTGTTGGTTGTAATTACCATCACATCCTCTTGTGAGTCATGAGTCACCTCTAATTTCAGAGGAGGATCCTATTATTCCTTTTTTTCATTTTCCTCCTCCTTTTCTAGTCCCGATTTGGGTGCCTCCTTACAATGATTGCAAAGTTGGTAAATTTGGAAATCAAATTCTTAATCCACCTTCTCATTCTTATTCCATTTCTCATGACTCAGATCAATGGAGGAAATTCCATAATGGCTGACAAAGCCCACGGGGAAGACTAACTTCTCCATTTCACAACATGATGTTATCATTCATAGCTCTAGCCTTCAATCTGGTCTAGATTTACGTGATCCTCTATCATCTACATGCCATGACTCTTTATACAATGATTTGGTTGATCAATCTGCTCCACCAACTGGTCTTTCACACTCTCTTGATTTTTGCGTTGCTGGTTCAAATTGTGATCAGATACAACGAAGTCTCTTTACATATGCAAAGGAGTAGGAAGGTGAAGATGCTTTCAATCTCTCTTCTATTTTCAAAAATCCTCCATGCAAAGATGATGTGCTTCCATTCTTGGATGATTTTCAATTTTCTAATATTGGTAGTGAATCAAATGCAATTAATTCTTTCAATTAATGCAAAACTGTGTGTGACAATCATTATAATGATAATGACTTTATTTATGTATGCAATCATGAATTCCCAGGTGCATCATCTGATCTTTTGGTTTCTCACGAAAATTTTACTTTAGATCCAGAATCTAATTAATTTAAAGAAAATATTCTTATCGAAACTTCCTCTTCATCTCAATATCCCTTGTTCTCTACCATCTGCGATGCATCTATTTGCAATGGGGGTACTCCATGTTCTTCAAGTCAATCATCTGATGAGTTAACCTCTCAACTGGCACAAGTTGGTTAGATTATCCATGATTCAAATGAAAACAATCAAATATTTGAGTACTCTTCCCAGCCCTCATCATCTCTTCACTTACATGAAGACAACTCTTCAAATCAGTTTGCTCACAAAAATTCGTCAATTCATTTATCTTTAAATTTGCGATCAGAAGAACCTTTCGACTTGAGTAATCGGGTCATTGAAGTTGAAGAATCTAGTCAAACCAGTGAGAAGATGGATGCCATCTAGTGAGCGGTGGTCTTATTGAAAATAGTGGTAGTAACTATCCTCACACCATTCACGATATGGTATAATATTCAAAATGCGATTTTACAATTCTAGAAAATTATGGGACCTACCAGGGAGTCGAGCCACTTCAACGTCCGTTAATGGTTACCTCAAGATCTTGCGACTCTGGTAATCCCCTCGAACTAATCTAGATCTAGTTTCTCCCACAAAACCTTCTATCTGCATGGTTTCACTTGATGAAAATTTAGTTTTGAAAAATGTTTGGTATTTCAGGTATGATCTTTGAAATTTTCAATATTTTACTTCTAATCGGATTCAGGAATCTTTTTCAGTTTATTCACCTTCATGCAAATCTCTCACATCAAACTCGGGTTTGGAATGTGTGCCTCTCATAGTGTCATGTAATTACGAATTTGATCATGTCAAAGACTATCATTGGTCGAAGGAATCATGCCTATCATATTCATCTCTTAATAGTCAGCTCCCGATTTTTCTTGCGAATGTTATATTGCAAATCTTCCCCTTCATCGCACCTAAAGTCCTCTTTAGTAATAATGAATGCATGAGTTATCAGACGAATCAAGTTCTTCTTTGTTCACCATTGATCCAGGTGGATGTTGATGGTCGCCCACCTATCCCACTTAGACCCCCACAACTGTCTCTTTTAGTTTTTTAGTTTCCGTAATAGTAGCACAATTTACTATTTTTAGCAGTTTTTCGGGTCCTACACTTCTAGAGCTGTTTTGAGGCCCTAAACGATGGTTTTTGGGAAATTTGGGAGCAACATGGGTCCATGGACCAATTTTTCTCTTCTGAAAGTTGTAGTTCTTGGATAGATCTTTCTAACGAGATATTGTGCGCGTCAAACGGAGATCGTATGCCAAAGTTACGCCCCCGAGAAGTTGATGTACCAATTTACCCAAACGGGGCCCACATTTTGGCGTTTCATCTTCTAGGGTTAGATTTTTGGATGTTTAGGGTTTTCCATTGGTTCCCAACAATAAATAGGCCTTTGAGCCTCATTGTAACACAGTTCATAGGCATGTAGCTGCCACATCTCTTCTCAGAGATAAGCAACCATCGCCCTAGCTGGTTTATTTCATTCACCCATGGTATTGTAACATCCACCTGAATCAACCATGTCCTTACTGGTCTCATGTATTTGTTGTGATGACATCACTTTTAAATTATTTTCATGATTACGATGCTTGCATAGTTTGTCACCAGTGCCAGGAAAACAATTTGTCACATTTGGATTATGAGGAATTTGGTTCGATTGTTTAGAGCATTCACAAAACTGTTCAAATTGATTTATCTTTGTTTATTACAAACTAGGAATATGATTCTTCAATCAGCTCATCTGATCATTATTCTGTTTTTGATGACTTTCATTCATGCTATCATTTTCCCACTAGTATATCCAATGGAATTTTTTACATTCTTTGATCTTCATCATTTAACATCTCACTATTCAGATTTTGTTGAGCCATTGAGGAACTTTAGTCTCCACTGATGGTTATGTTAGGTCCTCACTCTCTCAACGTGGCTGTTGAATATGATCAAATCTATTTTCTGTCACAATATTCTCATTAAAATCTCGTGTCTCTAATTGAAAATCCATCTTTTCAAAGATTTCAGGATTTTTAAGAGGATCATCATGAATTTTATGATCCAATTGATGAATGGTTGGAGCAATCTTACTTGGAAAGCTCCATTGCAATAAACATGTTTTGGCCTTTTCTTGTGCTTGCGAAGAAGGATGACACAGAAGAAGGTGCATTCACAATAAGTATTCGAGGTTTGTCTGATTATGCTTTCTATCAGAGAGGTAAGAGCGTGAATTGGATGAAAGTAGTAGTTGTGACACATCTTTCTGCCCACAGGAAAGACCTTCAAATTTTTGTGCAAATTATTCAAGATCTGATCTTTACTCTTAGACATTACTTTATATTTTTTTAATCCTTTTCATCTTTGTGATTGCAGGTCGGGAACGATTACGATGGCTACATTGGAAATTCCATTATACGTGACACTGACCTTCTAGTTGTTAGGTTAGGAGTAGGATTAGTTGCGTCTTAGTTTTCTTATCTTGCATTTATCCCATGTGTTGGCATTATGATGCATTTGTTGTACTTGATGGAAACCCACTTGTAGAAGAACAACTCACTTATATATAACTAGATGAATCTACAAAAGAGATATCAGATGTGACAGAATACATGGGATGCAAGACAACTCAAAGGAATCAATTCAGATGTAATGAACAATTACAACTCGTTAAGATGACAGTTCTTAGTATGAAAAGTTAGATTTGCCATTAGGTTCAAAGGGGGAGATTGTTGGCATTATGATACGAGTGCTGTCCTTGATGGCAATTCACACAGATGATAGATCATAGTGCAGCAGGTCAGTAGCAAAGAATTGATGATTAGACTACAAAGAATGAAGAAAGAAAAGTATATACGCAGGTTCACTATATACCAAGTAGTGTATACACGCAGGTTCTCTATATACAAAGGTGCGTATACACGCGGGATTGCTGATAAAAAGTCGCGTATGCGTATGCACGCACTTTCATGCATGGAAAAATGCGTACATGTGGGAAAGCTTATTTTTGGGTCCGTGGTATTTAGACCTATGGTTTTGGACCTTGGTATTGTGTCTGAAGTGTTGAACGTAGGTACTGGGTCCCTAGTATTGGTTCTAAATGGTTTTGGACCATGGTATTGAGTAAGGCCTATGACTATAAAAGGAAAAGAAGATCATTAGGCAAAGGCAATTCAGAAAGTCTTGAATATCTGATGAAGTATGAGATCTAGTATGCAGGTTATGGGTTCATAATGTTTTGCTAAGGAGGAATCTCAGGGGCTGATGGAGAACAATGTCTAAGGATAGATTTGGATCTATTGGCTTGGAATGAATCATCTCTATACAGTTTTATCACGCTTATTCTAGATCTGTATACTGACGCATGTAATGTTCTGTAAATATTATGATCTGGGTATAACTCAAGTTTTGGAATAGCTGCAAATCATGAATGAATATTTACAAATGTATACGCTAGTTGACTATGATAAAAGCGCGTACATACGTAGGTTAGATACATCTAAGTAGTGTATACCATATGAACTATGATGTTTGAAGTTACAGGTGGTTCTAGTTGTTGATGAGTTATGATGACTGTTTACTGGTGTCAGTATTCTGCATATTCAATTTGGTTGATTGTGTTTAGCTTCAGTGTTGATGGATGAGATCTATAATGGATCAAGATCATAATGACTTATATTTATGTGATCTGATGGACTGGATCTGGTTGCTAACATACGTATTATCCTTGTATATGTAATGATCTGGGTTTGTCTGGAGTCAGGAAGTGCAGCGAAGTTATAAGGAAGTAATTAATGACACATACGCTAGTTCACTTTGGTGAAGTTGCGTATACACGCTAGTTCGGCTCTTCCAAGTAGCGTATGCACTCTAATACATGATTTTTGATGATACAATTAGATCTGAACATTGTTGCAGAGTTCTGTGTTCTGCTCTATGTTTTGGTGATTGCAGTTTGTTGACTGGGTTTCAGTGATTTAGTATTGGGTGATTCAGAGATTGATGATTGATTGTGTGCTTCAATGATATTGATGGGTCCAATATGAAAATTGGATGAAACGTGGCCTTCAGATCATGATGATGTGTTCCATGAGTATCCAGTCTGAAAATTTATGAAACGTGGTACCTGGAGGAAGAAAGAGAAGGTTGTAGCCTTCTGTAGGTCAGTACCTACGTACTAGTACATCAGCTAGTACAAGAGCTAAGGGGGTGTTGGCTCCCTTCTAGTAGCAGCTGGAAAATGAGTGAAGGTTGGAGCATTCAGTAGGCCGGCACCTACATACTAGTAAAAGGATCGGCTAGTACAAGAGCTAAGGGGGTAGCAGCTCCCTTCCAGGAGAAGCTGGAGAACGAGAGAAGGTTGTAGCGTTCTGCAGGTAGAAGGTTGTGTACTGGTATAAGACTGCTCCAGTACAGTAATATTGTAAAAAGAAGTTTCTTATTAAAGGAAGATAGAGACAAATTGCAGCAGGTGGTTTACACCCATATTGGGTTTCCACCTTACATCATGGTGTTCATATGTGCTTCTTATGTGTGATGATCTGTTCTGTTTTACTGCACCTGTTTACTGTTCATATGGTTAATGAAGTTATGATGCACTAACTAAAGATAAAAATTTAATGGATTAACTGAATCATAAGTTTACTGGATGTACGCTAGTTGCATTAGACACAGTTGCGTGTACACACGGGTTCCCTTAATTGAAGTAGCGTATATGAATCTGAGTGTGGAAATGAAAAATTTATATTGATTTAATAATACTGATTCAACCCCCCTCTTAGTATTATTTCCAACAATTGGTATCAGAGCAGGTCCTTTGGTAGAAGCTTGATCGCTTGAAGGAGATCTGTTGAACAATGGGAAAGAAGCTTAAGAAGAAAGCACCCAAGAAGAAGAAGACATCTCAAAGGAACTATGATAGTGGGAGAATCGATTGGGGAATATGTGGAAGAAGCACTTCAGATTCAGAATCACTTCAAAATGAAGATGAACAAGCAAAAGAACTATCAGGTATGAATTTGTTATCCTCTGGTGATACATTTCTCTATCCATTTGAAGATGATGAAAGTGATAGCGAAACAACTAAATTTTCTCTTATGGGTGAGAAAGAAAGATATCAAATAGAGGCAGAATTTAAAAGTCTTACAGACAAAATTAGATATCAACAAGATCTATTGAACAAAAGGGAATGTGCCTTCAAAGAAGAAGCTACCAAACTAAAAGCTCAACTGGAGGAAGGAAACAAGATAAGGAAGTTATTCAAGGACAAGGAAGATCAATGTCAAAAGTTGCAGGATGAAGTGACATCATTAAGAAATGAAGTCAATGAAAGGAGCACAACAATCAAGAAACTCAAAGAAAGATCCAGTTACTATGAAAGTCTTGAAGCTACGATCCTCTCGCTAAAAGAAGATCTTGAAGAATCAAATAAGCAAAATAAAGAACTACTCCAAGCTCTTGAAAAACAAGAAAACGAAGTTCTTGAATTAAGACATCAGTTGGAAGAAGGAAGAAAAGTTGAAGAAAACATGAAAAAGCAGTATCGTGAAAAGGAAGAGCAACATCAGGTTGAGGTAAATATTCTAAAAGACAACTTAGAAGAAAAGGATAAGCTCTTACGATTTCAAGATAGTACTAAGATCTTGGATGATATTCTTAGTAGTCAAAGGTCTCCTGCTATCAAAACTGGTCTTGGTTTTCATGAATCTGTTGAAGGTGAATCTAGTTCACAAAATAAGACAAGGAACTCTAATGCACAATCTAAAATACTCAACATGGATATGAGAGGTCAATCCCGTCAACAACCAAGGAAAGAAATTCTTCAAAGAAAATCTTTTACTCCTCCAATGAATAATGTTGAATGTTATGTATGTCATAATCTTGGACATGTTGTAGCTAGATGCAGAAGTAGAATGGTTCAAGACCATCACACAGAAGGTCATCATGTTCTAGGTACTTTAAGGGATATTGTTTTTCTTGCAATATGTTTGGTCACAAAGTTGTTGATTGCTGCAGAAAGAATATGAAACATGTAAGATGCTATGCATGTAACAAGCTTGGACATATAGCAAAGGATTGCAGGAACAAAGTACGGGCACCATACCAAAAAGAGAAAACATCATCACACTTGAAGATATGGAAGAAGAAGGAAGTACTGTCAGAAAGATGTGGCACAACACAATGTACAAACATAACAGACTCAGAGGAAGCTGAAAGTGTAAAACTTCAGTGTTCTCAATCTCATACACAAGTTTCATAAAGAGAAGTCACATATATACACGAGTTAGACAGTGCACAGTCGCATATATGTCAGTTTGAGAAAAGCAGTGAGACAGGCTCAGGAAAAGCGTCTGATATGATTCAGTCCATTACTTGCTTTGTTTGATAATGGTTACAATCTGCTGATAATGTGTGGAAATGTCTTGATACTTGTAGGATGTTTAGAAGTGTTTTGATCCTAACTTGTTGATGATGATGCCTTGATACTTCTTGCTGATATATGCATGATTAGATCTAACAGTAAACAAGATGGCACAAGTTCAGGGGGAGCATATACTTTTAATAATGCATTGCTGGCTTTATGTTGGTGTTCATATCAGATTTGTGGTTGATTCTCTGATGATGCATATATGGTGCTTACATGGTGATCTTCATAAGGATAAGGAGAAGTACAAAGCTTGAATACACAATTTCATTACTTGATGATGAGTCACTCATATGCTGTTGTCGACATATAATACAGTTATGATGTAGGACTCCTATAGTTCTTGGTGTTCACATGGATGCGGATTGTTGCTGTTGATGATATCAAGAAGTCTTGACAAAAGATCTTGAGCTCAGATACATAGTGTTATATATAGTATGCTGGATACATGGATGATTACTCAAAGTTGCATTGTTGGAGACATGATGATGATGAGTTCTTACGCATATGATGATAGGATGATACTTACATATGTTGATTTATACAGATGGGGGATGTCCCCGAGTGATGATACATGGATGATATATAAGATCATGCAGATGTTGATGTTGATGAGATGACTATGGTGTCTTTCACATATGATATAATGTGAATGATTTTATAATGCTCAAAATCAAGAGGATGAATTGATATCTATATGCAGACATATCTTGTCACAGGTTGATGCTATCTACACTAATGGACATGTACAGGTTGCTGGTCTAGATGCTGTTGACAGATGCTTATGGAGAAGATCATACACTGTGTATGATAGTTGCTGATGACTATCATGGTCTTATTTAGATGTTTGGTCTCTGTTATAAATGTCATGTATATCATTCAATGCAAAGGTCATATCAAGACTCATGATGTAATAGTTTGTCTCTGTCTATTATAGTCATTTGATGAATCCCTTTTGGTCATATGATGTAAATTGTACCCCCACTATGCATGGGAAGAATGATGTAATATTTTAGTCATGTATAAACAATTGGTATCTTGTATATCACCACTTGGTTGGGAAATGGATGTATGTATGAGTGTTTGGTGATAGGAAGGTCATTTATGATGTATAGAGTCATGTTCTTTTTGTAGAACATCTTTTTGCAGACCTTGCTTACAATCAGGGGGAGCATGAACAACACATTTCAACAGAGCAAAGATTTCAATATGTACTCAGATGGAACATGGATAGATTGGTACACCTTGGCATATACAAAGGGGGAGCTCAATCAGAGATTTCAGCAGGTACTCAGGGGGAGTATGGACAGTGGAATGTATATCAAGGAAGAGAATATCTTGGTTCACCCTTTGCCCTTGATGTCAAATGGGGAGAGTGACTTAGAATGGTTGTTGCCATCAAGTCCAAAGGGGGAGATTGTTGGAATTATGATGCATGTGTTGTACTTGATGGAAACCCACTTGTAGAAGAACAACTCACTTATATATAACTAGATGAATCTACAAAAGAGATATCATATGTGACATAATACATGGGATGCAGGACAACTCAAAGGGATCAGTTCAGATGTAATGAACAATGACAACTCGTTAAGATGACAGTTCTTAGTATGAAAAGTTAGCTTTGCCATCAAGTTCAAAGGGGGAGATTGTTGGCATTATGATACAAGTGTTGTCCTTGATGGCAACTCACACAGATGACAAATCATAGTGCAACAGGTTAGTAGCAAAGAATTGATGATCAGACTACAAAGAATGAAGAAAGAAAAGTATATACGCAGGTTCACTATATACCAAGTAGTGTATACACGCAGGTTCTCTATATACAAAGGTGTGTATACACATGGGATTACTGATTAAAAGTCGCGTATGTGTATGCACACACTTTCATGCACGGAAAAGCGCGTATATGTGGGAAAGCTTATTTTTGGGTCCGTGGTATTTAGACCTATGGTTTTGGACCTTGGTATTGCATCCGAAGTGTTGAACCTAGGTATTGGGTCCATAGTATTGGTTCTAAATGGTTTTGGACCATGGTATTGAGTAAGGCCTTTGAATATTAAAGGAGAAGAAGATCATTAGGCAAAGGTAATTCTGAAAGTCTTGAATATCTGATGAAGTATGGGATCTAGTATGCAGGTTATGGGTTCATAATGCTTTGCTAAGGAGGAATCTCAACGACTGATGGAGACCAAGATCTAAGGATAGATTGGGATCTAATGGCTTGGAATGAATCATCTCTATACGGTTTGATCACACTTATTCTAGATCTGTATACTGATGCATGTAATGTTCTGTAAATATTATGTTCTGGGTATAACTCATGTTTTGGAATCGCTGCAAATCATGAATGAATATTTACAGATGTATACGCTGGTTGACTATGATAAAATCACGTACATACGTAGGTTAGATACATCTAAGTAGCATATACCATATGAACTATGATGTTTGAAGTTACAGGTGGTTCCGGTTGTTGATGAGTTCTGATGACTATTTATTGGTGTCAGTATTCTGCATATTCAGTTTGGTTGATTGTGTTTAGCTTCAGTGTTGATGGATGAGATCTATAATGGATCAGGAACATAATGAATTATCTTTATGTGATCTGATGGACTAGATTTGGTTGCTAACATATGTATTATCCTTGTATATGTAATGATCTGGGTTTGTCTGGATTCAGGAAGTGCAGCGAAGTTATAAGGAAGTAATTAATGACACAAACTCTAATTTGCTTTGGTGAAGTTGCGTACACACGCTGGTTTGGCTCTTCCAAGTAGTGTATGCACTCTAATACATGATTTTTGATGATAAAGTTAGATCTAAACATTATTGCAGAGTTCTGTGTTCTGCTCTATGTTCTGGTGATTGCATTTTGTTGACTGGGTTTCAGTGATTCAGTATTGGGTGATTCAGAGATTGATGATTGATTGTGTGCTTCAATGATATTGATGGGTCCAGTATGAAAATTGGATGAAACGTGGCCTTCAGATTCTCCTTTATTTTAGCTTAAGTGATATTCTTCTTTATCTTACCTTTTCTATCAGTGACATTCTCCTTTATCTTACATTTTCTATCGACATTCTCCTCTATCTTACCTTTAGTTATATTATGTTTTGCCTAATATTTCCCCCCAGCATGGTATCTCCGAGCTAGTGGTTTTAGATCTAGCCTGTTGTCTCAAGTCATGTGGAGGCTGTATGTTAAACATTCCTTATCTAATCAGCTGGCAAAATGGAAAAGATTAGGGTGAATAGAGCACTTGTTTGGAGTTAGCCCTTGGCATTGGCTCTCTCTTTCAGGTTCTGAACGGCACTAAAGGTAAGATAAAGGAGAATGTCAATAGGAAAAGGAGAATGGCACTGATAGAAAAGATAAGATAAAGAAGAATGTCGGTAAAGGTGAGATAAAGGAGAATGTCAATAGAAAAGGTAAGATAAAGGAGAATGTTCCTTTTACACATTAGTATTAATTGTTTCAGGATGTTTGAGAGTGGTTCCAACCTCATCGGACTTCGTATGGAGAAGTAGAATTTCAGATCCCATTCAGAATTCAGCAGACTTAACAGTTTTCAGGATTGGCAAGAGCATTTCTCTTGGATTGCACAATGATGAATTTGCATTGGCTGAATTGTTATTGTTGAGATTTTCTTCATTATTATTTTTTTATAATTTTTAGAAACGTAGACCCCTATGCTTGGGACCCCAATGTTGCCCCCCCCCCCAAATTTCCCAAAATTTTGGGGTGCTCCCGCACGCCCCCCTTGCACATCTCTCCACTTCTGTGCTCCCCTGTTCCAGAAACTTGGTGCAACCTAGGTGATCACTGGCCTTTTGTGCTTATCTCAAGGCCCAAGGGTTATATTACATGAGTATCCAGTCTGAAAATTTATGAAACGTGGTACCTGGAGGAAGAAAGAGAAGGTTGTAGCCTTCTGTAGGTCGGCACCTACGTACTACTAGTACATCAGTAGTCACAAGAGCTAACGGGGTGTTAGCTCCCTTCCAGTAGCAGCTGGAAAATGAGTGAAGGTTGGAGCATTCAGTATGCCGGCACCTACGTACTAGTAAAAGGATCGGCTAGTACAAGAGCTAAGGGGGTGGCAGCTCCCTTCCAGGAGAAGCTGGAGAACGAGAGAAGGGGTTGTAGCCTTCTGCAGGTAGAAGCCTGTGTACTGGTATAAAACTGCTCCAGTATAGAAATATTGTAAAAAGAAGTTTCTTATTAAAGGAAGATAGAGACGAATTGCAGCAGGTGGTTTTCACCCATATTGGGTTTCCACCTTACATCATGGTGTTCATGTGTGCTTCTTGTGTGTGATGATCTGTTCTGTTTTACTGCACCTGCTTACTATTTATATGGTTAATGAAGTTATGATGCACTAACTAAAGATCAACATTTAATGGATTAACTGAATCATAAGTTTACTGGATGTACGCTAGTTGCATTAGACATAGTTGCGTGTACATGAGGCTTCCCTTAATTGAAGTAGCGTATATGAATCTGAGTGTGGAAATGAAAAATTTATATTGATTTTATAATACTGATTCACCCCCCCTCTCAGTATTATTTCCAACACCATGTTGTTCTCTTTATTATCTCATGTATTTTATTACTTTTCTCTTGCATTATGCTTTGGTTTAGCTTCTTTTGTTTGTCTTTTGGTTTTGTTTCCTTGTTGTGTGTTGTCTTTCCTTTCGTTTGTTTCTTTTGTTTTTATTTCTTGTTGTTTGTCTCCTTTTGTTTTTATCATGTGAATAAGTGTTTTTCCTGGCCCTATTTTGGCTTCTTACTATGCCTATGGTAGAAGTATAAAGAGTATTGTGACACTTCAACATTTGGCTAACCTCCAGTCTGTCTTCCTTGTGTCGGTTATATCTTTTGGTCGATGAAGTTTCGATGGAAAATATGATCCATTGGTAAGGGGAGTTTTGGTCCAACCATGAATGTGTGTCTACTCAGGAAACCTTATGGCCACAGTTAGTTTTTTGTTTTAGTGTTTTCATGCTTATCCAACTAGTAGAAGCAGAGAGGGGAAAAATCTAAACGAGAAAACCTAAATCAGAGGTCTCTATATGCTTTTCTGGAGGAACAATCTCTTCTGCTCTCAATAAGTTGGGATCCCTCTTCCACCCAAAAATAAATAAGCGTTTATGCATAGTCCTATTAAAATAAATAAATAAAGGAGAAAGGAGAGAAAGTCTTCTTGCACATAGAGGTGAAGTAAGTTGGTAACACCAGAAAGTCATACACATGTTTGCACAATCCAGAAGACACTGAAAGGTGTCCAAAAGAATGCACAGGTGAAGATTTTCCAGTTGAATACATCATGAAGTTTAAAAAATGAAATTTCTCTTAAGGTCCAAAGTTTATAAAGATAAAAAAATTGATGTCGCTCAAAATATCCTTCAAAATCTTTGCAGTCATAGAAATGGACGACTCAGCGATTCACGACCAATCCACACACTTGGGGCCGATTCTTTGACATAAGCTTAGTCCAGTACAGTCGAATTCGAGTCACCCTGAAGATATGAAACCCTCATTGGAATCATCTTGTCCTATTGGTGTTTCATTATCATGCATGAACCAAGAGGTGGGAGATAGATTCAAAAATTCTATATAAACAGGCCATGAGAGAGCCAAAATATGTGACAATATTGTTATTATGGCTAAATTGTTATCAGAGAAAACCACTATTCCATTGTTTAAGCCAAAGAAGGGAAGAGCACTAGTATGTTGGCCATATTTTTTTTAATCAATCCATCATCCTCGTGAGAAAAGAGGAATCCACCATTGGAGAGTCTTCATACTTCCACCACTGGAGAGTCTTCATACTTCTTTGAGAGAGAGGAGAAATTTGCAAAGAGATTGAGGTAAAGAAACCCCCTTGCTGAGGATTTTTGAGCACCATAGCTCAAATAATTCTCTTCAAGTTTCTAAGATTCATCTATTGTCTTCATGCTCTACTACCAATAGTCAATAAAGGGATCGTTTTCCTTTATTTTGTTGACTTGTTTGCTCCAATGAGCATTGTTTCTGTATTTACATCTTTGTTATGTTTATGTTTATGAATGCATTGTTTCCACTATTTGCAATGTTGTGTTTATTTAGGTCTTTCCACTAACAACACCAATTATACCTGTGATCCTTTGCAGGGAAAAATCAACTATTAATTAGGTGTCTTTTGGTACACCATTTCCACAAAAACACTCAAGCTCAACAGAAAGAAGCCATTAGTAAAGTTCAATATTTGGTGCTTATCTACACCCAGTCTAGGTACATTTATCATGTGATTCCAGATGCCACACTCCTATAAACTTATAAAGAGACCCCAGGTGCATCCAACACCACTAATGGATTGATTAGGCCCATCACCCAAAACCAACTCAGTAATATCTACCATTACCGCAGATATTCATTCAATGTCCAAGAATTTGATTCCACACAAAACACACCACCATTGCAACATACAAGATACTACCCCAGTTAACCCACACCTATGTAGAATACGATCAATAGGGTTAACCAATATCAGCCCCGTTAGGGAGGCTCATATCCTCCCCCACAGGGAAACCAATACTCCTTTAGGAATACGAGAGTAATTTCCTCTTCCCATAATCCATACATTAATCAGGGACAAGGAAAACAATATTATCCTTTCCCTGCAAAATAGAAAAATAATGCACCAGCGCAAAATAATGCAAGGGTGAATCTAGTACAACCTTTTCTCTCTTCACAACAACAATCAAAGGAGTAGCTAAATCCAACTAACCCCTCGAATGTTGCTAAGAAAAAAACCTAAAAGCAATCCAAAGGGAGAACCCGAACAAGGGGGAGACAACCAACAACAACCCCCATGGGTACCGGGAAGGGGCAACCCTAACCAGAATTAAAAACAGGGATTGACCAATAATAACCCAAAAAAAAGAGGTAAGAACACGAGTCTATGGACTAATCATTCATGTGCTATCTATGGGGATACAATCATTATACCCATCAATGTCCTCAACTCCCTGACTTAAAGAGGATACAGTATACGAGGGGGCAAGGAGGTCAAGAAACTACAATAATGAAAGACCCCTTCACCCATCAGGGAGTGGTTAACACTCAACAACAGTCACCCCACTCCCATCCATTTGGAGGAAACCCCCATAAAAATTCTAATCGTGACATTTTCATGACAAGAGAAGATATCCTCCTGCAAAAACGAAATAGAAGTTATGAAGCTCCCCCAGAACCCAATTCGTCCACCTTGACCACGAAATACCTATAGGGTCATTGACCATTCCTTGACCTTCTATAGAATCTATGCCTAAAATGGTCAAAGGACCTTTGCAGCGTGCATGACATAACTCAAAAGAAACTCATAAATACAACATAGTCGATGACTTAGCATAATCACCATCAGCTATGTCAACATTAGAGGTCCTGCAAACATGCCCAAACCAACGAAAAATCCTCACATTCCACCCTAGGCACAATCGACCCATCCAATTTTCACCTAATGGTATTTGATGTTAATAAAGCTACTCCACGGATACCATCAACCTTTGCTTTCCAAATTTCAGTTTAGTCCAAAAAATTAACATTCATCATTGCATTGTCGATGAAGGGGCATCCACATGTCTCATGTCCAAATTTTTTTATCAGAAAATGGGATCCCTCAAACTCAAGCTATCTGACATCACACTTAGAGTGTACAACAAGTGCCCTTATGCTCCCATTGGCCTATACTCTAGCATTCCCGTTAAGCTGGCTAGAAAAATCATGTTAATAGAAATCGAAGTACTAGATGCCTAGTTGGATTACAATATCCTACTAGTCCGAAGCTACATGTTCGAGATGTTAGCAGTTTCCTCATCGGTGTTTAGAATAATGATGTTCCCTCATGATAGAAACATAATTACTATTGATCAACTCACATACTATGAGAAGGTAAACTTACCCACACCTGACGGTCATGTGTTACCGTTAGTCGCGTCTTCTCACAAGTTGATCACTACTTAAAATGAGCTCAACCTTGGACAGTTTAAGCCATCAACACTCCTAGGTACATTCCCAGGAGACCCTCCAGTGATACAAGAAATTTCCCCAAACACTGGAGATTCGGTGCGCATGATGATCTCATCAAACACCTTCCAAAATTAGGAACCAGTTCCAAACACCATGCACTCTGCAACTGTTAATTCCATGTCCCTACCTCACACCATTACATAGACACCCTTTTTGTGCCCTCCACCTGACTTTGTCTCGCACGAAGTCATGGAAACCCTTATGTTACCAAATATGGCTCTCATGATACTGGTTTGGTATCTGGTCCCAATGACCATGTCGACTGATCCAGGAAATACCTGATGGGTAGTTTACCTATGCCTCCACCTCAGGAAACCATCCCTACTCAAAAATTTCCTACATTGACACCATTCGGGGCCGACAAGAAGACCAAATAAAAGATAAAAGAGGGGAAACCTAAAACTCCTCTAGGTCTCAATAATCCTGTGCATTATGTAAATAATTTGGGCACCCGACTCACATATGCCCTAAGTTAGATGAGTTAAAAACCCTTATGCATGCTTCCAAAACATCGGTAGCCTCCACTCCACCAAAAGAAGAAAAGGCTATGCCATTACGTAATAAATAATTACACACTAATCATACATGCACTTTATGTGATAAACATGGACACTACACTCATCACTATCGTGAGATCCCTCGATAGCGAGAGACGTTAAGAACACTCATTCAAGCTAGTAATAATGAATTAAGAACACCAGCCAAACCCCAAGTTGATGATGGATGTAAAACCCATAGGAAGCCCCATGTCTGGATCTCCCCGAAAGTCCATGCCATGATAGGGATACTCCAAAATTAGTTGAGGATTAGAGTTAAACCAATCCTCTATGGTGGAGTTCCAATAATGCCCTGCCATACCACCCCCAGGTCACAACATCACAAGTTCCTAACGATGTATATGAGGGTCCTTGGCAGTTCCCGCCATCACTGCTAGGATCAGACACATCATAAACACCCTCTCATACATAATGCAGCATAGGACACTCGCATAACAAAAAATTTGGAGTGTGCCACGATGCACCTATGGCAATTGGGACAACATGCCCCAATGCAGCAATTGATCCCAATTAAAAACGTGGTCTGCCTACAACTGTTGGAGGACCGCTATATGTGGCCCCGATTCTCTATTGGGGATATTGAACCCACCAATCTAACAATAATCGTTAGCCCTACTCGCTCAACAAGATCTAAAACAATCAAAATCCTGATGCAACCCTCCTCATATGGGTTACGCCCACAGTGAGACTCACCCTCAACCTCCGCCCATTGATGGATATCCACATGCCCAACTGGCAGTGGATGTGGACAATCCTCCCCAGAATGCTGCATACTGGTAAAAGATAGATATCGGTACAGACCGATATCACCAGATCTGTTAAACGGATAACCATCACCTACTAGTCCATATCCCAACATCGAATAAAAAAATGCAGGAACCTATCCTACGACCTCAAAATGGGGTTATGAAGAAACTTCAAAATCCCCCACCACACCAGCAATGGGCTAGCGGCTAGATCCCTTTCCACATCGGCACGAAGGTGCTCCCAGTCTCTCTCCCTAAAAATCATCTTGCCATCAAGGATACCATCCTTGAAATTTATAGTTCTCTAGTCTATAAAAAAACAAAGAAAACCCCTTTTTCTCATAGTCGCATGCCTATGATCATAACAAACATGATGGCACGCATATGTTTTCCCAATAGACGCATGCAAACACATATACCATGCTCTAAGTTGTGACGTCCAAAGCACCAAAGACCGCGCGCCTGTTTTCAAAACAGGCGCAAACATAGACGTGTGGACCTCGTGCAGTCTGGTGGCCAAGCTCTGGTGACCCCCAAAGGGTTTCTCCATGACATATCTCACCTCAAATGCATGGAATTCACATCTGAGGTTGAGTTTTGTGTGACAACCATGTGACTCCACAGGAGTTGCCCGTGTGGCCAAGAAAACTCAACCTTAAAAGTCTGTATAGGGGACCCCTGTACGACCTGCCTACCCTAAGTCTACCAAAATGACAAAGAGTGGGGCACAAACCCTTACCTGGCTCTCCTTGCAAGCATCCCTGGTGCTCTAGTTGATCGCAATGATAGGAAACATTTCAAAACCTCACTCTCACCTCTACAGAATAGCAGTGAAAATGAAATGATATTTGACCCTCGTAGCTCTATCTATCACCTTTTTCACCATTTTTTAGAGTTGATTGTAGGAGCCTGGGACATTTGTTGAAAAAAACTAGAAGAGACACAAGGATCAGTACCACACCATCTTCATCATGGAACCCTCCGTTCCAATAAATGCCAAAACTCATTTTTGGGCCCGTCGCACACTCAAAACTTCATGTCAAGTACTCCTCTAGTTCTTTAATTCATATCATTCAATCAGTCATATATTATATGTATGTTTTAAAAAAATTATTTCACTTGGGGTATTGGTTGTGTATATTGCAGGTACATCACATATGATCCACTTCGACCAACACCCTGACGGGAAAATAACAGAGTAGGTATCATTCTCCACTTAGCATGATAGGATTCCTCGTAAGCTTTGCATATCCTAACATCATTTCTCCAAAATGAACCACAGGGCCCCTCATTTAAACCATGTTTATCACCATTCACCTTGGTATATGATAAACATCTGCATCGGCCAATAGAGCCCTCCCACTCATGGCTCGCTTCATGTTTGTAGATCCCTCTTCACTATCAAGAGCCATGACCACTTACTCTGGCCCGGGAACCACTCCACTTACATGCCTTGAATTTCAACCTTATTATGCTACACTCATCATACATGCACCCAATTTCCTGGGCCATCCATGGTACTTTATGATAAATCAAATACAGATGCACTTCACATCCTACATTTGTATCATTCACCCATATTTCATAGCCCATCTGTGTCACTTCATCCACCTCACCAACCCAACATGGAGACCAACCAATGGGGCCCCTACTCTTAGAAAAAAGAACCATACCTCCATATAGGTCACCGTTATTATGGGGCACCCATATTCGTGTATGTACATCCAAATCACCCTCATATTCTTTTGGAAAGTGGAAAAAGATTTTTTTAGGAAAAATAATCCCACCCACATTTTTGTTATTCATGTCTTTTACCTGGCGGCAGTTTCTAGTCACCCTTGGTTGGAGCTTGCACATCACCCACAATCATTTACCATCTTCACACCGGTCAGAACATACTCACACCCACTCCTGGAACTCCTATCAATAAACATGTTTTGACTGCCGCCATTTGCACAAAAGCTCTGACCTCAGGCCATTTTTCCATATCATCTTATATTGTTAGCTCTCACTATCATGCCTTATCTAACCCACACTATTATAGTGCATTTACATCTCATATTGATTCCCTGATACATCATGTCAGACAATTAACACTCCTTTCCTATCGACCTCAACATTAGTATTCCAGGATAGGGGCAGTACCTTGGATACTCCCCCCTTGAAGGGATATCCTCAGGTGGCACAATGGGAATCACTATTGCCCATTGATGTCATCAGTACCCTTGACATTCGACACCAACACAAGCCTTCATGTCAAGGTGGTTTCGTACTTAGCCACTGTCGTTGTTCTTTCATTTAGTCGGAGACCCCCACATCACTAAGCACCTCATTCAACAATGATTACACCATGATACGGGGGAGGTACCCGAAGTTGAAGACCCATGCATACTGCAACACCTCACTCAACAATGCTTCACATATGTTATGCACGGGGGAACCAAATTCAATCTATTTGACCAGGAAGCGCCCTTGAGGGCGTCAATAGATATCATCATCAACCATCAACATGTTAACCACCATAACGTTGACTGGAAATGACCAATCCTTGTCTGATTGTAATAATATAAGATTTGTCATCATATCGAGCATGGGACGTGCCTGCCTTGTATAGACACCTTTTTTCACTCTTTAGTTTTTCACGAGAGCATGGTTACCATTTATACTCAGTCAAGGGGTTTATCTACTCATCTCCATAACAAGTTATCATCTCTCTCGAAAAGTTGATTAAACTCTCCATCAGTAAATAAAACGTGAAGTATTTTGGTTATTTTGCTCCTAACCTCATACATCAGGGGGCAAATGTTAACACTAGAAAACTGCACGCATGTTTTCACAATCTAGAAGACAGTAAAAGGTGTCTAGCAGAATGCACTGGCGAATATTTTCCAGCTAAGAAGTTTAAAAAATTAGATTTCTCCTAAGGTCCAAATTTTATAAAGATAAAAAAAATTATGTCACACAAATATTTCTTTGATAGAAGCACGCACGCAGAATATCCTTCAAAAGCTGCGCATTCGTAGAAATGGATGACTCAGTGATTTGGGACCACTCCACACACTTGGGGCTAATTCTCTAACATGAGCTTAGTCCAGTACAACCGAATTCGAGTCGCCCTGAAGATATGAAACCCTCAATGGAATGATCTTGTCCTACTCATGTGTCATTATCATGCATGAACCAAGAAGGGGGAGATGGATTAAAAAATTCTATATAAACAAGCCACGGGAGAGCCAAAATATGAGACATTGTTTTTATGTCAAAATTTCTATCAGAGAAAACCACCATTCTATTGTTTGAAGCCGAAGAAGGGAAGAGCACTAACATGTTGGCCATATTGCTTCTAAGAAATCCATCATCCTAGTGAGAAAATAGGAATCCACTATTGGAAAGTCTTCATACTTCTTTGAGAGAGAGGAGAAACTTGCAAAGAGATTGAGGAAAAGAAACCCCTTTGCTGAGGATTTTTGAGCACCACAGCTCAAAGAATTCTCTTCAAGTGTCTAAGATTCATATATTATATTCAACCTATACTACCAACAGTTAATAAAGGGAGATTTTTCCATTATTTTTCTGACTTGTTTTCTCCACTGAGAATTGTTTGTGTATTTACCTCTTTGTTTAGTTTATGTTTATGTATGCATTGTTTCAACTATTTACAATGTTTTGTTTGTTTAAGTCTGTCCACTAACAACACCAATTTTGCCTATGATCCTTTGCAGGGAACAACCAACTGTTAAGGAGGTGTCTTTTGGTATACCATTTCCAAAAAAAAC